>JBBIGC010000024.1:10527052-10550827 GCA_037576955.1 Lepidarchus adonis
TCTTTATTATATGTCATTAATTATATGTGAAAGGATTGTAGTGTCGGTTGCAGCCCCAACTCCAACCGTCTTAAAAGCCCGTATCTCCAGCCGCTATGAAACAGAAAGACAAGACTTGGAAGAAAAGGTGATGTTTGTAGTTAAAATGTACTCTGATATTCTAATATATCTTATGTTTGTGTTTGCTGGTTATATTGGACTATGTTATGTAGTGTAGACAAACTTGTTTCTGTCTTGTTAAACATTATTGAAACATTTCAGCGACAATAATGACTGGAACACATACTGGAACAATAGCCTAAAGGAAATTGGGCGCTTGCTACCCATTTCTGGGCCATCCAGTGGCAGAGGACTTACTAAGGTAATTTCACAGATTTTTTTTCTGTAATACATAACCTCTGATTTTCAGTAAGTTATGAGTGTCTCATAATAATGAAAAACATTCTCCAAATTATATAACCTTCTAAGTCACAATTATGAGGTAATATTTCAAAATTACGAGGCCATCGCCACATCTCATTATTAGATAGTTATTATTATGCAACATGATTATTGAGATATTAATTGTAAGTAATAATAATAACATTAACAAATAAGTAATTATTTTTCTCATTATTCTATTTTATATATTTATATATTTTATATTTTAAGTGCATGAAGCTTTTTTTCCATAAAATTGCAGCACAGGCATAATTTTCTCAATTTCTGTTCTTATTTTTGTCTATAGAAAGAGACATTGATTCATATGCTGCAGTACTTTGATTTTCTTCAGAATCATATTCAGAGTTTACAGAGGAGCCTTCCTACCCACTGCCTCCCAGAAGTCAGTGAAAAAGGTATGACCTATTTTAGTAGCGTTAGCTCATCTTATGTGAAACAATGTATGAGTTTTTTTGGTTGAATGCTTTGAATTGAGATTTTTGTCTGTGAATGTATGTGTGTGAAAAAAGAGTCTGAGTCAGAAAATGAAGACACTCTTCCCTCTGAGCCCTGTACACCTCCACACTTACTGAATGCGAAGCGCAAGTATAGCTGTACGCGTTCACGCAAGAAAACCACCGTGGGTCCAGGTTAGGCAGATGAATATTCATGCAGCATAAGAAAAGTAAAGTAAAATATGCGATGTAATGAATTTATGAATGTAATGTATTATAGAATGCAAATGTAATAACATAGTACTTGTATTTGTAAATGTATTTTATGATGCACATTTTTAGAACCCTGTGATGACAAGAACCACAGTCTTCCTAAAGAAGATCCTGATATAAATGCCAACCCAAACAGAGTGTATGCCCCTGCATTGAGTGCTGATAAAAGCATGTGTTTTATTGAAGACAGCTACAGCAACACACAGCCAGAGTCTTCTGATTCCAACTACAGTCTCAGTGCCTTATTGCCATCAACTTCCTCTTCTAGAACAGGTAGAACGTTTTTTGTTGTTGTTTAATTATTTGCCATTATGTTTAGCTCAGAAAGTTACCACAGCATTGGTAGTTGAGAAATGCTGTAATCCCTCTGTGCTTGCACTGGGTTTGGTTTTTATATGTTATCAGTTGTTACAGCAGTTTAATGCACTAATTCTGACTTTAGTATGTAAGAAAGCATTTTGCTTTCAGTTTTTTGACTGAGTGACAATTTTTGCTCCATGTCTTTGAGCAGGAAGCAGTGAGAATCAGGAATCTCCTTGTCAAGGACTTGAAAGCTACTGCTGTGTATGTGAGGACAAGACAGGAAGTGAGGATGGAAGCCTAGGAAGCAAAGATCTTGAAACTCCACCTTCAGGGTAGTTGGTCTAGTTATGTTTGAATTTATTATTCATCTACCAGTAGGACAGGAAAGTAAAATTGTCAACAAAGAATGAAATGTGTGAAGGGATCAGTCTTTTTCTTCAGTATATTTGAAATCTGAACAGCTGGGTAGAGGTGAATCTTCAGGAACATTTGAAGGTTTTTTTTATCTACATAACCAATGGCCAATAAATAGTCTCACTGTAGTTAGGGGAAAAAAAGATGTAGTGTATCTGAAGCAAGTCTTGATTTTTCTGTCTTCAGGTCCTTTCTTCTGAAAGACCAGATGCTTGGGATTTTTCCTTCATTGGAGAAAAATCAGTTGTCTGTTAGCCCCACATTCCCACAAACATCTGTGCTGCCACTTCTCCCACTGCTGCAGAATGGAAAGGGCCTGAATCTCAGCCCCTCTTTGCTCACGTCACCAGCTCGAGGTCTCACTCACCCACTATTACCCAATGGACATGAGGAGCTGCAGAGTAAGTTCTTGACTCTTAACAGTAGACAGTTGCAAAGGATGCAGTATATAAAAAACACGACTAGAAAATGAAATAACATGACAATTAAAGTGGTAAGATATGCTAATTGGAACTCAAATTATTTTGACTTAAGCTTTGAGGTACATAATGACTTATGAACAAACCTTTATTTTTGCCATTACAGCATTATTTGAAGATGTTTGGGTTACACCTAAACCTATTGTTCTTAAAGCACCCAGTGTGCAACGCGAATTTCTAAATGAGTCAGTAAGTACATTTTTATTGTTGTTAAGACAACTGAGCTCAGATTATAAAACTGCAATTTGATAATAGCGTTGGCCACATATCAGTGGTAGAATGGTGGATATATTTTCTCTCAGAGTGAGGAAGATGATAGAGGTTCAGATGATATAAACTGGACCCCAAAACTACGCAGCTCTTCAATCACAGCCAGGAAAGCTTATCACAGGAGGTTCTTCAAAAAAGGTATGGGTGGAGCAACTTCTACCCTGAAGAAGAAGTGTGTGAATGGCTTTATTATGTTTTGTCGCATGAACCGGAGATTGTATCTTAGGTGAGTTTATAATTTAACCTTTTTATAGCTTGTACTGTCAGTCTCTTTCATTAGGCTTTTGATGTTTCTAAATATTTGTAGAGATCAATGGATGGAAAACGAAATATATCTCTGACCTCTGAGCAGAACCCATCCTGGAACTCCTTCTACTGTGGTTACCAAAGAGCTAGCCAGTTTGTGGCACATAATGCCTAAGAAAGAGAGACGTATCTACTGGTAGGCTTGCAAAATTTTAATCACTCTTTCAAATTTATGAGTTTGCAGACGCCACCAAACTACCTCCACCCCAATTCTGTCCTGTTTTTATTGCAGTATAAAAGCCAGGCACTTCAGCCGTCAGCAGAACCGTAATGTTCGCAGTGAAGGCCAGGAGACAGAAAGGGATGAAGAAGACTGTATCCCAAGTCCCCTGCATATATTATTGGCCCACAGAGATCTGTATTTTGCCTCCAGTGGAAACCCCTGAACAAACAGTTCTTTGTAGAACGAATGAGCACACGTAGTGGCCATACTTTTATCTCCCCTCTGTAGTCATACATTTATATAAACACTTTGACTTTTTGTCTTATTGGTGTGTTTAAGAGAAAACAGTCAATAAAAAAGACAATGACATTTTAATAATAGAAACCTACTTTATATATTTAGCATATGTAGCTTTATTTATAATATTTATATACATTTATTGTGTTTTAATATTTAATATTTATGACTTTAATATTCTAATGAACCTATAAGGCTGTTGTTTTTCATTTTGAATTTTAAAAATTGTTTTTATTTAACTTTCATTGAAGTTCACACCATTTTGATTTTGAATTTTGCATGTATCACAAAGACGGAGAATATACTTTGTGTAATTAATGAATCTATTTCCTTTCTTCTTCTGATTCATACATACTTGTGTTGAATATTTGGCAGATTTTGTTTAGCTGCGCATTAGCAGATAAGGACTCTTCTTTCAGCTGCTGGTTACTCATGCGAAGTTTCAGCACCTCTGCCAGCAAAGCCACCTTGTCCTTCTTCTCCTGAGTTAAGGTACAGAGAAGGAACGTGTGAGTAATGTTCATAGCTGTCCTCAGCAAGATGACATAGCACACCTGCTCAGAGGTCATGTGTTCATTAGCTGCTAAATGAGCCTCACCCTCAAAAGATCTCTGCTGAGTCTTCTCAGTACCACTTCCAGGTGAGACAGTTGGTCAGGAAGGTCAGTGAAAACATCACTGTTAAAAAATATAAAAAATAATTTTATGATTAAATGATCACATAATGGAACAGTCATGGGGAGGATTAAAGGAATGAACATCTACTCACTCTGTGTCTCCACTGACGGAGGTATTCATGTGAGGAATACTATGGTCACTGTAAGCTGGACTGTGTGGTACAGGACTTCCGCTTAAGAGCATGTTGTGGGCTTCAGCAGCCTGGAAGTTCTCCATCCGCTGCACTACAAAAGTAAATGTGCAGAGTTAAAAACAAACTGGTCAAGTACAATATTCTGAGAAATACGTATTTCATCTTCCTTCTTAACTTACTCTCATAGGCCTCAGCAGCATTGACTAAGCTGTTCCAGTCAAGGTCATGGACTGTATTTGGAAGTGGCAGGAGTCCATGTTCAAAATAAGGGTCCCTATCCAATACTGCAGACTCCATGGACATTGGCTGACCCACTTGGGAAAAATATTTAGTTATTTTATCTTTTTATGTAGTGATGTGATTTTGAATGCATATTTAGCTATATTTCAGTCGTGCTACTTAAAGCAACATTCAAACAACCATCATTTCTCAACCTATTCTGCCATATCTCAAGCATAAAGTCAGTTACCACAGGCAGTAATTTGGATGTATAGTATGAAAGAATAGAACAGATGTTGAATGAAAACATATTTATTAATAAAACTAGTGTTCCTAGCTAATGCTTCTATTACAAGTACATTTCAGGACAGGAAAACACCTCAAAACTATAAAACAATAATCGACTGTATGATAAAGACTAGTCCTATTAGACGAATTGAGACTCTGCTCAGCAGCCCTTACCTGCAGGACTACACTGAAGAGGGAGGTGGCTGGGCCTGGAGAGAACAAGGCTTGATGAAGTGGAGCTCTGTAGAAGTTCACTAAGACTGCTGTTTGTTCGTGTTTGCAGAGGAGAAAGCTGCCAGAAAACAGATCAACTTTACAACATAATGACAGTAGCAGTAACAAATCAAAATCTCAACATATAACAACATTAGAATAGTCTTTTTAGGGCGACTTTGTTCTAAATATCCTTTATTTGCGAATTCACTCACTGAGTCAGGCCGAGAGCTGTCGCTTGTGTCATCCATCACAATAAGTTTTTTCAGGTCCTCCACTATGGTGTTCTTGCGAACTGGTCTTGGGGAGCATGCTGCTCGAAGTGTGGCAACCACACGAGGCTGACCAAACACATTTCTTGTGTTTATGTCCACCTGACTAAAGAAATTTCAACAAAAAGCTGTTGTTACAGCAATACTTACCATTCAAATAATTGTTCAGCAGTTAAATTCTAAATAGTATGTGCTCAGGCTCTCGTGATTGATATTACTGTGTTCTCAGTACACTAACACATCTGACTCATCTCTTGAGAGGCTTTGATTGAAATGTTCAATTTTGTATATTAGAGCAGTATTTTTTAAAGTGGTCCTTCAGGTCCTCCCAGAAAAAACAGGGGCACTACATAAATGTAAAGTAGGTTATGTTATGCAGAACTCTAGGAGAAATTATCACCAAAGGCGACACAAATGTTCAGCTTAATGACTGTATTACAACTTAGTACTGATCAGAAAAGGTATTACAGTCTATTATAACCTATTGTGTTGTTAGTATTATAATAATGTTTATATTAAGTAATAATTTTGCTTAGTTCTCTACTTCTGAAAAACATGACAAAGCAATACTTTTTAACATACCTTGTATTAGTGGGAGTAATGTTTCCAACATTATTGCTGTCCTTCCTGACTTTGGAGTCTTGCTTCTTGTTCCTCAAGTCCTTTAAGTTAGTGTTGGGCAGAGTCATGTTGCTGAGCAATTGTCTGGACAGCAGATGATCAACACTATCTTGAGCATTGTGAATGCAGTTGCCATTATACGATCTTAACTGACAATAACAAGCAGACTTGAGATGCATATTAGGATGGTCCACCGAAGACTGGTTTTGCGGAAGCGTCTCGTATGAATCCTGGGAGCAGTTCGGAACTCTGAAGGAACTTTGGTTTTGTATGGGTTGAAACGGTTTTGACAGCGATTGGCCATGATGATTCCAGACTAATTCCTTCTTCTTGGGTATTTCGGGGCCAAGTAGGTTCACTGGAGACTTGTCTTGGCTGGAGAAGTATTGGTTCTGGTTGCCCTGTTTCTTGAGATGCTGAAGTTGGTGGTTGTACTGCTGCTTACCCAGCTGGTTTGAATCTGGAGAAATGACTGCTCGCATCAAACGAGGCTTTTCCACCACTGATGTCTTGATTCCTTGTGGTTTACTCCACTGTCCACTACCAAAATAAACACACAAAGGCCATAGACATATACAAAGTACTAACATGTACAAACACATGAACATGGTGCAGATGCATATGCTGTACAGCCGCAAACATCCTAGGACTAAAAGGTCCATGGTCTACACAAAGTCATTTTGATGTCTATTCCATTAAAGACATCGTTTCTGAATAATTGTCTGTCAGATGCACATACTCCTGTTGCTCTGGTGATCTTGTCTATAGTGAATGAAAGGAGGACAGTGATCTGCCACTAACTGGTGAAATCATTGTTTGAATCTGACGGGGGTGGGAGCATAAAGGGAGCAAAAACAGAAGTGTCCCACTTTCCCATAATTCATCCATCCCCTCCCCCATGAGAGACCTTTTTTTATTTGTGGGAAAAGCATAGCAGGGGGTCACTATGTTGATGCTGTGGATATGAGTAGGGACTTGGAATAGTGTCACAGTAACATGGTAAAGGACCTTGACCAAGCCCTAACACCTAATCAGCTGCATCTGGAGCATAAGCCATATCCAGTCATTTTGATGTACTTATGAAAGTTGTGGTTACAATGCCGCAACCAAACCCCATTTTTTAAATGGTGTGAAAAATAAAAGTGAATGTAACTTTAATAAAACGCTCAAAAAATGCAAATATAGAGCCTCAGGTGGGTGAATGTCTCCCTCTGGTGGAGTGACAAAGGAATGGCCACGGCAGAACACAGTAGATCCATGTAATGATTGTTAGTCGAGGACCCCTGTACGTAGTAAAAGAAGAACTGCATCTTCTCAATGCTTTCTATTATAACATAATAATGTTTTCAGTCAACATATTTTTTGTTTCAGTTATTATAGAGAAATGTGCTGCCTGTAATGTGATCTGTAATAAATGACGATGTATATAATGTGACCGATATCTCACCTTTGTTTGAGAACAGCTATCTTGGATCTGGGCAGAGGCAGTGTGTGTGAATAGAAGTCTTTCCTGTTTATATTCAAGGAACTATCTTTCAGATACTTTTTTGTGGACAATGTAGACTCAGAATGTTCAGCTCGCACGATCTTGGGACTGTAGAAGCCAGGTTGAGCCAGTGGGTGTGGTCTAGAGGACGGTGGGATACAACCATAACTCTCACTGTCTCTGGGGCTCTGATCCTGCAGCCCTTTGCCCTTAACGTGGAGATCATGGCTGTAGGGAGAGAATGCACTTGGCTCTCTTTCAGAGCAGAAATAGCCAGGACGCAGAAAATGTGCCTGGAAGACAAACAGGCAAGGTAAGGCGAGGGGCCGGCAAAACTGATTATATGGAAAATATTTTTTATGTAGGAGAAAATGGGAACAACCCCTAAAAGATGCAGTAAACTTAAAAATGCAAACTCACTCTTGGCAGACTGTAGAACTCCCTCTCCAGCTGATCCAGCTGACCTTCTCTTTTCATTGATTTCTCGTACTTAAGCACTGAACAAGGGGCTGTCACCATATGCCACTCTACTTCTGAAATAAACACGTAGTTAAGCTGACACAGAACAAAGAATGTCAAAATACTGTAATGTTTAGAGATCAACATTTCTCAGAATCCACAAAAATGCCACAATAGTGTTTTAGTTCACCTGCATTGACATCTTCAGTGTTTAGACTGGTGAATTCCATTTCCCTATTTGACCTCAATAGCACATTGTGGTTCCAATGGGAGATACTGCGAATGACCACACATCCTAGTCAGATTTGGTATTATTAAGCATATTTTTACATTAAAATGGTTAGAGTAACAATCCTGGAACTGTGAAGATGCTTCACCTGTAAGTAATGCTGGTTACTGTATATAAAATTCAGCTACATCCATTCATCCATCCATCCGCAGAAAGTGTTCTACAAAAAATCAGTAAAAATTAACAAAAAAAATGTTTGGTTTGTAAAGCTGGTTAGAAGAACACAGGTTTAGTTCCAGATGTTCTCCTGGCTTTCCAGAGATTTCAGAAACCAGCAGTACCTGATGTCGTTACTGAAAGACTGATTTGAAGGCAACTATGAGTATTGGAATTACTCATAGTTACTCATAATTACTCATACTCATAAGAGTATTGCTCTGGAAATGGATACATCAACACATAAACAGAAAAAACACACTATTTACTTAAACAGTTATTGCCCAGGTAAATGGCTTTTAAATATAATATTTTCAAGTGCCTAAGATGTTTGTACAGTAGTTTAAACATAAAAAACACAAAAGAGTCGCATGGAAGGAACAACGAGCCTAAGAGAACAAAGAAAACAAACTCACATTCCGACTTCTCCCAGATTGCACCTCCATGAGTTTCAGTTTGGAGCTGTGGTCTGTTCTCGGAGGACAGTCCAGAGAAAAGAGGTGGCACAGAGTGCTCCCATTCAAGTGAGCCAGGCAAACAAGGCACGCAAGAAGACGAGCTGTGTGGGCTCACTAGCAACTCCTTGGAACAGAGGATCTGATTGTTTTGTTCAGTTCTGTTTAGCTGTTGTCAATAGTGGGCTTGTCTGCATCAGGCTCTGTTGCATTGAAATTCTATATGTGGAACATCTATGTGATTAATTTAGGAGTAAGACGGTTATACAGAATAAATGTTTGCAATCTAACATCAGTTATGTTTTTAAAAGATACCCCCCCCCCTCTTTTTTTTAGACAAACATGGATTTTAATTATTGGCGGGCTGTGGTGGCCCGTGTTGTGCTTTTTCATCTTTGCAAAATTTCAATATTTTAGGTAATCAATAAATAAATATTTTAAATCAAATTTAAAGTGCTGAATAATCTTAACAATTCACCATGACCTCATCAGTTTGACCTCTTTGTGACAGTTTGCCTTCAGACTACAGTAAACACAGCGCTTTTGTTCCAAGGTCGTCTTACGAGGCTTACAGTTCTGTATGAAGAGAATGGCCACTGCAAGAAAATAATATTTAGCTTTGCTCAAACTAATTTTACAGGTATGGAGAACTTCCACCTGAAACCTAAAGAATATAATTAATTAGATGAATTTAATACTTTAATACTATGGTAATTGTTTGAAATTAGATCATGTACAGGATGTGATCGTTTGTGACGATCCACAAAACGTTCCTTAACATTGATACTGTAATGTAATATCTATATAATCTTAATCTGTAACATGTCTGATTGGACTGTTTCTGGACAATTGGGAGCCTTATGCATTTTCCTACTATTGTACTTATATCGTATGTCCTACAACATACCAACATACAACATCTTCACCTTCTGCTGAAACTCATGGCCTGTGACCACCAGAATACTGTGGTAGTGTTAGGATTTTGGAGCTCCATTGCTATGGGGAAGGACATGAGTGTAACTGAGGTAGTTTCATTAATGGAAACTTGCTGAAACTAAAGCTGTAGCTGCAGGGAATTAGAAAGCCTGGCATCTGTCTGTGTCATCTTTACTTTTCCTTTCTGTTCAACTAAGCTGAACTATGTTCTGGAATATGTCACAGATAATCTCATCCTGGAGAGCCAGGTACCTTTCCAGCAAAAGGTGCCAAGAAATTTGACAGTTCTAGTACTACATACTTCATAAGTATTAAAAGGCGAAAACAAATATATTTGTTGTCAGAAGTGTTTAATTCCTTTGATAAGGAAATCTTTGAACCATTTTCCTCAAGGATGAAATCCATAAAGAGGGAAATAAGAAGGAATGCTTTACAAGGTGCAGTAAGAGACTATTTTTACTATTATTATTAGAATATCATGTCAAGCCACGCAAGGAAATGATGTAGGTATAAGTTCAAACCAAGAGCAGAGAGGCACTGCTAACACCCACAACACAAACTAGTACTACAAACTCTAAGCCAGGACAGGATAGTGGTGCATGGAGACCAGAGGTGGACAGTAACAAGGTACAATGACTTGATTACTGTACTTTTTTACAGTTTTTGAGTATCTCTACTTTACTTGAGTAGTCTTTTTTGAGAAACTTTTAACTTTCACTTACTTTTTGAAAGACAATACCGTACTTTTTACTTCACTACATTTCTGTCAAGGTTCTTGTTACTCGTTACTTTCAGAGTAACTTCAGAGAACTAGTTGATCACGGAGCCCTGCCTTTAAAACTAACTGTACCATGCAATGGTCATTTTAAAATGCCAAAAAATATATATATATTTTACTTTTGCATTTTAATACTTAAGTATTTTTGGAAGCAAGTACTTTCATTGTAAAATTTGACTGTATGACTTTCACTTGTATTGGCGTAACATTTGACTAGTGGTGTCTGTACTTTTACTTAAGTACTGAAGTTAGGTACTCTGTCCTCCTCTGAGAAAACTGAATGGAAGCTTACAGAATCCAGGAAAATTTAAATACACCATGGCAAACTGTCGTAAAGGGAAGTGGTTCAAAGGACCTGGATAAACCGCAAGTGATCAGCTGCCTTCTGAATTTACACCGTCTGCTCCACAGTATCAGATACAGGGCAGAGTACATTCACTGTATCTGCAAAAGTATTTGTTAATCTGCCTTTACACACATATGAACTTAAGTGACATTTCATTCTTAATCCATAAGGTTTAATATGACATCAGTCCACCCTTTGCAGCTATAACAGCTTCAGCTCTTCAGGGCAAGTTTTACACAAGGTTTAGGAGTGTGTTTATGGGAATTTTTGACCATTCTTCTAAAATCACAGTTGTGAGGTCAGACACTGGCGTTGGATGAGAATTCTGATCTAATTCATCCCAAGACAAGACAAGTACCGTTGTCCTGGCAACTGCCCAGACTCGTTCACCAGATTGCCAGATGGAGAAGCATAATTTGTTGCTCCAAAGAACACATCTCCACTGCTCTAGAGTCCAGAGGTGGGGTGGTGGTGTAGCTGGATGCAGCTGCTCAGCCATGGACACCCATTCCACGATGCTCTCTACACACTATTCTTAAGCTAATCTGAAGGTCACATGAAGTTTGGCTATTTTACGTGGCTTACCACTTCGTGGCAGAATTGCTGTCGTTCCCAATCACTTTCACTTTGTAATAATACACAAATGACAGTTGACTGTGGAATATTTAACACAGAGGAAGTTTTATGACTGGACTTGTTACACAGATGACATCATATCACAGTACCATGCGGGAATTCACTGAGCTCCTGGGAGCGTCCCATTCTTTCACAGATGTTGATGGCCATGGAAGTGATAGGAACATCTGAATGTAATTATTTTGATGGTCAAGTGAATACCAGGTTTATCTGAGCAGGGAAATAATCAAACTGTGCAGGACACTGGCTCCAGGCTCCTGATTTTGACAGTTTCCATGAGTGTGAAATTCTCTTTTTTTATGATTTATTTATTACGTTTATTTAAAAGGGACAGATACATTATAACATAGACAAACTGAACAAAGCAGCAGTCCCATGCATGTTTATTGTGCTTATTGCGTGAGCTAATTTGCAGCACTGTCCCTAGATGGGCTTTTTTTGACCAGTATATACAACAATTAACAGGATTAAAAAAAAGTTAAACATGATTACAGCTTTGTTTTTGATAAAGCCAAAGTTTTGTTTGTTTCTTAAAAATACTGAATAAATACTAAAAAGCACTTTGAGCAAAAGAGGTTTTTTATGAAGTCACTTTATAGTCATTTAGTGGTAAAGGGACCTTGCAGTCTCCACTTGAGGCTGCTCTGGTGGATCTACTGCAGCTCTGTAATGGTTTTATACAGTCACTGAACTTAGATAAAATGTTACAATTATGAAATCTGACAGGCTTTTTATATAAAATCTTAAAGGTCAGATTAGAGAGGCTTTCCAGTGGTTTAAGAGTAGTTACACAAGTCTGTGAACAGACAGTAGCGCCATAAGATAGTTGTGATAGAATCATTGAGTTTAAGAAAATTTCTGCACAAAGTCAAGCATTTTCTTATTAATTTAAAACAGTTTATTTTTGATCTAACAGTTTTAAAGATTTTCTTTTAAAATTTAACTGGAAATCTAAAATTATTCCTAAATATTTTTCCTCTGATACATTTCCCATTAATTTGAACTTGCAGTGTCTGAAGTTTTCCTTACTGGAAAGCAAACACACTTTGATTTCTTTGTATTTAAGGTTAAGCAGGAATCATTAAGCCAAGCTGGTATTTTCTGTAAGCTGTTAATCGGTTTTTCACTGACTGCAGCACAGCTTTTTTCCACGACATGTGAACAACAGTGTCGTCAGCGTACATTTGCAAGCTGATTTCGGGACAGACCTCTGGAAGGCTGTTAATATACAAGCTAAACAGTATAGGACCTAAAATAGTTCCTTGAGGGATTCCTGTTTCGATTTTGTAAAAAGAGGATTTACTATTATTAATAAAGACACATTGTTCACAATCTTTTAAATATGACAAACTATGATACTGACCGTTGTGAGAAATTAAAAGATGAAAGCTTTGAAATTAATAGATGATTCATAATATTAAATGCCTTTTTAAAATCAAGGAACAATATTTCCTCCATCAAGAGATTCTTTAATCTGTTTGAACAGGAAACACGTGGCAGTCTCTGTCGAGTGTTTATATCTAAAGCCAAATTGAAGATGATGCAGGTGTTTAGATTCTAAATAATTTAGTAACTGTTCTGAGAATTTTTCTAAAACTTTTGACAGAACAGGAAGGAGACTTATTGGCCTATAGTTGCCAACTTCTTAAGAAGGAAAAATAGGCTTTACAAGAGCTCGTTTCCATGCATTGGGAAATTGTCCTGTTCTGATTGAAGTATTAATGACAAGTCAGTGGCTCTGATGTTTTAATTGGCACCAAGCAAACAGTACTAATGGTTGTAACTGAACTGTTTTTTTAGTTTTTTTTAACCCGTTTGTGTTCAGTCCTTCCATCCGACATGGACACTCACACTTCTTTACATTATAACAATTAAATTTCTGAATGTCAGATATATATAATTTCAGATGTTTTGTTTAGACGTCCCTGTGTAAAACTTGACTGCACATTGTCTAATGAGGAGAAGCAGGTTCAGGGAAAACATCCCACATAAGATGAATGATACGGAGACGGAGTGTCAAACACTGGTCCTGGAGGCCGATGTCCTGCACAGTTTGATAATTTCCCTTCTCAGATACACCTGGTTCAACTCACCTGTTAACGAACAGGTTTAGTGAGTGTGTGAGGAAGGAAACTACCAAACTGTGCTGCATACCGGCCTCCAGGACCCAAGTTTGACACGTGTGCTTTAGACACCAACTTGATATGACTCCTCACAGAAATTAAGTCCAAGAACCACTCTCAGCTGGAAGCAACTGTAAAGATTCCACTTTACTCATGATTCAGCAGAACCAAAGTTTGCCTATGGAACAGAATGACAAACCAGTTCAAAAAACACTTAACACAAACAACCGAACCTTTTATTGTGCTGATAAATCAACACCATAAAATTATACGGCACAAAAATGAATATTTAGTAGTCCAATAACAGGAACAGAAATGCCCTGTTCACCAAATCACAAAAACATCATGATTAAGCCTACAGTAGAAAATAAAGACAGGTGTGAAAATGCACAAACACAGGAACTTCGCTCAATAAAACATGGCAAGTTACATCACTCTTAGCAGATTAACTGCCCAACCGCTGGTTGATAAGTTCTCTGGTCCACACTGATGTATCCACACAATTCTGTTGCACGCAAAAAATCCTCCAACTGAGGAAGTGGAGCACAGCAATTATGGGAACATAGGATATAGTCTCAGTTTATGCAAAACCATTCAACAAATGTATACAACTGGATTGCCTGAATGTAAAAACACAGTTGGAGTGTTAGTTGGAGTGTCCACCTGGACCGGAGTTATATCTCAGCTCATAAAATAGTGTAAAACACAATGTGAACAAATTTTGAGCAGCAGATTAGTGAAGAGCCTTTATAAAGTGATGGCCTACAAACTATAGCTATAATTCAATTTGGGTTTGATCACAGCAAAATAAATTCACTTTGGTCACACAATTGGGTTTAAATGTAGGGCTGAAAAATTACCACAGACTAGAATGTTGGTCCAGTGTTGGTTTTCACTGGCATTCATTCAAATAATCAAGGAAACTTTTTTTTAATATAACATTTACATAACAGTTTCATCAGTTTATCACAGCACATGAAAAATACACAAAAATCTATTTACAAGATAAAACACATTTTCTCAAGATGTGGCTTGTATTGTGCACTAAACAGGGAAATTACTTCAGTGTCCAGAGAGCATGTCCGTCAAAATTTCAATAAAATTGTCCAGGCCCCACAGGTAGCCATCTTCTCTATTTCCCTCAACCCATGGGCTGCGGTGGTCCAGAGTAAGAGGAGGTGGCATGGGAACGGTCTTTCCAAAGTCAATCATCCATACTCCAGCTCTGCCACTGTTATCATGCACAAACAAGAGGGAGCTTCCCACCACCTTTCACAGCATAAGAACATAGTCACTGCAAAAGCATTATCATAAAATAAAAAACCTTACAGGAGGGTGCGATTCATCTTACCTCATGGGTTTTAAAGAAGTCTGAATTCTCCAGCACAAGCCGCAGCTCCTTTAATCTTTGCTGATATCCTTTCTGTAAGAGGAGCAGGGGGAGTAAGCCACACACACAGCTCTCAAACTATGAACTTCATACTGAGAAAATCCAACAATCACCACATACCAGGAGAGTCATGTTGTGGTCGACAAAGTCTGCTAAAGCCTGCATCACCTCTTCTTTATATTTCGTCCTTTTAAAGTTGGTGTTACAGGTGCCGTCTGATTTCTGGAAAAAAATAGAACCACAAGATATTTTACACATTCAACGTTATTGGTTCTGGAGTCTATTTCAGCTCCAGAAGGTTGCAGTACTTAGATGTATCAGGTGTATTGAAAGTAAGCTCGGGGAACTTCAAAAGTTGATGGCAGTGCTAACATGGAAACAGGAACCAATATTTCAGTTTGTCAAAGCGGAATCTCCAACTCAAATGCCTTTACACTCACCAGCCATCTGCTGCCATTCACAATGTGCGCAGGCCTCCTTCTAAACTTCATCAGTATTATGTTTCAAACTCCAGTACCAGTGCTGCCTGGAGGACCATTCATAACCTAGCAGTAATCAATGATGTGTGTAAACACTGTAGTGCCTGATACACTTGGACCAGTGCCTTACTCCTCTGATGTGCGTCACTCATTTAAATGCTTGATCATCCATCCTCCTCTATTATACTAAAATGACCAATTAACAAAATGAGGGTGGTAGAAAAAAACGCATGGCAACAAAATGGTGTACAGTGCTGTTAAAAAGTGAAATCTATCAGATCATGAATATAATTTTAATATTAGACAACGATAACCCAAGTAAATGATGCAGCATACAGGGCTGAGGTAGAGAAACTGACACTTAATGTCCTCAAAACAAAAGAATTGATTTTGGACTTCAGAAAACAGGGGATAAACCACACTCCTCTGCTTGTCAATGGAGAATGTGTGGAAACTCCACCTTCAGGTACCTGGGCACCCACATTTCTTCTGATCTCTCCTGGTCTTACAACACTAAGGCCTTGGTGAAGAAGGTTCAGCAGCAGCTGTATTTCCTGCAGGTTCTCAGGAAAAACTAACTGGACAAGAAGCTGCTGTTGGACTTCTACCACTCCTCAGTGAAGAGTGCCATCACCTACTGCCTGAGTGTGTGGTACATAGTCATCACTCACTGCCTGGGTGTGTGGTACATAGTCATCACTCACTGCCTGGGTGTGTGGTACATAGTCATAACTCACTGCCTGAGTGTGTGGTACATAGGCTCTACTGCCGAGGACAGAAAGGCCGTGCAGAAAGTTATTAAAACTGCCCCAAAAATGATTGGTTGCCCTCTGCCCTCCCTGGATGACATATCCAGAACCCACTGCCTCAGGAGAACTAACACCATCACAGGAGACCCCTCACACCACCTGTTTGATCTGCTGCCCTCTGGAAGGTGCTACAGGTCAATCAGGTCTCACACCACCAGACTGACAAACAGCTTCTTCCCCTGGGCCATCAGGACTTCAAATAACCCATAACACATCATTAATAAACTAAGGACTGAATCACGCAAAAAAATACCACTTTCTGTATATATCACTCCACAATCTATTGTATATAATCACCATCACATTCTCTTATTTCTTCATTTTTCTAAATTACTCTTGTTTTTTAAAAATATTTTAAATTCTTAAATTGTATTTTATTGTTTCTCTTTTTTTCTGTTGATGCACCGCTGCTTGGGTGGAGCACCCACAATTTCGTTGTACTCCTGTACAATGACAATAAAAGCTTATTCTAATCTATTCAATTCTAAATACAAAATGCAGATTTCATTTAGAGGAAAAACTAGACAAATCTACTTTGCCCTAGAGGAGGAATATTGTTTTCATTCAGCCACACTGGTGGGTTCCTGCGCATGAACTGCCTGTTTAAGGTCATGCTAAAGTATTTCAACTGGACAAGTCCACAGTTTTACTAAACCACAATTGTGTTTTAGTCTGAACCACTCTGAGGTGGAATTGCTGGTGTGTTTTGGATCATTGTCCTACTGCATAAATTAAGAGCACTTGAGCTTCAGGGACCGAACTGATGTCCGTCAGTATTTTCTGGAGAACAGAATTCATGGTTCCATCAATTACAGCCAGTTGTCCAGGTCCTGACCCAGCAAAGCGGACTTAGACCATCACACTACCACCACCATGCTTGACTTGTATGTCCTTTTTATGAAATAATGCTAGTTTTACACAGAAGCAAGGGCCACAAATCTTTTAACTCATTAGTCCACTGAATATTTTCCACAAAAGTGTTAATCACCACAACATTTAATTTAATATGAGACTTCATGCTCTTTTTGGGCAGCAGTGGTTTTGCCCAGTCACACACTCTTGTTGAAACATGAACAATGAACTTAACTGAGGCAAGTACAGTTCTTTAGATGTTTTGCTTTGTTCTTTTGTGAACTCCTGGATGAACAGGTCTGGCAATAATCAGGCCTGGGTGCGGTTAGTGAAACTGATTGCACCTTTTCAAATAATGTGGTTGATCACAGTTAATTCCTGAGATTTGGTAGATTTGGAAAGCTTAAAAATGAAATCATAATTTGAAAACTGCAATTTGACTCTGTATTTACTCTGCTTATCTTTGTGTAATGTTAAAATTGGTCTGATGATCTAAAACATGCAGTTAAGAGTTCCTAATACAATGGCCAATGGTTGTATTATGGCTGTTTGATATTGTGCCATATGAATATGCATAACCACCATTAAAGGCTGTAACATACCTTGATGCCTTCTACACGGAAACCCAGAGTGGCAGTGGAACTCAGGGTCTCTCTCCACTGCATGTATCTAGTTTTAAGCACTGCTTGTTGGGCTCTTTCCTCTGGAGTCGGGGCCTCTGGGTCCACTGCTACCATTTTCTCATACATGTCTTTACGTGGCTGAGGATTCTTGCATGCTTTCTTCAGTTCCTCCTCCAGATATGTCCTGATAAGATGTACATCACACAAAGTTTTAAAAAGCGTTTTAACTAGACTAATGCATGTTTAGGTTTACATAAGTACCGTCCAGCCATGTTCATATTTTTAATTCCAAAACCATTGATGAATCCTATAATGATCCTGTTGAATGCAAAAGCAGTGGTTAGTTAAAAATCACAAAATGTAAAAGATCTTACCGGCTTCCCATTTTGCAGTCCATAATGCAAGGAGAGTCAAAGTAGGCGAGCAGGTCATCCATGACGTTATAGTCCTGCTCATCTTGTTGGGCCACACCATGGTAACCTGGTACAAAAGGCCGCAGCACATCCTCCATGAGCCGTTGCAGACACTGCTGCTCACATGCACAATACTTCTTCAGCAGCTTCCCATCGCTGCCCGTTTGAAAGTTACCTACATAGTAAAAACCAAAGCTTAGACTCCCATCAGATTACTGGGATTCATTCAAGCACACGAAGAACTATTAAATAATCAAATAAAAGATTCATGTGGCTCAAAGCTTAATATTTTGATTAGCAACAGTAGTTATCTATTAAAAGTATTTATATACACCGATCAGACATAACATTAAAACCATTAGCATAAGACTGTAGGTCCGACATGTACCATCAAAGCAACTCGGACATGTTGAGGTTTGGAATTCACTAGAACTCTGAATGTTTGCTGAAGTATCTGGCACAAAAATATTAGCAGATCCTTTATGCTGGAAGTTGTAACGTGGAGGCCCAATGGTTTTGCAATATTGATATTTAAATGACTAAACATTTGCTGCCAAGTTGACTCAATGGTGTCGCTACCTCTTCTCTCCTCTGGGTGGCGCTGCTTAACTGAGTACAGGAGATTTGGGTGAGAGCTGAAGGAGGTTTCAGCAGTGTGTTATGCTCTAAACCAGGGGTGTCAATCTCAGTTCCTGGAGGGCCGGTATCCAGCACAGTTTGTATCCAGCCCCTTCTCAAACACACTTGCTCAACCTGGCAATTAATAGGTGATTTGAATCAGGTGTATCTGAGGAGAGAAATGTGTGCAGGACACTGGCCCTCCAGGACCGGAGTTCGACACCCCTGCTCTAAACTTTGAAACTGCAACAATCCGATGCAAAAAAAAAAGCCAATTCCAATTTAAATCTAAAGGCTGAGTTTGGTAATGATTGGATGACATTACCAGCGACCGGTCAAGTGTTCGTTCAACTATGTTGTTAGCACCATGTTAGCGCAACTTGCTAAGTGACAAAAGGGAACAGAAATAAAGCCCTGAAGACAGTGGTTGCAAAGCAAATATGGCAAATGTAACAATAGCATTGCTGTTACTTATGCAAGTTAATAACGCACCCGTGTTTGTGTTATATTGCTACATAATTGTCGTGAAATAGCGATTATTGCATTTCACTATTTTGGGCCGCATGTTGTATTGTGAGATACACTGCGATTCCCACCTCTAACACACATGATGTAAAAGAAGACATGACTTATTAGAGGAGGATTCCTTCCTTCATTGCTCCATGGTCCAGTTTGCACATGCACACTGTAGGCACCTGCAGTGATGTACAGGGGTCTGTCTGCGTTTTCTGCAGCAATGAAGCCCCATAAACATCAAGCTGTCCTTCACTTTGTGTTCTGATCCCTTTCTGTTAAATGCCCACAGTTGTCTACCCCACACAGTTCAGGTCTTTAGTCTTGGCCATGTTTCTGTTTCCAAGACCTGACTGCTCCCTTGCTGCCCAACAAATTCCATCATTTTAAAGGTGCTAATATAATCATAAACAATATAATTCACGTTATCTCCCTGATATTTGAATGTTATGGTCGATTGGTGTATATGAATCATACACTAGTTAGAAAGTTCATTAAGAATGTGCAGTAATGGCTAAACATTTCAGACGAACCTGCATGGCCAACCACTTGAACCCATGGAGAGCGTTTTTTCAAAGGTACCACGACAGGTGACCAGTTCACCATGTTTTTACTCTTCTTCCAGAAATCACTCTTTCAGATGAAAAAAAACAGAGACATCACCACATAAGAACTGAATAAAGAATAACTTGTACAAGAAATAGGTGTGTACTGTTAAAAATATATTTGAAACATGATCCAAGACACACTTAACTACGGTGCCTCAAGCTGCATGGTCCACTCAAATGTTACCCTGCGTACGTATACGTTGTACCTGGTGTACGGTGAACTTCTAACAGACAACACATCATAAATTTAAACACATGGTGCTAACCAGTCATGCAAATATGATCTATGAATTTGAGGATCACATTATCTATAATACCGAGCTTAAAAGGTTACATATTTAACTTAAACTACTGCATGAAAAAATAACTAACTTTAATGGAGTGCATTTAATAAAACTACTACTATGATTGTTCAACCCACACAATGCTACATTTCTGCAAAAGTCTTCTCTTTAGCTGCTATTTTTCCTTACCTCTGGCTTCGACTTTAGACTCAAATGGCGAACTCTTTCTGCTCTATTGACCATGAGGCTTTCCCATAAGGACAATCATTGACAAAGCTGAACTAGCTGGATTTATTAAAGCAACACAGAGGGGCAGTGATTGCTCATGAATCTTATACAATGGCTGATGAACCATTTACAGACAGAACATGACAGAAACATGGACATCTATACAGAATATACAGAAATGCATAGAAATTAATGCTTTGTTTGCCAAGGACAAATCCTAAAAATGCATAACCATCAGCATGTTATTGCTAATAAACAATGACATTCAGAATTACATGTATTTTTTTTATTTTATTGCTATTATTACAATTTTTATTATATATATATATATTTTTTTTTATTAATACAATACCATGCATCATTGATACAAAATGTTTATATGAGCAAACATCATTCCTATGGGTTATGGGTGTTTTACCTGCAGTGATGTAAAATGTAGTACTGGCCATACGCATGCACACACACACAGGTTCATAAGGTTTAATACTGAAGCAGATTGATGCTGATTATTTCCTTTTTCAACAAGGCTTTTCTTATACTCTGGTCAGTGCAAGCCATTCAAAAAATGCTGCTTTCTATTTCAAAATGATCAATTACAAGAAAGAGTAAAGAAAATGTAAGAAATCCTAAACTGATCAAATGCACTGATCTGAATAACTGGCCTTCTCATATGAATGTTCAAATAAATCCTTCGCTAACGTTACCTACGGTGTGGCCATTACATACACAAGAGACTTTCAACTATGCAGACGAGGCAAATCCCGGTTTGATTCAGGCTGAACATGCTCTCCTGGGCAGTGGAATAGTATTCAGACTGGAATGACACTCTCCAGAACAAAAAAGGATGCCAGACACTAGTGCCTTTTCCACTGATGACCTTATAAGCACTGTGTTGGCACTGTCCTCATTTGAGTGCATGTTGCATGCATCAGTGTTTAGATGGGCAATTAGCATTAGCATAACAAATAGTGTTGAAATATTATTTTAACTATTTATTGAACACTGCCTCACCAACGCTAAGCCAAACTTTAAGGTTCACACCCTAAACGAGTATAATTGTAATACATTTTAATCAAGGAAGTATCGTGTAGGTCGTATATTAACTGAAATGTGCAGATCGTTTACAGGTTTATAAAAAAATAAAAAAGATCATAAAATGTATCTAAATATGATGGTTGTCTTACAAAGTTAAATCTCCCAATTAACTTCACATGTACTATAACACTGTGCAAGATTAACTTGAACAGCAGCACAGCCTGTGTGAAACACTGTAAACGGTGTATATGTTGTACTGGCAATAAACCTCTACAACTTGGTGCTGAAAATATTAAGATCAAATTTAATTTCAAAAGCTCACCGTATTAAAGACAGAAAATCTGACTATTTTATATTGTGATCGATCTTGACGACGTCCACAATCTACTTACGAAGTGAGGAGAGCGTGACCTTTGATCACCTCCCACTGTTTCCGAACTCTTTCAGTGGGAGTGTTCTGACTGCTGATTACTTTTTCCTCAAGTTTGCATTTCACAAGAGGAAAGATTACAGGCCAGATTGTGGAACATGACTGTATGTTTAAAAGATTGTAGTGATTGTAATGTTAATGATTTTGTGGGAAGACTGGCAAACACTAATTATATTATATTGAATTTAGAATGCATTTTACTGCATTTATAATGTATTATACAGCATGTGTTTCATTTTGCTGAAATTATAATACATTATGCTACATGTGTGATGCATTTTATTGCAATTAGAACGTGTTATGCTGCATGCGTGTTGCATTTTACTGCATTTAGAATGCATTATGCTGCATGTGTTGCATTTTCGTGCACTCAAAATGCATTATACTGCATTTGTGGGACATTTAGTAATGTGTTGTGCTGCGTGTGTTGCCTTTTACTGCAATTATAATGCATTATGGTGCGTTTGCATTGCATTTTACTGCAATTAGAAGGTGTTATGCTGCATTTGTGGTGCTTTTTGTAATGCATTATACTACACTTGTGTTGTATTGAACTGCAATTAGAATGCATCATGCTGCATTTTCTTAATTTATAAAGCAAAGTGCACTAAAGTGCATTTAAGATAATGAATCTTTCTGAAAAAGATGTACAACACTGATAAAGATAATTTGTATTATTGTTATTAACTGATCAAAGATTTGAAACTGTTCTTTCGAGAGTCAGCAGCATGGAGCACAGACAATCTAAGTCAAACTTTAGCAACGTGACAAATGTGCACAAAATGAAGACAGGAAAACACAGACACTACATCGTAGACTCATGTAGATCACGTCGCAGTAACAGTGAACACGCGTCGGTGTGTGAGTGTCAGTGGTTCAGTTCTGCGTTTAATACTCACAGGATCGTGATCTTCTGAACACACGCTGCTTTTCCGCGGAACCGCGAGGTTTCCGTCCGGATTTCCACCACAATCCTCCTCATACTCCTCAATGGACGATGTTGGGGAGAGACCAGCTGAAGAGGAGTTGGAGAGTTTGCGTAGCACCAGAGAAGAGGCGGGGGAGCCGCCAAAACCGCTGTCGGAGCACAGTGACTCCTCGTCCGTGTTGGTGCCACATGGGAGACCGATCTTCACGTCAGCTTGGTGGATATGAGGTTCACAAGTTACTACCAATTCAGGAACCGTCCCTGTACAGCCACTGGGAACCGGAGACTCTTTCTGAAACACACTGCGCTCGAGGGGCTCCTCCTCCACGCGTCCGGGCCAGTGCAACACGCGTGCGCCATCCGAGCACGGAGCCGCGGTGCCAGGCGGCGCTTTAGTCATGGCGACCGCTGCTTTAGCATTTGAGCTCAGCACGAACGTAGAGGCTGACTTCAGGTCGCTGGCAAACTACCTCAGCTCAGGTAACGCGCTCTTCGTTGCCGATTTAGCGAACTTATTACTGAGTGTCTGCAGAAGCGATACGAGAAACCACGAGCGCCGCGCCTCCGCGTCTCCCCCTCAGGCCACGCGGCTTCACTACAGCAACAGACAATAGGTCATCGAGTCGCGAGGGCATCGCTCTTTAAATCGGTTCACTTCAGTCGAGCCGACTCACATTGAATCATGATTCATTCTAGCAGTGATTCCTTAGTGGTTTCCAGACCACGACAGGATAACAGAACATGTTCATGAATAATTTTATATTTTATCATTATTAGTTGCCTACAAATAGGTGAATAAACCCCCTTACCTAATTTGAGTTTGCCTGTTAAGAAACAATATAGAGCCCTACAGTCGTATTTAGGTCATGGCTATTGAATCGTATATTTGACTCACTGCCCAGAACAGCTCAAATGACTCGGTCGTGACGTCAGCTGCGCGCTCGGCAAAAGCGATTACGTGCTGGTGGCGCGTCGTGACCTTCGCTTATGTGATTGGTCAACTCCAACCCCCGCCTCCTTAACGCTACTTTTCTTAAAAGGACAGCGTCGTTTATAACCCGATAATGTTTATTGTACCTCCCTGCCGTGTAACCACAC
>JBBIGC010000024.1:10555202-10594068 GCA_037576955.1 Lepidarchus adonis
AAAATCATACTATTTATCACATAAATGTCGATATTTACGTGGTTACACGTACTACGCAATAAATAATGTACATTGATATGCAGAGTCCTACTGGACACCTTAACCAGGTTTGAGCAAATGAACGGCGTCACTAACAGATGACTTTATTTGGCCCTGTGATGCTGGATTTTTATTCTGTGCAAATGTCTCTTGAAGAAATTGTCACATCAAAAAAGTTACTGTTACTCTTAAGCATGCCAAAACAAACGAGATGTTTAGCAGGTAATACACAATATAAAATATATAATAAAAACAGAAGCATGTACTACAAATTAGAGACATGCTGCTTAGATGTGCCTCAGTAAGTCCTGAGATAATCGTCTGCCGATTGTACATATGCTGGAGTAAGGAGTGGTTGGCAGCTGTTTAGCCAGATGGATAGGCCACAGAAACCTCACAGTACTGTTCGTAAAGAGATCTAGGCCAGCTGCGACCTTCTGCATCACAACCACAATACCTTGAAATCCCTGAGCCAGTTTAAGCACTCTGTGACCATAGCTGCATTAACAGCTTCATATGCATGACATCCCTTCTGAACGACAAAGAACTGCCCATTAAACAAAGAAGTCCTATAAAATCTGAAAATACTGCAATTAATGAATATATAATGTAAACTCTCATACACAATGAGATGCATTGAATTTCAGTGATGTCACTGCATGTAGAGCCTTCAGCAGCAAACCAGCAACATCCAGATGAAAATCGACAAAAAACAAATTTTAGTCCTTTATAATTACATTAAAAGACAAAACCTTCACTTACAGAGTCCACAAATGCATTAATTAACTGCTGGAAAAAGATTTACATTTAAAATGGTTTCAGATCTATTAGGTAAATGTTAAAACAAATGACCAAACATAAAACTGCAGTTGTGGTATATTACATGAAATGACATCAACACATAATTTGACAATTCTAGAAAATAGGTTAAATAAAAGGGCAGACTTTATATACACTACTGATAATGGATGGAGGAAAAACAATCATATAAAAATACTTTCCAAAATGTCACAAAAGTGTAAACATTTGAGACAGATGTTAAAGCTGTTACAATATACAAATAACTGAAAAGGTATCTCATAGTAACCACTAATTGACACACATAGCATGTACAAATCTCAGTCTCTCATATTAAGACACCCATAGGTCCTTCAAGTCTGATGTAGTAACAGTCTTTTGCATTGCAAGGCCAAGTTTCACAGTTAAAGCAGAGGGCTTAACAGTGCATACATTTATGGCATAAACAAGGAAGTCCATTGCAGCCTTCACCTTGTGATCATATAAACCTATTATCATCTTTTAGTGAAAGTTTTGCATATATAATGTGTGTGTGAGCTGAAAATAAAGATTGTGTTTATGATTGTGAACACAAACTTGTGCAATAAAATCTACGCTCATCACCAGGCAAACTTAATGTCCTGTGTCCAGATCTCTCATGTACTCCTGCAGGGCCTGGAGACGAGCGTCAATCTCAGAAAGGTCGGCACCGGTCTCCATGGAACTCTCTAATAAGAAAGATAGCGAAAAAGTTTACAATCAACTGCAAAAAAGCAAATTAAAGCACATTTTTACATAACAGGGCTATGACCCACTCTCTGAAATGATTTCCAAGCCCCCTACCTCTCATTCGTTGAGCTGGAGTGCTACACATTGGTTTTTTGTTCAAGTGTTTTCCTCTGGTCTAAAGAAAAATACATCATATTTTAAGAACAGTCTAGCTTGACCTTTGTCAGCATTTCACCATATTTTCTGAAATAAGTTTATATAACTCACCATACTGGGACCATTATAAACCAGTTTTCTGCCTCTGTCAAAGACAAACAAACAAACAAATAGTTTTGAATAATAGAGACACCTACCCAACTAGCCTAATCCACATGAATGTCTGCTGTCATCAGCTGTAAAAGCATTTAAATCTTGATAGATGACAAAACATAATATACCAGCTATAATGTGTCATTACTTTATTTCCACTGAATCCACTGTTTAGCCACGAATGCTAAAAACTCAACTTTAACAAGTGTAAATACAAACAAACAATGAGTCCTGGAGGTTTTGTTTTGTGACGCTACTTAATTGGTTGCTAGCACTTGAACAAATGTACATGAACATTGTACACTTTATATCCTACCATTTAGCTGTTTTTCTGAACCGTAACTTCAATAGTGACAGTAGTTCTACATTTGAAGGCTTATTACTCAGTAGCTACATGGAAACACAGTGTAACAAGGCATTTGTTGTGCATAAGAAGTAAATTACTAGACTGAGGTATGAAGTCTCAATAAAAATGTAAAAATAAATAAATAAATGAAAAATGTTAATTTAAGTCTTGCTACATCAACCAGAGTAATGCTACTGTCCAATGATAACTGCATCTAACTAATTACCAGAGTCTGAATCATTTCCCAAGCTTTAGCATATATACACATCACTGGATGAAGAGATCTGTATTTATAGAGACTTACCTGCTATTGAGAGGCTTAGCAAGCTCTTCAAAGTCAGCAACTGAGCTTTCGGAAGAGTGACGACTTCTTCTGCTTTCCACTGATAAACTCCTGCCACGGCCTGTGCTCCCCCCTCTGATCATCTGAGGAAGGGGTTCTCTAGACCGAGAACGCCCCCTTTCATTCAGAGCCGGTGATGGCAACATGTCCCTCCTGACCTTCCTTTGGCTAATGAGAACAGATGAACATTTTAGCTACTTGGGTAAGGAATGAAAACTTGTCAATCTGATATTCTAGACAGCTGTGTATTCTAGTCCAGGCAGGTAGGCCTCACAATGGCATACAAGACACGATGCATAAGGAGGATCTTTCGAGGATAAAGCAGGAAAGCAACTAAATGTCTAAGAAAAAAGCATATAGTGCACACCTTTCAATGAAAACCATATTTCTGCTCACAGAGAGGCCCAAGCTTGCAAGAAAAATACAAACAAAACAGCAATTACAGAGAACATTCAGGAGAAAGACCAACTGTAAAAGTCAGAAAAATTCTCACTTCTTCAGTTCTGATTCTCTTTGGCGACGCTGTCTCTCCTGTATGTATGCTGTTGGGTCAAACCGTCCACGTGACCCTGAAATAAGAATACACATTTAAATAGAATAATGGTTGTCAATGGATAATCTCTGTCAATTTCCTTCTAGAATATTTTCATCTCACTTTCAGTCAATATCCATATATAACAAACGTTGTATTGATAAAATTGTAGACCCCCTTAAGTTAACCATTCTTTTTCATTGTAATTAAAGCATGCCAGGATTAGGGCCAAAACACAAATTGCATCCTTATCCATTTACTTACAAACTGCATTGCAGTATTCAAAACAGAACATATCATTAGATCAACTAGAACATAAAAACCACACCCCTAATATAATGTAGGTCCTCAATATGCTACAAAATAACTCAGACCCATGAAGGAATGGAATCCACAAGATCTCTAAAGGCATACTGTTGTATCTAGAACCAAGAAGTTCACTGAAGATCTTTTTAGTCCTTTAAGTTGGAAGGTGGATCAATGGATCACACTAGTTTACTCCGTGCCTTCCACAGCAGCTTGGTTGAAGTGCGATCCGGGGAATTTGAAAGCCAAGTCAACGCCTTGATTTCATGTTCCTCAAACTCTTCCTAAACGTTTTTTGCAGAGTGGCATGATCTACTACTTCTACTCAAAGAAGCCACTGCCATTAGGGAATACCATTGTCACTTTGCCATAAGGCTTAAACTTGGTATGCAACAATGTGGCATCTGACAAAGCTACATCCACATGAATGCCAGAGCACAGGAATCCCCTGTAGAACAGTGACCACACAACACCTCCCTTGACTTGCCTTTCCCTTACTAATACATCCTACCTACATTCCCGACTCCTTCTCCCAGTGCCTGGAACACCCTCCGAGGAAGACGCCCAGGGGGCATCCTAGATAGGTGCCCAAACCACCTCCACTGACTCCTCTCCATGCGGAGGATAACTATTTAATTAATTAAAACACTCCACTCTCCAGTTGGTTACCCCAGCATTGCAAAGTTAAATTAGAAGAAGGAATTAGATTCACAGATTTTAGGACATACATTTTATTATTACCTTAATCCTAAATGGCTTGTTGATTCCAACCCTTGTTCTAACATTTAGATAATTAACAGTTGTTCAGCCTAGCGCCAGCTTTTCTAAACAAAGAAGGAATGTTAAACGCTAATCTATAAAGTTGGGTTACTTGTATCATAAAATTCTCTCAACACATGTTAAAAGAAAATTGTGGTGTGAAACTCATCACAGACTATGGCAATATATTAAAGTGTAATACCTATATCTTCTAATAATAACCCGTCTTATATTGGCGCCCATTTCCAATAAACTCAGGGTTTGAAGAGATGTCACGATAAAGACAACACCACCCCACCAGACATACCTGTTGGAGACGGAGAGGGTCTTGAAATGTAATTCCGTGCCCCTGAAGAGTCTGCCCTTCGCCCTCTCTCTTCTGACCTCCTGTTCCGATCCTCCATTCTCTCTCTGGACCCTGAGCGAGCCCTCCCCCCGACTCGTGTTAAACTGCGTTCCCTGGAAACCGACCTGTGAAATTCTCCTTCACCCCTGGACCCACCCCGACCGGACAGAACTGGAGTCATCCTGCTGCAAATATGAGGTTGGAAAAAGTTGAAATTGCACAATGAATTTAGAGAGAACAGACCATTTAAACAACTACTTACCCTCTGCGCAACAAGGCTAACTCAGTAGACAGACTTTTCACACGTATCCGAAGAGCTCGCTCTGAGGCCCTAAGTTCCTCCAGCTAGATAAAAGGAATCAGAAGAAGTCTGTAAAAGTCTGATAACAGCCACTAGGTATTTTTTTTAATGTTGATTCACTGCATAAATCCCTTTCTATTCACAGTGTAAACAAAAATCAAATGCATTTATAATTATTGACAATTAATCCCATTGTAACAAATGCTAAATGCAATAGGACTCACCTGTTCCATAAGATGTCGTTGTTCCTGTCCCCTCTTGGTGGCAGAGCGCTGGCTTTTTGCTCTCTCTCTTAACAGCTGCTCCTCCAAGCTGCGCACAGCTTCTCTGAGCCCATGAGCCCCAGGGGCAGAGCCAGCCCCAACCATCTGTAACCGCTCCAGAGCCTTGGCCAGTGCATCCTTTTCTTCCCTGACCAGAGCCAACCTGATGAGGTGTAGTTCAGCACATATGGTCAGATCAAGATAATTGGTCTTGCGAATCCTGATCTTGCCTGACCTATTTAAGTTCCTGAATAGTTTGCTGACTGTTATACAAATGCCATCAAAACACAAAGAAAAAACACACGACTCACTCTGCACGTAATCTGCGGGTCTCCTGGTCCGATACTGTGTGATCCCCTCGCTTCCCCAAGGCATTTAGTTCCACCCTTAGCTTCCTAATTTCTCTTTGGAGGGCTGCAGGATCAGGTTTACCCAGATATGGCAGTGGTAGAGGGTAGTGTATCCTATAAATCAAGGGGGAAAAAAGCAAAAGATGTTTGCATTTGGATTGCATTAACTGTTTTAAGTGCAGAGAGAACATAATACTGACCTATCAAACTCAACAGTGTAGATTAGGATGAGGTAGCGTTTTGCACTTAGTGCAGGAGACTGTTGCTGTGCACGGGGCCGTCCTACAACACCTGCCTTCCTGTTCCGCAGAAGCTCCAGATCTGAGTAGGTCAGCAGGTCAAGAGTCACAGACTCACCAGACTAGATAAAATACAAAAGACATGTTCTATATATGAGGTCTGGCCTAACACATTAAATATATATAAATGGATAAAGATGACATGATAACGTGTGACGTGTGTGTGTGAAGTTCAATCAACCTACCCTACTGACCGCAGACTCAAGCATGCTGCAGAATATCGGAAACTGCTTAAAATTTCCAGTTTTACGAGTGAGGTCTTCAATATCTAAAGAACAGGAACAACAAAAACTAAGACAATTCCAGGTGCAACCAGATCTAAAGTTACTTGGGTGAAAGCACACTTACAGGCAGGGTCGAACTCTCCTCTCCACTGGTCTGCTGACACCACATCTGAAATCTCTACTATAAGTAATCGATCTTGCAGTTCCACTTTGACAGCAAACTCAACTCCACGAAATTTTATTTCTTCATGTACAACTGTGCCAATTTCCATGGCTGGTTGGAGTAATTGCAGTGACCTGAGAAAAATATATGCCAGTGGTTGCATAACAAATTTTATTTTGCTGACCATACGACTAATTAAGTCTGTTGCAGTATGCAGTTGGGTGGACTAGTCTTCAACTCAATGCTTCTTCGCTACTTCAGATTACACGAAAACCTTAGTCTGAGAGCGAGCCAGATATCCACTGATTTAAAGCCAGGTTACTTCGCAAGGTTACAGAACAGGAAAATTAGATTTATGTTATTGCTCTGGTAATCTACACATTAAACCTAACTGAGTTAGCTTTAGCTAGCACATAGCACGAGCTCCCTGAACGGCTGCTCTCATTTCTTTCAAATAAGGTGTAAACTTAAAGAACGCACATTTTCCTTAGTTGCATAGGTAAACGAGGTACCGGACAGTTTCTGCAGAAATTGACTAGTCATTAGTGTACTGATATTTCATAAAATGGAGAATAAGGTTAGCTAAGTTGATAGCCAGCTTAGCGTTGATCTGTCAAACCCAATTATAACGTCAGCTAGCAAAGCTAACAAAAAAAGGAAAGCTAGTCGGCAGGCTAGCAAAGATACAAACCCGTCACAGATGGAGATGTGTGTAGTTGGCCACGTCCACAGTAGTGTAAACCCTACATTTAAAGGCTTCGTTAAAAAACGTCTCAAAGATAAAAGCTGTGAGATCAAAATAAACGCCCCATGTGCTTGATATTGCAGATTTTAACAACCCGCTCGCCTGCACAGTGTCGGTTGCAGTAGCTTAAACAATTGAAAACAGCGGCTCAACAACCGGGAATTTAAAACACCCACCCCCTGCCTGGAACCATTGGTCAGCAACCGGAGATGCGGAACTGTGATTGGACACTCCGCTCGTCAATTACACGTAGCGCCTTACCCTTGCCAACGCCCACAAACACACTAATATACGCACCCCAAGTTCTGCTCTAATAACAATGTACTGCGGGTGTATTTTACCATGAAAACCCATAAGACATTCAATAATTAATATTCTAATGTGAAAACAACCAAGTACACTCCATAGAAAATGTGTATTATTTAACACATTTATTCATATTCCAACAAATGATACATAAAACACATTTTGTATTCATGAACCAAAAATAAAAACAAATAAGTCACACTCACAAAGTAAGTACACCTTTACATATATCATACCTTCAAGACCATAAAATCAGAAATGAGTGTTCAATATTAGGTGTAATTGATTACAACCTCTTCATAACATCAAAAAAATACATAAAAAATAAATTTAACATAAAAAAAACTGTAAAGAAAATCATCTGCTAATAGACTTCAAACAACAATCAACAGGTCCAGACTAGCAAACATCTTTTTGATTTGAAACGATTTCTTTAAGAACCCCAGATGTACACCTGCTGAAGTGGAAGGAGGCCTTTCAACAGGAAAGTGATCATAAGCATGATAGCAAATCCACAAAAAAAGCTCAGTAAAAAAAGAAAGGACACTTTTGGAATCACACTAAACTGTTGTGGAGATTTAAAAGTGGCAGTACATGTAAGAAAAACCTCAAGCATTTTTTTTAAACTCCACAGAATATTTTTTTTTTAATAAAACATTTTAGCAAGCAGATTGCTCTCTAAGCATAAATAGTATTTGTCCACCAGTTATGCAAAATACTACAAAATCTATTTATGCTACGAGAGCAATCTTAGCTTCTGTAACTAAGGTTGTGTTTACTTTCTCCACAACATAACGTACGCACATATTGATATATTTTTACCTTTTTTATTTAGGTGGGGGTACTGTGTATACTGCTGTATTGACAATAAACCTTTCTTGAATCTTGAATATTAAATCAATTGATAGTTTTGTTGAATAAATAATTGAAAAAAATACTTTTTCTTGTAGTTTTGTGCAAAAAAAGGATTAAAGGGTACATTATTGCTTGCCCAAATATAATAAACAATTTCCATATATATATAGCGGGTAAAATAAGTTACAAACACGTCAACAATTTTCTTAATAAATATTCTCACCAGATGTCAATACCAACCCATCCAGTCCACACATGCAAAGAAATAAAACAATAGATGTCCATACATTAAGTTATGCATAATGAAAGAGAATGACGTGTGGAAAAAGTATTGAAGACTGTTACTGAAATGTATTTAATACTTCGTACAAAAGCCTTTGTTGGTGATGAAGCTTCAAGACACTGTATGGAGAAACTCCTCACATACAGTACATTGCTTAGGTGCGATTTTGGCCCATTCTTCCACACCACCAGCCTTTAAATCCTGAAGTTTCTATATTTTCCCTGTATTAACTGTAAACATGCGTGAACATGCTTTTTCTTCAGCAAAGGAGTCTTGTGTGGTGTGTGTGTGTGTGTGTGTGTGTGTGTGTGTGTGTGTGTGTGAGAACAGGCCATGGTGGTTTTCTTTGAAACAATTGTATCTGCTAATTCTATCTCATGACAATTTAATGTCAATAGCACCTTTAGAAATAAATTTACATAGAAAATTGGTGACCTGTTCAATATTTTTGTTTACTTGCTGTACATATTTTCTTCCCATTAATGTAAACTGGTTATATTTGAACTGTGGACAACGCAGGCTCAGGGATATAGTATTTAAGCCTGGATTTAAAAAGACTTTCTGTGGGGTCAGATTTTGTTAGACTCCACCATTGGTCTTGCCAAATACAGGGGTCCTTGACTTACGACGTACTTAACTTACCAAAGAAAACACGGGTTTTGGTTTTAGTGTGAAAAGTGAAAGTTAAAGTGATTTTAATAAAATGCTCAAAAATGCAATATTGTCTCAGGTGGGTGAATGGCTCCAGATCAAAACACAATAGACGCTTACAGCACACGATGAGGAACGGAAACCCTTCGTAGGTCGAGGATCCCCTGTATTATAGCTGAAATGAGTTCAGTTGCTTTAAAATTAGTTTTAATTAGTAACATTCCTTCATGGTGGCTCGTTATGGCAAAATGTTTGCTGTTACGCATTGGCTGTTTTACCACAAGACATATGTAGTCAATTGCTTGGGGGCTCATATGAACAAGGGCCTTGTGCTACAAAACAGGCGTAAGAGCTGCTAAATAACTTCTGTAAGAGGGTCAGGGCTTGTTGCTACAGTTGCTGCTAGTTTGCCCATGCCTGAAACAAGTGTGAGCATGTCCTCGCTGTTCAGGCAGCATTGTGCCCAACCCTCCATGTGTCAGAGATATCCGTCCTGCACTCCTACACAGGACCAGGGAGCAGTTTCCTAGCTGGAAGCAACGCTAGATGCTGGTGAGCAAATAATACAGTATTAAATATGGATGGTAGTCTACCTCTGACCCCACCCACTCAAGTGAAATGTCTCTACCACAGAACATTTTTGATCCTACAGTGCTGTACCTGCTTTTTGATCATTACAGATAACACAACAGTGCAAAATAATCTTAAAGCAGAAGATATACTGTCTCACCTCACACAAACATCAGTAACAATCTCAAAGAGGATTCTTTCAGTTTCGACTGGAGAAGCTTTGTCCATAAGTTTTTCTTCAATACTGTCATTTCAATTTAAGACTGGTGGAATTGTGGCCTTTTTTCCATATTTTTGTTGTTTTATTTTAATTTCAAACCAGTGTCATCCAAAGTATGGGTCACACTTCTGAGTCTTGGACAACGTCATTTGTAAAAAGTGCTTTACAAATTGAATTCCCCTTTAATAATGTTGCATGCATGTTCTAAAAAAAAAAACAAAAAAAAAACAGGCCCATTTTTCCAGTCTTCAAGTCTCCACACTGGTTCCAATCGGCTACAAAATCAAGTTCAAAGCTCCCAATGGAGAGCAAGTCTGCTTCAACCGTTGCTAGTTTTAAAAAGAAGCTAAAAACAACTTTATTTTCCACTTTATTAGTTAAACTGAAGTTGAATTTATTATCTTTAATGATTTATCATCTTTTTTATTTTGCACTTGTGTCTTATACATTTTCTTATTATATTGTTATAATAAGACAATATGCTTATTTATGCCTTTTTATGCTTATTTTATCTCTGTGGAGCACACTGAATGACCTCGGTGTATGATAATGTGCTATATAAATAAACCTGCCTTGCATACTGACACTGTTGCAATATTGAAAGTGCATGCAAATGCCAGTCACTAAACACATACCACATATAATTCAGCATGTTATCATTGTCATGAAATTTATTTATGCTGAATAGTTGTTAAAAAGTTGTTACAACTCAATATAAAAATCAACAATAAACACCATAATGATAATACAAAAATGCAACACATTTAAACAGGATTTTCACATAAACAGCATTTGTACAAAAATAATATTTATTGGTAGAACTTGTCAAAGGTTCTGCAGTACTGTATAACATGTGCAAGACTTAATTTGTCATGTGAACTGATCCAAGTCAAGGATATTTACAGACATAATGCGCCTAAAATAACAACACTAATTATGATCTCTTTATGTCTTTATTGAGAACAACCATCAACAACTCATAGTGCTTGTGGAAAAAGTATGTGAACCCTTGAGTTTAATTAGCTAAAAAAAGCTAGTCAGGTGTTAGCTTGTTAAAAACAACAACAACTTGGAGGTGAAGACCAGAGCTACGTTGACTGATAAAAACTACACAAGCATTTTGAGTTTCCTTCACTGAAGAAGAATATGCTTATGTGAGCCATGTCTTTGCTAAGAGAGCTTTCAGAGGATCTATGTTCAAGAATTGTTGATTTAGTTAAAACTGGAAGGAGATCTTCAAATGGAGGCACTTTGGGACTGTGGTGACTCTACCAAGAAGAGGTTGCACAGGGGCGAAGATGAAGTCCAGGATAATGTGAGAATGTCTGTATGTCAGCTGAAACTCTTTAGGTAGAAGTTGATGGGTGATGCAACAGGACAATGACTCATAACACCAGAGCAAGTCCAAAACAGAATGGCTTTGGAAAATTAAAACCTGCCTTTCAAAGTGGCCAAGTCTGACTAGAAGAGAACCACACACAAGACGTCCAAAGAATTTGACAGGTCTGATCCAAAGCTACAGAAATCGCCCGGTTGAGGTTATTGCTGCCATGGGATGGTCAACCAGTTATTAATTCCAAGGGTTCACATACTATTTTCCACTAGCAATAGAAGTTGTTTATGGTTGTTCTCAATAAAGGCATGAAAAGTGCCATTATATGTGTCATTAATTTAGGCGTGTTATATTTGACGCTACCTTTGACAAATCAGGTCATATTTTATGACAAATTAATGCTGAAAACCTTGAAATTCCAAAGGATTCACATACTTTTTCTTGCCACTGTAGTCCTACTAATTACTGGGGGTGTTAGCCCACAAAGCCTATTTGGCCAGGTCTGATATCACAGGTTAGTTTTGGGTCTGAGGTATGTAACCTAAAACCACATTAGCTGGAACTGGAAGGGAGAGGTAAACGCTGTACGTAGGATTTCGAATCCCTTGTCCTGGAACTTCTATGTACGAAGAGTTGAGGGTGATGGGAGACACAATTTGAGATTCGCAAACATCATTATCATATTTCGGCCACGGTGGATCTTTGGGCTTAATATCAACCTCTTCCTGCTCTTTTTGTACCAGTGGTACAACCTGTGGACACGGTTCTGGATTTTTCCCCATGAGAATTTCGCATTCTTTAAGCAATATCTTATCAATCATATGGCACTGGTGAAAACCCTACAAATAAAAACAAAACATGAATCCTCATGAATGGCAAAATATTGGTATTACATTATTAAATATTGTTATTCAATTATCAGCCATAACATTAAAACCACCTGTCACCAGGAACTACACTGTGTTTAGTGGTGCTAATAACATGCTATTAATTATTACTGATACATGAGTTCTGAATTCTGAGGTAAAACTTTGATTTGATTAAAATGCCTTGATTCTGCAAAGATCAAATTAGACAGTCCATAACATGGGTGTTGACATGCTTGGTAAAGAAGGATCAAAATATAATGAAAAAAATATCAATTAGCTGAAGTTTACATGGAACGTTGTATAAACATCCAACCTCAAATAAAAGAGACTGAATTTAAACACTGTTAAAAAAAACTGCCATTTCCTGCCTATTCCATAAGTTCATATATGCAAACTTAACATAAAATTAAACAGCCCTTTATGTCAAAAGAACTAAAGCATTTGCATATATAAATTAGCATAATGATGTTGAAAGAAATGTTTTAGCAGCCAATTAAAACAAGGTTAAAAAAGGTCATTTGCATATCAGTCTTAATCAAGGAACAACAGAAAAACCAGCTTGGTTTAATAGGAGGGGATAAAGAGAGGTGGTTAAATAGACAGAAAAAATATTGGTTTTAAATTTTTTTGGGTGAATAAAACAACAAAAATGCTTCATGGCAGTTTCACAATAACTACAGTTACCTAATGTTCACATTCTCCATGTGCAATATTCATCTGTGCAACGCGCAAATATTTTCTGTGCAATATTTCTTGTCTCCCTACACTGTCGACACTTTTACACTCTTATATTTGCCTTATTTATTTGTGTAAATACTTCTTATATTTTTTGTAATAGTATATTACTTTATTCTATTTTTGCCTTACTTTATCTTACCTGTACCTTTTTAAGCAACTTCTTACTTACTGTTTTTCTTAATACTCTGTTTGCTGTCCTGCTGCTGTAACGATGTGGAATTTCCCACTTGTGGGACAATAAAAGTTTATCTTATCTTATCTTATCTTATCTAAACACCTACACCTATAGTCCACTCATTTGTTCACTTTCTGAGCCGCTTGTCCTAAGGTGGGTCACTAGGTGATATTGGAGCCTATTAATGGGATAGGTCTCTTTCCAATGCTGATGAATTTTGATTTTGGTCTCTGTGTCATCTCAAGTTCCCCAGTGTAAGTATCATAACTGCTTAAGAGCTCCCAAACACAGGTAAACTTAAATTAAGTGAAGTAGATGGAATAAGGTTTTTGGTTATATTTTTTCATAAGAATATATTATCATTTAATCCTGAAGGTTTTTGTTTTCTTACTTGTCCTTTTTCTTATTTTTTCAGTGTGAGGCTGAACTAATTAAGACATTTTTAATGAACTGAATAGCATAGAGAACTCACCTTAGTACACACTGCTTCAAAAAGCATAGGCTTAGGAATATCTGGATACAGTTTTGACTTTAACCTGTTGGATTCATCCACAGCAGCAAATGTCAATCGATTGCAGTGAAAAACAGTTCAGAATCATAAAGTTATACTAATACTAATATACTAATTATACTAACAAAATGTAGAAACAGAGTGCAGACACAGTATCATACCATTCTCTCTTACTGCAGCAAATGATAGTGATGATAATGACACAGGCCACAGCAGCCAAAGCTATGAGAATAGTGCTAATCAACGGGTACACTGCAGAAACAAAAAGTGTTATTTATCACCACTAACACAACGTATTGTAGTAATTTCTAAATGACGTTTTATGAAATGGCTTTTATGAGAAGTCATGATGTATGGTAATAAGCCAGGGAATATGAGCTATGCATAGTAACAGGAAAAAACTTTTGCATACATACATTGCACGTCCATAAAAAGTGTAATTCTGTATGATCCAGGACCCTCTCCTGCAGATGTGAAGGCCTTCACTTGAAATGTATAGGCACCGGGATGAAGATTTAATCTATATAGTCGACAACTGGGATCTATAATCCTTGGCTCTAAAAGTACAATAAAATAAAACATTCTGCGTAAACTACACATACAGTTATAGCCCCACTTGGCAAAGCAAAGGTGTCTGGTCAAAACGGCACCCAGATTTATAATTCTGCTTGCTTAGATGCCAGACACGACAGAAAAAAAAAAAAAACTACACAAAAAAATGGATGCAAATTATGCCTCATCTGATATTTGACAGAAAATTTGTTTGAAATAATTAAACATAAAAGATCAAATAAGCATACCCGTAGTGTTATGTCCATTATGTTCGTAGGACACAATATATCCCTGTATTAAACCTCTCTTCTCCACTTCAAGCATATCTTCCCAGGACAACTCAACAAACATGCCACGCTGCTCTGCTTTTAAATTGCGAACACTCCCTGATGGAGCTGAAAATGGAATAACAAGCACAAACAACAGAGAAATACAATAGAAATGTAAGTGCACAGGTTCAGGAAACAGACCAACATGCAAACAAGACAAAATGTCACAGAACTTACAACATCTACTCGCATACACTTTTAAACATAAACGGTTCCTAAATGATTTTTGGTTTCCATGTACAGTTCTAAGAAAAATCTCCAATTTTAATAGGTCCTTAACATTCTTTACATTTTAAATTATCCTTTAATTACAAACCAGACTGGCCAAATATTATTGACTTAAAAACAAGAACTTTAAATACCGTATATCTTCTAATAATAGTCCGTCTCTTTTAGTCGCCCATTTCCATTAAACGCCGGGATCGAAAGATAAAAATAGAAATAAACGTTGGTCTCCAATAGTAGCCGGTCTGTGGCAAATGCGTTCTCTTGTAAACGGCAATCTGAAATGACCCACTACGCTTTCCGTACACCAAAACAAACTCTAGCTCCGCCCCTTTTCCACCCCCGGCGCTGCCCCATGCCGTCTCCATGAGAAACACACCTCATCTAGTCTCACAAAGGGAAGCCGTTTGAGCGATGGAAAGGAAAATGTAATATATACATATGTGCGTGTGTTTGGATTTCCTCGCGTTCGGCAGGGGATTCGTCAGGCTGAGGAGATCCGTGCAGAGCTTGGACTGGTTCAGGCTGGTTCAGTCCGGTGCTGGTAGCGTTATTAGCAAAAAAGTTCAGAAGATGCCTTCCATATCTGGTTTTCATGATTATATTGTATATAATTATGTATTGTTTATAATGTATATAATATATATTCATTGTATATTGCTTTAATAATACTGTACTGCTGCATAATAATTTCATTAAATGTTGAAATGTTAATCTGGTGTTGTGGTCGATTTGTGGGCGTGGCTATTTTAAATACCACCACCGTTCCGTCTGTGAGGAGAATAATAGCCCCTCTCCAACAAACTCTATTAAACGCCTGGTTGTCCTAATAATTTTTTTAATAGTAGCACCAGCTACTATTAGAAGATATACGGTAATGTAGCTAATCAGCTCATTCATTAAGGTCATTCATACACATTATAGAAAAATTCTAATTAAACTCTGCATCATGTTCACATATTTAAAACCACTTCTCAGGAAACTTCCACATGGCCTGGAAGGAAAATATGTAAATTCTGTTTGTATATAATGAACGATGACTCAGATCTTTAACTGAAGTTAACTGAAGGTAAAACCCCAAAATAAATTAATAGATAGATTTTAAATAAATAAATAGATTTTTAGAACTCAGGGTCCATATGAAATTGTTTTGGGCACTTTAGCTACTTATAATGGAAAATAGGTGTACAGTAGGTGAAGGTAACATAAATGTTTTCCTCTTATTTTCTTTATTTTTGGTGGTTGTTTGTTTTGTTGATGTGTAAACATTCAAACATTTACAAATATATATTTTATAGAAGCATAAGTGGTACTTATTTGGACTTGCTACAGAACCATTTTTGGCAACATTATAAATTTGTCTATAACTTGACCCAAGATGTTCTGATGATTGAAAAATTGTCTTCAGTCATAAGAAACAACGTGTCCAATTTCTAGGAATTACGTTTTTAATCTTATGATAAATCTATAGACTAAATCTATAATGGCCTCAAACAGCTTCCTGTGTGCATTTGCACTCCTGAACTCTGCTTCTTGTTGCTTTGACAAAAACAGGATGTGCTGTGTCCTGTGTAGGACTTTTTACAAGGATGAAATGAAAATGGAACATTGAAGTCTTACGTAGCTCTTTCACATAGACGTTACTCCTCTGCAGCAGCTGGGTTCCTCCAGAAGTGCAGGCATAGACTGAGAAGGTGTACTTCACGCCATCTTCCAAACCTTTGGTTAGAACATAAAATAGGCAGGGGTGAAAACATGAGTCTTCAGCATGGAAACAAACTGTAAAAGCAACATGAATATAAAATATCTACACATTAATTTATCTTGTATTTCTAAACATAGTTAACATTACGTGTATAGTCCATTTGCAAACAACCACATGTAATTAATATTTCATGACCAAGGATAATGGTCTAAAATTACTTCTATAATGACTGTGTAAGTGGGTTTTAATTGCTACATTAACTTTCAGAAACACTTATACATTATCCCATAAAACAAGACTTATTTTTTTAAAATAATAAACTTACTTATATATATTAGGTCTCCTTCACCAACCCTTCTTAAGAACTTACTTTTTAAAACCCACTTCTGCAGTGTTTAAGTTTCACCAATTCTTTATTATCTGAGATTTGTTCTTAGAAAAGAGCAGAATCTACACAAGCTCAACCATACACTTAACTGACATTTGAGTGCTGACTCAACTTGAGTGTATATTTTGTATATTTTTGTATATTTTGTGCTAATTAACTGAATATCTCATTTTATGCAGTTATAGTGATATCCAGGGGTTGAGTTCCTTCAGTTTTCATCGAAAGTTATGCATGTAATGAGGCTGCAGAGGTTTTATTGAACAGCACTGTGCTTTATTAACAGCCTGCAACATGCATGAACGAGCAGCACGCATATATTAGCAGGCGTTGCTCCAGATAGAAATTCTCTTTTGAATGGTTTTAACTTATTTGGCAGATCAAACCAAGTTCCACCACAGCAGGAAACACATGCTGTGCCTATAACCGTATAGTACAGTAAATACACGAATAAAAAAAAAAAGCCAGCGACATAACGATGAATCGTCGTATGTCGAGTGCAACGCAACTTGAGGACCCCCTAAATATAGAATTTAATATAGAAAAGAATTTAAATTACGATAATATTTTTATTATAAACTCTATTTCTGGCATAGTTGTAGACTGCAGCCTGTCTGCGTGCTCTCTGTAAAATTAAGTATTTATAATTTATCATTTTTATTCATTATTTGAACTGTTTTACAGAACATTACAGACACTAAAACTTTAACTATGTTACTTGGGAGCCATATTCCAATAATTAAGTGATTGATCACCCTATTAATAGTCAGAAAGTGGATCTAGGATGTTTATGGCTGCCTCAACATGTTGCAGATTGTGTCCTGAGGAGGACAAATTTTGAATTTAAACTGTGGACTTTGGAAACACATTTTTAAACACATTACATAAAAAAAGACAACAGTAATCCCCTGCCTGTGCTGTTTGCATAGATGTTTGTTAGGCTAATGTTAACATGACAATGGGATTCATCGCTATAAGAACAACCACAGTTTAATAACATCTGATAAATATAATGTAGACTTTCCTGAGGACATTTCTTAAGAACATATTTAAGGAAAAAAAAAAACGAAGACAATATTCATGAATGTGGCCCATTGTACTTTTCTTTATTCTATCAACTGACCTGAGTTAATTGTAGCATTTGTGACTCCAGATGGGATCGTCTTCCATTTTAAAGCACACTGCACTGGTTTGGCTGTTGGAAACCAGTCAACCACATAGCCGCAGCTGGAATTGGGGCTTGGCTTCCAAGACACACTAAAACCCTCTTCATGTTTGATGCTGGTGAGATCATCACTCTCTGATGTTATAAAATCAAATGGTAAAGTGGCATAGTTGCTGTTTGATCAGAGCAAAAGTGTAGATGTGGTTTTGTCTGAATTTCTACCTGATGACCGGTTGGGGATGGCGATGCTGGAGGGAGGAGAGACACCAGCTGAGTTCTTTGCAGAAATTGAGATAATTTGATTTTTTTCTGCTTGTGACAGTTCGTGACAGTTCTCATTTGGGGCTTTGGTGATGGGATCTTTGTTCTTTTCTATGGATCTTCCTAAAAGCAGTTCATACCCTGTTATAATCCCATGACTCTGATTCTTGGTTAGGTTCTATGGAAGTTCAGATGGAAACACAGGTTGTTAGTGAATGATGACTTATTTAACTTTGTTATAAGTACAATAAAAACAACTGTAAGGAAACATATTTACTTTCCATAAAACATAAGTATGTTCATTCAAAACTTGCACCCACACGTCTAAAGGTTCAGGAACTGAGGAGAAACACAAAGCACATGCATTTCATTGGGTTTGACAAGACACTTGAAAGAATAAAAACATTTTTGTGCAATGTGTGTGTAATATCATGATGGGTTTTGGAATTAAACTTCATATTGTTGTTTGTTTGTGTGTGTGTGTGTGTGTGTGTGTGTGTGTGTGTGTGTGTGTGTGTGTGTGTGCGCGTGCATGTGTAAAAAACAGTCAAAAATGTTTATCTTGGCAGGATGTGTGTAGGTTTTTTTTCTACTAGAACACAAATTGGTGAACCGCTATAGAATAAATATTTTCATTAAGTAATGAATGGCCTATGTGTTAGTCAATTTTTAAATATGCAAACATTAGAAATGTGATAAAATACAAAGCAACACAAATAGTCATAAACCAACTGTGAAAAAATGTCAATGCAACAATAATAATAAAAAAAACTTCATCAAATTGACATAATTAAAGTCAAGAATGTGTCTTGAGTGATATTATAATGTCAAACAGAGAATCTTACTTAATATAATCAATATACAGGGGGCCCTAAACTTACAACTTACTAGATTTAAAATTCATGGTTATGATGCTGCCCACAACCCTGTTATTTTATGGTGTGAAAAATGAAAGTGAAAGTGCTTTTAATAAAATGCTAAAAAAAAAATGCAATACAGAGCCTCAGGTGGGTGACTGTCTCTCTCTGGTGGACTGACAGCATAATGGCTCCAGTGTAAAACACAGAAGACGCTTATGTAAGGGGTTTCAAAATTTGATGTACCACACATTTTGAAGGACGGAACCAAGGTGGAAGTCGAGGACCCCCTGTAGTTATACAGTAGTAATACAATTATTACTTATTATTATTTTATATAAATATACTTTGACTGTTTAATATACTTACGGTCTTCTTTAGTTGAGAAGTAAATGGGGTCACTCCAATCACCCCACTTATAAAAATGTTCTCGAGACCCACACCGCACACGGGATGTATATCTTTTAAATGGCTGCAGGTTTGCCAAAACTACTGATTTGAATCCAGTCCCACTAAATGTTTCCTTTACAAAAAAAGGGACAATTATCTTAGACACATTCAATACGATTAGCATCATAAGCACATGAATTAATTCTCTATTAGCTAAAAAATAATTTCAAAAGCTTTGAAACCCAAGTTCAACTTCTAGAAGCTTTACGCTCCCTCTCAGGTCCCTCCCACTCCCTCTCCACTGTGCTTCTGCCCTGCTTTCAAACCGGCCATGCATGCAATTATACAGTTATGCTTTTTGGTAGCCAAATTACACTAATACAAGTTCATTAACAGAGGTTAATCAGGATAAAGACACTCACTGCAATAATATGTCCATTGACCTCTACTTGACAAATCAATTGAAATAATTTGTGTTTTAATATTCCATTCCAATCCCATTCAAGAGTGGCATTCCTCGCATGAATCAAAACTGCACTGGCCTGCGCGGGTGCTCGGAGTCGCACTAAAAAAAAAACAAAATATGTTCTTGATTTTAATTGTTGATTTTTTTAAAGTGGTTGATTATCCTAATATTACAAATAGTGGTGTAAATAATAATTTTATATTTTACCTCTGTGTTTAGGATCAGCAGTATCACTGATTTTCTTTATGCCAAGGGCGTTTTCAGCAACAAGTGTCCAATTCATCACCCCCTTGTCTATGCTTTCATTTAGTACACATGATTCAAATGAGCAGTTCCTACACAAGAAGAGGTTCGAAGCATAAATGCCATGAAACAGAAAAATAATAATCCAATAAACCGTGATTAATCTGTTTTAACAAAAGGATCATTTTTAGCACAGAAGAGGTCTGAGTACCTTCCATTGATAGTGTACTTGACATTTTTGACCATGACCGCATTCCCAATATTCCCACGGCTCCAGTGACATTCCACAGAACTGAAATCTCTTGTCTCGCATGTAAGGTTGTGGTCATCGGGGGCATCTGCAGCAATCACATTAGCAGTTAAATAAAAATAATTAATTACTTAATTAATTAATAATAAATAAAAAATTGAAATAAAAACTCACAAAATTTATGAACAGCATGACAATATCAAAGCTACTACCACTACACTATAGCAACATGTGCGAAGATGAAAAAAATATGATAAGTGGAGCAACACTGCAAAAGTTAGAGATAAGGCTTTGAACTTCTGGAGTAAAATCACATCCAATTGACATGAAAATCATGTATAATTCATTTTCAGTCATAGATTCAGTCTGTCAATATGCCTCCTGAGAACCACTTTAGCTGAACTGATCAACATTTAACAGATGACCACTAAATGCACCAATTTACGATGCAGAATTCAAAGAAGCTAAAATGGACAAAGCAGTTAAGACTAACACTGCTGAAAATTAAAGCCTGGCAAAAGAAATCATCTAAAATATAATAAATATGTGTAATTGTTATAATGTGAATGATGTAAGAATGTTCATATTTATTAGTTATTTCTGTTTTTTTTATTTATTTAAAAGTAATTTTATCTAAAAAAAAGAAAAACTATACTGTACTGTGCAAAATTAGATTGGTTTGCATTGATGAGGAATCACCAAACTGTGCTGTTCTAAACAGCTCCCAACACAGATCGGCTATTTTTTATACAAAAAACTAATTTAGATTTTTTTTTACTGCTTTGTTTGTTAGCATTTTTTCAAATGATAACTTACAGAAATACATTTTGCCGACAAAAAGACACTGCTGAGATAAACGAAAAAAAACAATTTACTGCCTAAGACTTTTGCACAGTACTGTATACTGGAGAAGGAAATTCACCTGCAAAAAGATTCTTTTCTATTATAATTCTTATAATAATCCCAAATAAACATATTTGTTCATTAGATTTTAAATGGTTTCACTCACAAAAGGTATTGTTCTTTTAGAGTGCACAAATATTTTCATGTGGGGGATTGGCAGACTGAATGGGTGGATCTGAACAAGGCAAACGCATTACCGGTACAAAAAATATGGGTGTTGAGATTTCTTATCCACACTGTGTTATACTTACAGCCAGTGAAATACGTAGCTCCTGAATTATTACAAAAGATTTCAAAACCATTTGGTGAAGAAATGTCTTTGGGGCGTAAAGGTTCTGTGACAAATGTCCTGTTGCTGATCTGGATTTTGAAATCAGAAGAAGTAAACCATGGAACACTCTCTGGATTTAAGATACAGCAGAAGATCATGCCTTCACCACCAATCTGGATAACTGGATCTTCAGGAAATACTCTACTCATAAAACTCTCTTCTGTATCCTGTCCTGTAGTGTGAAAGGAAAAAAAGAAATAAAACAGCTGCATTTCTTTACACACAAAATAATATAGAAAATCTGATTATTAGAGAAGTTGAAGAATATGAATAAGCACCTTTTAAAGTGTATAAAGGTGTCCAGTCACTGGTGTGATTGTACTGGTCTTGTAAGCGCAGTCTGACAGAATGTGAAGTGCACTGGAGCGGTAATGGTGATGTCCAGCTCCACTGATAAGAGCCCTTTAAGTCTGGTTTCACTTCTACTGTCTCCTAATTCAGGCATCACATGGTTACAAATGTTAAAAAACTGGCACTTTCTCAACCTAGCTAAAGGTAAAGGTCTGCTGCTAAATTTTCACACAATATAAATGACAGATTGTGGAAAAAAATAACAAAAATTGAGATTTTGTGCAGACAACGTTAATATGTTTTTTATCAGATAAAGTTTAGCCAAGCAATCAACTAGCTGTTGGGGAAAAATGCCACTTACATAATGGACTCGCCTCATCTGTTCAGTATGGAAGATCTCCAGGTCATAGGCGACTTTCTCTGGTTTGTTGCTACTGATGAAATTCTCTCTCCATTCAATGTTCATCTTCCAAGTCCAATTCTCACCGTCTGGAGTTACTCTCACTATCTCAGGGACAGGTAGTGGGTGCGCTACCAAGACAATGCCACAAATAATGCTTAGTCAAACAGAAAAAACACAGTACAAGTAGTACACAAGTAGTTCTAGAAAACAACAAGAGACCACTTCAGTATTGTAAGTTTCTTTGGTTTTACTGACATTTACACAGAAATAACTTAAAACAGTGTTTTCAGGCCTTGACTAATGCATAGAAATTAAGATTAATTTTTAACAGAATACTAATGTCTGATTCAGAAATTAGTTTTTGGTGGAATTACCCTGACATTTAATCACAGCTTTCAGTGTCTTGGCATACTCTCTCCTTGGGTGCTTTATGCCACACCTAGCAAAAATTTAACACAACTTTGTTTCATGGCTACACCCGTTCTTCTTTCTCTTGATCACATCCCAGAGTTTTCAATGGTGTTCAGGTCTGGAATCGGTCTGGCCATGATGGGGTTTTGATCTTATGGTCCTACATCAACACCTTGATGTTTAGCATGGAGCTCTGTAGGTGGTTAGGAAATACAACATAAGGAAACAAGTTTTCTTTCAGGACAACTTCTGTACATGGCTTGATTTATGCAAACACAAATCTGTCCCATTCCAGCTATGATGAAACACCCCTAGATCATAACCAATTTTTCTATCTTTGTCTCAGTCCTGCATGGAGGAACCAGTTTTGAATCCGTACCATGCACTTAACCTCAGCTGTCATTTGCCATTTCTTTTTGTAGGTCACTTGATGTAATCCTACAGTTGGAGTGACATTCACAGCCTACATTCTGGTCAGTGGAGAGTATTTTTTAAATTGTTAAATTGAGTATGGAAGCACACTGATGCTCACTGATCAAAGGATGATGGGTTCTGCTTCTGAGCCTTGGTTCCTCCCAAGGTTTCTTCCTCCAGCTTAGGGAGTTTGTCTTTGCCTCTGTCACTCTCAGCTTGCTCATTAGGGGCTTGTCCCCAATTCTAAAAAGCTGCTTTGTAATGTCAGCTGTAAAAATGCTATAAAAATAAAAATGTACTTGATTTGACTTGACTCTATCCCTCTGCTAGTAAAATCAGAACTGTAGCCTTCTTTTCCTAATCAGAGGTTGTTTTTTTTTACTGTTCTGGCATGGTTAAAAGATTCCTTTGTATTACAATAAAATTCAAATACTACTAGCCCTGTTTTTGCCATCCAAACTGGTCCTATTGCAAGAGGGTAGTGATGACCACAGAAGTTTCCATCATTAAATCAGATTAAGGAATATAAATTGGCTTTTGTTGGACCACCACAGACAGTGGAATTAAATGGCTGCTGTACTTAGAGATACTGATTTGCTGATTAAAGTGGTCTCTTTTTTTCCAGAGCTATATACTTACCATTCATCCATCCATCCAGTCAGTATCTCACAAAATGTGAATATTCTATTAAATGTTTCATGGGACAACACTAAATATATGACACTTTAATACAATGTAGTCAGTTAACAGCTTGTATAACAGTATACATGTTTTGTCCCCTCAAAATAATTCAACACACAGCCATTTATGCCTAAACCGCTGGCAACAAAAGTCAGTACACAGGTGTGAATGGGGAGCAACAGTGTTAAATTTAAAAATGTGTTATCACTCTCATACTAGTAAGTGGAAGTTCAACATGGCACCTCATGGCATAGAAAAAACATCATTGCCCTACGCTATAAGAAGCCTAAAACTGAGCTGCAGCACAGTGGCCATAAGACTATAAAGCAGTTTAACCAGACAAGTTCCACTCAGAACAGGCTTCACCATGGTTGACCAAACAAGTTGAATGCACATGCAAAGCATCATAACTGGAGGTTGCTTCTTGAAAACAGACATATGAGAGCTGCCAGCAATGCTGCAGAGGTTGTAGGGGTGGGGGGGCAGCCTGTCAGTGCTCAGACCATACGCCGCACACTGGATCATATTGGTCTGCATGGCTGTCATCCCAGAAAGAAGCCTCTTTTAAAGATGATGCACAAAAAAGCCCGCAAAGCAGACTAAAGACACGAATTACTGGAACCATGTCCTGTGGTCTGATGGGACCAAGATAAACTTATTTGGTTCAGATGGTGTCAAATGTGTGTGGCAGCAACCAGTTGAGGAAAACAAAGACAAGTGTGTCTTGCCTACAGTTAAGCATGGTGGTGAGAGTGTTTGGGGCTGCATGAGTGCTGCTGGCACTGGGAACACTGAATGTCAACATGTACTGAAGTGAAACAGCATGAACCCCTCCCTTCAGAAACTGGGCCGCAGTATTCCAACATGATAACAACCCCACACACACCTCTAAGATGACCACTGCCTTGCTAAAGAAACTGAGGGTAAAGGTGCTGGACTGGACATCTGTGGGGCATACTCAAAAAATGGTGGAGGAGTGCAAGTTCACTAACAGCCACCAGCTCTGTGATATCATCTTGGAGGAATGGAAGATGATTGCAGAGGCAACCTGTGAAGCTCTAGTGAACTCCATGCCCAAGAGAGTTAAGGCAGAGGTGAAAAATAATGCTGGTCACACAATATATTAACACTATGGGCACAATTTGGGCGCTTTCACTTTGGGGGTGTACTCACTTTTGTTGCCAGCAGTTTAGACTGGATGTGTGTGGAGTTATTTTGAGGGAACAGTAAATTTACACTGTTATGCAAGCTGTACACTGACTACTTTATATTGTATCAAAGTGTCATATCTGCAGTGTTGTCCCATGAAAAGATATAATATTTACCAAACTGAGAGGGGTGAGGGGTGTACTCACTTTGAAATACTGTACATGCAAACATTATAATGTCTTAAGCTTATTCTTCAAACATGGTGCCACAAAGCTGTTTGACTTACTATCAGCTGTATTTTTGCTCTTCAGGGTATGTAAACTTATGAGCACAACTGTATATATTTATGTATATTTATGTACATATATACATATACAGTCTTAGGCAAAAAATTGAGCATCCCTTGATAAATAACAGATTTAAGTCATTTTGTAATTGAATATATGTAAACATAGTCTTTCTAGGACAATCTTTTCAGCAAAGATTGATGAATAGTTACTTTTTATGCCATACATTAAAGACAAAAAAAAACATTATTATGGCACTGTGCAAATGTTTGGGCACCCTAAGAGTTCCAAAGTCTCAAATTCTTTTTACAAGGTTTCAGACCTTAATCTACTTAATCTTAATCTTCAGAACATAGTAAATGTCATTAGTAAATGTCAGCTGGTGCCAATTTCAAAGCTTTACAAATACTCTGACTCTTCAAACCTTGTGCACACTTGTAGACACTCAACAACCATGGGTTCCTCTAAGGAGCCGTGTAAGACTCTGAAAATGAAAGTTATTGATGTCCACAATTCAAGAGGAGGCTACAAGAATATAGCAAACTGTTGTCATCTTGCAGTTTCCACAGTGAGAAATGTATTTATGAGAAGGCAGTTCAGGGGAACTTTGGAGGTGAAGATGAGATCTGGAAGACCAAGAAAACTCTCAGAGAGATCTGCTCGTATGCTGGTCAGAAAGATGAATCAAAATCCCCATTTGACTACAAAAACCTGCAGGAAGATTTAGCAGACTCAGGAGTGGTGGTGCACCATTGCACAAGACCTTCATGGAAGAGTCAGCAGAAGAAAACCTTACCTGCATCCCCATCATAAAATCCAACATCAGAAGTTTGCAACAGAACATCTACAGAAGCCTGATATGTTTTGAAAACAAGTGCTGTGGACTGATGAAGTTCAAATAGAATCTCTGGCCACAAACAGCTAAGGCATGTTTGGAGGAAAAAAGGAGCAGCATTTCATGAAAAGTCAAGTATTAAGTGAACCAGTTTAGTACAGTGTCTGAAAGTCCTGTTTAAGTTTTCAGACGGTGAAGGAGGATGTTGTGGTCGACTGTGTCGAAAGCAGCTGTTAAATCCAGAAGGATAGGCAGAGATGGTTAGAGAGTTAGGTTGTGTGGCTTAAGAGAAGGAGCAGAGTGGTTGAAAAATCTCAGATGGTGGGTCAATAATGTGTGGAAACAGGGCAGCAGAGGCTGAGATTGAAAGGTTTGTACGTATGTTGATTACTTTTTGTTTGAAAAAGGTGATGTGCATGTTGCACATTTCCACAGTTGTCTCACCATGAGAGAGAGAGAACGAGGTTTCAGAAAATGGTTTATTGTTGAAAAGAGCTGTTTGGGGTTTCAAGGGCTATTGATAATGGTGGAGTAAAACCTGGACTGTGCAGTTTTCAGAGCAACTCTATACTCTCTTATGTGTGCTCTGTATGCTTGTTTATGTACACTCACTGATCACATGGGGAGCAGAGGATGCTGGCGTTGCTCTGTTCGCCACTTCTCTGCCAACGCAAATAGTGTTTGCTGACACCGTTTGATAAATTCTTGGAGACTTGTTTCTGGATCTGTGATAACCTGCGCTTTCATTTATGCTTTCTATGGAACTATGGTAGAAAAGTCTGCACTCCAAATCCTGGATTCATACATATTGACCCGACACTGATGCCAACTGTCCCTGCAAACACTGGTTGGATAGTACACCTCCTCAGTCAACATGGCGCTAAAATACTCCAGCTCAAAACTCCAAGAACTCAACACGTCACCAACCTTTGTATTAAACATGCCCATCATCGAGGAGCTTGGTCTCCTCTGCCGCCCTCATTACATACACAGAGGTTTTGGTCGAAAGTTCATTTTTCACAACCATCCAAACTGCTCTGCTTCAAACATCCCCTCCTTCTGGTCACATGCCACATGTCTGAAACGTCATCCGAGCACAGTCACTCCAGCCAATACAAACACTGGAAATACCATGAGATCTCAGCCCTCCAGGACGGACGACATTGCGAGATCTCAGCCCTCCAGGACGGACGACATTGCGAGATCTCAGCCCTCCAGGACGGACGACATTGCGAGATCTCAGCCCTCCAGGACATATAACATTGTGAGACAGTGTGAAGTAACGCCGTTACAACAACTTGCTCCACAGTCATCAATCAAAATTGAAATTTTTAACACCTAGTTGATCAACAACAAATCCACACTGATAGAAGAACACATCAGAAGAAAAAAACTTGACTTCATGTGTCTGACGGAGACCTGGCATCGATCAGGAGATTATTTTGCCTTAAATGAAGCTTGTCCCCATGGTTACACTTACCTGGAAGCAACTCGCAGCACTGGTCGTGGTGGTGGCCTGGCTGTGACATCATGCGAGTGTCTTGCTTTTAAATATAAACCCCCTTTCCCAATGACTGTCCTCACAACCCTCTGTACTACTTTTGCAAACATTAAAATCCTGGGTGATTTGAACTTTTATGTTGACACTGCTTCACCAAAACCTGCCCCTGCCTCCTGCAACTAACAGACTCCCTCAACCTTCAACAACATGTAGATGTTGATATTTGCAGCTACAACAGCTTCAACTCACCTGGGCAAGCTTTCCACAAGGTTTAGGTGTGCATTTATGGGAATTTTTGACCATTCATCCAGAAGCAGACACTGAGGTTGGATGAGAAGGCTCACAGTCTCTGCTCTAATTCACCCCAAAGATCAGGTTGAGGTCAGGACTCTGAGGGCAGTCAAGTTCTTTTACACCAAATTTGTCATCCATGTCTTTATGGACCTTAATTTGTGCACTGGTGCACGGTCATGTTGGAACAGGAAGGGGCCATCTTAACTGTTTCCCCAAAGTTGGGATCATGAAATTGTCTATAATACAGTGGCTTTTAGACAATTGACTCAGGGGGCTGAACAATTACGTACACTCCACTTTTCAGTTATTTATTTGTAAAAAATGTTTGGAATCATGGATGATTTTTGTTCCACTTCTCAAGTGTACACCACTTTGTATTGGTCTTTCACGTGGAATTCCAATGAAATAGATTCATGTTTGTGGCTGTAATGTGACAAAATGTTGTCACTGGAACTAAGGGGCCAAGCCCAGCTTCTGAAAAACAACCTCACTCCATAATCCCCCCTCCACCAAACTTTAAACTTGGCACAATGCAATCAGAAATATACAGTTCTCCTGGCAACCTCCTAACCCAGATTCCATCAGATTGCCAGATGGAGAAGCAGTAATGGTCATGCCAAAGAACGCATCTCCACTGCTTTAGAGTCCAGTGGCTCGCCATGTAAAATGACCCCTCTCGTCATTTTACATGGCGTACCACTTCGTGGCTGAGTTGCAGGGTTTCCAAACGCTTCCACTTTGTTATAATACCACTGACGGTTGACTATGAAATATTTAGTAGTGAGCAAATTTCTGGACTGGCTGGACTTGTTGCACAGGTGGCATCATATCAAGGTACCACGCTGGAATTCACTGAGCTCCTGAATGTGTTCCATTCTTTCACAAATGTTTGTAGAAGCAGTCTGCATGCAGTGATTGAGATATGTATATGTATATATATATCCTTTTTAAAATATTTTACACTGGTATTTTAGGTCATGGGTCTAAAACTCCAGTTCTGGAGGTGTTGGGGTCTAGCACAGTTTGGTGATCTCCCTCATTAGATGCACCTGGTTCAGCTCACCTGTTAATTGTAAGATGTAGTAAGTGGGTCTGAGGAGGGAAACTACCAAACTGGCTTGGACATTGGCCTTCCAGGACTGGAGTGTCAAAACCGTGCTTTAGGTCCTTACCTTTCTATTTGATAGGTTCAGACAATAATATAAATGCTAATAGTTTTAACTTATAAAATGTAAATAAATAAAATGTATTTGATACTGAAAAGAGAAAAAAAGTCTGCAAAACAAAAATTAAAAACAAACAAACAAACAAAACCACACAGCACAAGCTAGTGCCAGTCATTGTGGAAGGAAGTCAAGACCACTGTAATAAGGCGGTTAGCGAGACTCACCCCTCTGATTTCCCTGCACTACTGTGAGCAAGAGTACCACACACAGAGGCCAGAAACACACATGGGCCATGGTGAGATGCAGGAAATGAGTGACTCCCACGGCTCAGCTTTTCACTGGGAAAACTTCCAGAGGAGAAAAAACAGACACAAAAAGTTTCCATGAATTCGACTGCATAAATACTGCACAAACTTTACCTGAGGGCTTCTGGAAAAGCAGCAACATGTTACTGCACATCACCGCATTAGATCAGGTTATGAGTAACCATTGATTCCTGATCAGAACTTTCGCAACAACTGAAATAAACTAACATCCTTTAACGTCCACTAAAGACGGTCAGGCGTCCACCATCACAGGACTCCTTTCCTCCTAGCTTCAGCTGATTCATGAGGTTAACACAGACCAGCCATAACATTAACACCACCAGTCTAAAATTGAGCAGGTGGACCTCAAACTGCTGAAACAGCTCTGATTGTGATTCACTGTGTTCTGACCCCTTTCTTTCAGAGTCAGCAACATTTTGTACAACAGGATGTTCTTTTTGGTATCTGAACAGCTTTCACTCCCCACATGCATCAGTGAGTCCTGAAACACTCCAGAAGATCTGCTGTTTTGGAGATGCTCTGAGTCACAGCGATGCCCTTATTAAAGTGCCTCAGATCCTTAAGCTCCTGCTACCAGCACATCAACGTCAAGAAATGACTGTTCCTTTCCGTCTGATAGTTCCCACGATGATCGGTGGCACTGAAGTTAAGGCTTATACCGAATCATTACAGAACACATCAGTTATTAATAAGTTATTCCTGAAATAACAGTAAAAATAGTGATTATATTATGTTTAAATCCAGTGAACTCACCGCTCCTGCTCTTCAGTAACGTTAGTGCGGAGCGACCTCTCTCCTGTGAAAGTGTGAGACCAGAAAGGCAAAGCGGTTCCACAAGCTTCCTGCTGTTCGCTCTACGTTCTCTCTCTCTGTCTCTCTCACACGCACACACACACGCACGCGGTTGGGAGTGACACTGAGGAGGAGGTTCATACTGGAAGAGGCGTCCTTCCATGGAAAAGCACCGACAATGCAATCGCACCCGATTAGCACACATCCCTGCTTTTGGTAGTTTCACTTTGCCTTTTTTCCAATGACGAATGAACAAGTCATATCAGTAACTAAAACAATTATCTGTCTACCACCAAGTGTGTACAAGACCCCGCTTTGGACAAGAACAACGTCACGTGGGTTAAAAAACCCCACCAAAATAAAACAAAAAACAAACTAAAAGGAGTGAGAAATATTAATATTGCATTTTGTGGTAATAAAATCACTGGCAGAAATTGAGCAAATGGCTGACCAGGTCAACAAAAGTCATGTATATTTTATTATCAATGCATCCCTTTCATAAGATTGTTTCCCAAGGCTCTTCGCTAATGCCCCCAAACAAACACTGAACTATACAAAGTAGACCACAATGAGGGAAAGGAAACATTACAAGTATGTACAACTTTCTGAGAGATGTTTTTTTCTTCCCTCAAAGGAAAATATAAATAACACTTGCATCCATTTTTGCAGTCTCAACATGAAATGGTGCTTAATAAATTTAATACAGTGCTCTGCAAAGTCATGAGTGCACTTCAAAGAATGGAAGGTGCATGTTTTTTCCCCATTTTACATGACACAAATGTACATTTTAAACATTTCTGCTGTTTGCTCCACCACCTCAGCATGAACGGTGATGGAGAAAAACCCTTGCAACATATTCAGAATGCGGCCCCAAAATAAAAGGCTAAATATTGGCCATTATTTAGAAACTTTTCTCTGGCACTTTAACCACCAGCGCAAAACACGCTGATAAATGACTCATGCAAGTACCAGCATCATAGTTGAGGAAAAGGGGGAAAAAGCAACACTGATTAATTGTCAACACTGATAACAAGGGAAAATGACATAAAAAATTAAACAAATCAGTTTTGCGACGTTGAACATTATATCCGGACTCTCGATGCTGCTTTCACAAGCCCACTGTCCTGCTACAAAACCTTGAGAGGAGTTCGCTTTCCAGGCTGGTAACAGTCCATACGTAGTTCGTAGTTTAAATGACAGGGAAAGCAGAATCAAGAGGATCCGCCATCTACTTTTTGTCCATCCTGCTGGAAAAGATCCTCAGTTTGTCCACATCAGATCATCCATCTCATTAGGCAGTCAATAGGAACAAAATCAGCCTCTCCCACAACGAAAAGAGAAACACTTATGCAAAACCAAACAAGGAGGAACTGTTATTATTGCTGGCCATTTAAGAGTCATAATTGAACTTTTCACACAAAAAACATGACAAAACCTGATGTGTCAGGGAAATGCCAAGGCAGACAAAGAGGCTGATTTATTAGAATCTATAATAAATAAGAAAGAAGCTTTGACAAGTTCATTAAGTCTAACAGGATTAAAGCTAATACAAAAAATAAGGCAAAATAATTAAAGCTGCCTAAGTAGCATGACTGGTCCAGCCAAAAAGAAGCAAACAAATCCACTGTTCTAGTTCAATAAAACCAATTACAATACCAAAATAATTTATTTGGAATCAACAGGCACATTGTAGAAAATTATTCAGATGGTGACCTCATGTGAGAACAATGAGAAACTGTTATCAAGCAGCCGTTATCTGATGACCAATATCCAATGCACTGCTCAAAGACTAGAGACGAACAGAGCAGGTGACAGGTGGTGTTGTTGTGATTCACCACAACCAGGAAGGCTATAAGCAGCACTCAGAACTGCTTAACTAGAAATCAGACAGAATAAAGCACAGCTGCAGCTTCGTTCTGTAATTGCTAGGCTAATTCTTCAGTGTCTGTAAAAATTAACCATGTAACATGAATGTTTGTCTTAATGCAAACTCAGGCCAATGCAAGTTTGCAAGCGGAAAGGCTAAAATAAGTCACTGCTGCTTTCAGAAAAAGTATTCATAATCTAGTTTACACTTCCAAAAATGGTGAGGGTTTGTAGATAAATTGTCAGGATGACTATATATATTAAAGCTCCAGACAATTTCATTGTTTACACCTTTTTGCTACGTGGCTTTTGAGTAGCACTATGATAATCAGACTGTTGAGGGTTTGTTGTTTCTGGGTAAAAATGTTTGTTATGAAGAAAAAGGCACAAACGCTCCCCCCCTTCACTACTCCATCCTATATTCTACTGTTTCCTGTTAATTTTATATTGTGTCATGCGTACAAATGCTACAGCACTAACAAGCAACTCAGGTTAATGAAGATGGCAGGTAATCAATGATGTTTAGGTAATTGTGAAATTTGCTCCCCCACTAGCAGATTATGATGCAACTCTGAAACAATGCATCGTATGCTTTTCTCAAAAGCTCTGCTGAATGGAAGAAGACAAAGCCATTGTCTAGTTGCCTCTTAAAGATTAGTGCTAACCTAAAAAATCTAAGACAGACAGAAAAAAGGTTGTTCTTAGAGAGCAACTCACTCATTTACAGCTACTTTACAAGTAGTACGTCAATGCTCAATCAACATCCCATCACTAGCTGTTTCTTGTTATCCAGCTGATAAAGGGAAAAAAGACGACACAAAGTGAAGCTGTTAAAAAAAAAAAGGTTGTGTTTGGTGTGCGAAATTACGCAATACAAGTATAAAATTAAAATAAACTAAATTAAAAGTCTATGCCACCAAAAAAAATATTTTAGATTTAGTGTAAATCAGAAAACTTTATTAATCCCAGGGGGAAATTGTTTAATTTAAGTTAACCTTTAAACACCAAATATGTTTTGGTTGACCAATAGCATTTGGAATATTTTTTTATTATTATATGACAATTAAGAAGCTATATCTTACATTTATTTACTTGTGGACACACAACAACCATGGGTATCTGCCAGAGGAGGTGTTACTAAGTACTGATTATGTAGGATGCCCAAGCTTTTGCACAGTCCCAAAATTAATGGTTTTATTTTTTATATTTGTTCAATTTACAGCATAAAAAGTAACTATGCATCAATATTTGCTGAAAATATTGTTAATTTTTTGCATTTCCTAGAGAATATACGTTTACATCTTTTCAATTCCAAAATCACCAAAATCAAGGGATGCCCAAACTTTTGCATAAGACTGTATGTATGTATACATACATACATACACACACACACACACAGAGTGAAAGGTCAAGCCTTTATTTCTTGATTTTCAATTAATTATGGTTTTTAGATAATAAAACTCAAAATTCACTGTCTCAGAAAATTTAAATATTGTGAAAAAGTTCAAACTTAGAAAGTCAGGGTATCCCACCCTAATCGGCTATCTAACTCAAGACACCTGCAAAGGTTCCCTGAACCTATAAATGGTCTCACTCTGGGTCAGGAGGCTACACAATCATGGGGAAGACTGCTGACTTGATGTCCAGAAGACAGTTATTGACACCCTCCACAAAGAGGGTAAGCCACAAAATGTCATTGCTAAAGGAGCTGGTCGTTCACAGAGTGCTGTATCAAAGCATATTCATAGAAAGTTGAATGGAAGGAAAAAGTGTGGTAGGAAAAGTCCACTCAAGAATTTGCGGGAGAGTCACAAGGAGTGGACTGAGGCTAGAGTCAGCGCATCACAAGCCATGACGCACAGACGAATCCTAGACATGGGCCACAATTGTCGCATTCCAAGCCACTCCTGAGCCAGAGAATATGTCAGAAGCATCATATCTGGGCTAAGGAAAAAAAAGCACTGGACTGTTGCTCAGTGTCCAAATTCCTCTTTTCATATGAATGTAAATTTTGCATATGATTTGGAAATCAAGGTCCCAGAGTCTGGAGGAAGAGTGGAGAGGCACAGAATCCTTGTTACTTGAAGTCCAGTGTTACGTTTCCACAGTCAGTGATGATTTGAGGGCCATGTCATCTGCTGGTGTTGGTCACTGTGTTTTCTGAAGTCCACAGTCAAGGCAGCATCTACCAGGAAATCTTGGAGCACTTCATGCTTCCTTCTGCTGAAAAGCTTTATGGAGATGCTGATTTCATTTTCCAGCAGGACTTGGCACTTGCCCACACTGCCAAAGGTACCAAAAGCTGGTTCAATGACCAGGGTGTTACTGTGTTTGATTGGCCAACAAACCTGCCTGACCTGAAGCCCATAGAGAATCTATGGAGTATTGTCAAGAGGAAGATGAAGGCTGAAGGCTGAGATCAAAGCAACCTGGGCTTCCATTACACTACGTAGTGCCACAGGCTGTGTACATAGATATTAACATACTTTTCAGAAGCCTGACATTTCTGTTTAAAATATCCTTTTTATTGATCTTGTGAGATATTCTAATTTTCTAAGACAGTGAATTTGGGTTTTATTATCTATAAGTCATGATCTTAGTAAAATGTCAAGCCATTATTTTTGGGAAATTCTATGTGTAATGAAACTATATATGAATTTCACTTTTTAAAAAGAATGTCAAGAAATATTGAACTTTTTCCATATTTTAATTTGAGATGTACCTACACACATGCACGTTCTGAATATTCATTTATATATGAATATTTAGGCCTAGACAGTTCAGCTGGATACCAAGTTACAATCTCACAGATGAAACTGGTACACTGCAGTATGCATTGAATGTGGTAAGGAAGCAGAGTAGTCTTTGCAGAAGTGGCAGAGTCTTACAAAATGTACTTTTTCCCCCCAGAACAACCATTTTGGTTTAGTACAACCACAAGCAAAATAGTATGAGAACTGAAAAAGTATGTACTGTGAAAACTAAATTTTAATGTTTATTACTAAAAGATGTTTTCCATTTTTCTTAGAGGAGGAACAGGTTTTCAACTTTTCACTGTTCCTAAACTAAGATGGTAGGTACCCGTTTGACATGCAATCAGCCTTAAAACCAACTTGAAAATGGCTTTGTCATGACTCTTTGTTGAAAAATCTTGGTAATCTTTATATTCTTGTCTATACTCATTAGAAACACATCATAATGCAAGGGGCAAGGTTTAGAGCATTAATTTGAAATGCTGCCTGGCAGTCAATTGATGATTGTCGTACATGTGCGTGCGAAATTAAACAGATTTTTTGATGGTTTTGATGAATGCTTCAATTACAGGGCCACTGCTTATTTCTTTATACACATGAATGAAATTAGTGAGATCTGATGCAAACCACAGGACTGTTGTAGTGTTAAATTCAAAGCTGAAGTATCCACTGAGGGAAGAGTTAGAAAACATGCTTAAGTTATTTCAGTCTATAACTGAATACATCTGTCCTTAATTAAGGACAATCATATCTGTGCAGAATTGACATAGGAAAAAAAATATCAGCATCTTGCATACTTTCTGCTATTTGTTTTCTTTCAAGATGTAATATTTTTTTCCCTTCCTTTTAAGTTCAGCTTCTAAAATTGTATTACACTGTACTGTCAGTGCTTTTACATTTATAATAAACAGTCAAACAATATATTTTGGTTAGAACTCCCATGGCCAGTTTTTAAGAGAGAGTCTTGTATTCAGGCTTTTTTTTAGGCAGAAGATTGATCCTGTTCTCTTAACGTGCCGTACCGATTCTTTTTCTTTGTAGACATTCAGTAACAGCCTTCCATCTTTTGTTTTCACTGTCCATCTGGGCCTGTTCCGATATGCTCACATTACCTCTTTTTGCCTCAGACTTCCTAAATTCATGACCAGGCCAGTGGAAAGAAGAGGGAGTTTGGGAGTAGAAGTGATGGAGAACAGCAACCTGAGGCTGTAGAAGTTTAGAAGATCAAGATTCTTGTGCAGGATTGACAGTGGTAGACTTTGGCGGCATTAACAGGATGCTCTCAGCCTCCTCATAAAGCTGTGAAAAATAAAAGTATCATAATATAAAAGCAGGTAAAAAAGACATAAGGGTGCCTTTCCACCATCCTGGAACCTCCAGTGCAGTACCAGTTCTAGTTGGGGTTTTCAGGTACCTGCACAAAAAATTATGGAAATAGGTCTTACCTACTTTAAAGAGCAATTATCCATCATTACCAACACTTCTAAAAGCAATGAGAAATTAGTGCTTTCTTTACTTTTTCAGGTGAAGATTGTCAATAAATGCACCAGGATGTAAATTAGAGTAAGGTTTGTTGATATGTCAAGGTAAATTTTATTACTTTATAATTTGTTAGAGTAAGCTTCTTAGAATTACTAGTACTTAAACAAGCTTCCACAGAATAAGCTTTTTGATCGGAATAATACTTTCAAACTTAACTAGATAAAAAGATCAGCTTTGCAAGATTTTACATAGTTAAGATTAGTTTCCTCTGAGTCAAACTAAAGTTAAGCTATAGAAAACAAGAAAATATAGATAAGAGCCAGTTTACATTACATACATTAAATTAACTAGAATCAGAACTGTATGTTCTGTTGGTTCCTGTTTATACAATTCCTTTCTTTTTAGGTGGAAAAACACCCTATAAAAAAAACAAGTCAGATATTTGGGATTTGAACGAAGGTCAGGGAGCATTACCGGACTAAATTGAACATCTTGGAACAGTTCCTGGATAAAGCGTCGAGAAGCTAGTCTGAATGTGCAGTGGGACAGCAGATGAGAAACTTCAGAGTATAGACAGATGTCATCAAATGCATAAGGGAACTTTTCCTTGATCCTACAGAGTAGGCACATTTGAAAAATAAGATTAAAAAGTGTATTTTGAAGTCAGTAATGTAAATACTTCTTAGAATGTTCTTACGTGAGCAGCCCAGTCTCATGCCCCTTGGTTCCTACTGATGAGCTAAGGTTGATGACCAGTCGGAGCACCTCCTTCCTCAACAGGACTCTGCAAGCTGGAGCATCTTCTGGAATTGTCTTAACCCCTGAAAGAAAACAGACATATTTCTTGCCACCACACAAAAAGTGACAGCCACAGTACTTTCCAAAATATCATAACATTACAGTAATGCTGCATGAAAAAGCATTTGAAAATACTTCAAATTTAATTAAAACAAATACTCATGTAATGCCTCAGAAAAAGGTCATATAATCTAAAATGTAATCTTCAGGACATATTGGTGATAAAACGCTTCATACCTAGTACAAGCTCTGTGCTACGGGTACTCCCAGCAGAACCCTGAGACACAGCGTCACTGCAACCAGACACTCCTGAGAATCTGGACTGAGGCATCACCTCAAGGTGGTTGTGCATGGGTTGGCTGCACCACTCCGAGTATGAAGCATCAGCATAGTCTGGAAATGAGAAGATGAAAAGAACAAAAAAGAACAAAAACCCATGTCAGCAGCAATGCTTGATCTGTTAACAACAAACGGCATCAAAACAGAGCACCTATGACAAGTAATGTGGTTGTATAAAACGAAAGAAATGGAACTGCAAAAGAGGAGAATCAAGTAGATATTGTGACTCACCAGGTCGGCCCTGTGTTGAGGTGTGCGTGTTGCAGCCGAGAACTTTGCATCCCACACAATAGAGGCAGTTCTCCTCCGTGTGTTCCTGTAGACCAGTCTCCTCTGAGCCTAAGAGCTGCTGCTGGTCTGCTCGGCTTGCTGCCATCAGTTCTGTGATACTCAGCTGAGACTTCAAGACTCCATGCCGTAAGCCCTCACTAGGACCTGTCAGAAAAGCAAACAACTTAGACAGCAATCTGGATATTTATGTGATATTTATGTAGATTTATGTAAGCAAGAGGTGAATGGGTTTATGTTTTCATCTGTTTTTACCATCTGAGTCCCCAGAAAAGAATTTAGCTGATCTATCCTCTGAAGGAGGACTGGTCCTCTTTTGGAAATAAGGAGTCTCTTTTATCTGGTAGAACAGAAACAAAAAAGAAAAATCAAACAACAAGTACTGCCTAATAAGTACCTATGTACTAATGTAAAGATAAATTTTGAATAAGAAAATTAACCACTGCTGGAAAAAATGAGTTCTTTCTTATTTCCCACTTTTTCACCTGGCAAATTTTAATGTTTGCAGTAACCGTGGCATAGAGCAGATAATCAGCCTTTATGAACAAGAAAAAAAGTGAGTACTTGAAACATATTGTTGATGTCCATAGGCAGAGCGAGGCCAATGTAATCATCTGAACTGCCAAAGGTAGCACTAGACACCATGGAGCGAACAGAGGAAGAGCGTTGCAACGTAGTCTGACTTATAGGGCTCAGGAGGTCTTCCTTATCCAGAGAGGCAAAGCTCAGAGCCTTCAGAAACCTGTGCACACAGATTGAGAATGGGAGACATCAAAGGGAGGCGTACAAGAGAAGAAATAAGAGAAGGGAGAAAGAGAGAGCAAGAAGAAGAGTGAGAGAAAAGGCTAAGAGAGAGAACTAAAAGAGAATTAAATTAACTGACATTAATTAAAATGCATTAAATTTTATTTATAGTTATTATACAATTTTTGGGAAAGCAGATTGGCTCAATAGGGTTATCCTAAACAAATGACCACAACGCTACATGCCTCTGATTGAAACAGAAAAGTGTAAAGGAATAAATGGTTAACATCCATTATCTTCAGGGTTGGCATCTCTACTGTACATAATCAGCAGGGGCAACTAAAGTGTAGTAGATAAGGTTTTATTCAGCGGTTCCTTTATTCTAGCTAATGAGATCAATGGGAGGGAAGGGCCATACTGATCACTGCTGGAAGGGGAATTCTGGGACTGAGTTGCGGTTGTTCAAGTCTGACAAGGCAAAAGGGACACTGGTAACAAATCAAGGAGCAGTGATGAAGCAGGTTGGGGTCTGTATAGAGATAAGGGTGTGAGGAGGAAAAAAAAAAAAAAAAAAAAAAAAAAAGTGTAAACCTCTGGGGGTCCCCACACCGTGGAAGGAGCAATCGGTGGCGGGGCCCGCCT
>JBBIGC010000024.1:10594078-10607306 GCA_037576955.1 Lepidarchus adonis
AGTCTGAAAAGGAAAAAGGGACAATGGGAAAAAAGCAAGGAGAAGGGATGAAGAGGGGTGGGGTTTGGAGGGAGAGAAGGGTGGGGGGAGGGAAAAAAAAAAAAAAAAAAAAAAAAAAAGTGGCAGCCTCTGGGGGTCCACGCACCGTGGAAGGAGCAATCGGCGGCGGGGCCCGCCTGAGCCTTGACCCAGACAGCTGAAGCGCTTTTTAGAATACCTAAGAGGGACCATCAGAAACAGTTCACATTATTCCCAAAAATAAGCCTAAGTTCCACTACATGGGCTTAATTTGGGGATATCACACCTAAAACAAAGGGATTTATTCTTCCATTTAAGGTCAATGTTCCTGACTATTGTATATAGAAAAAATTGTTCTATGTACTAAAAGAAAAATTAACTGTGGAATCAGTTTTAGTTAAATAAAATAAACCTTTCTTTAAAACTCAAATTCCCAGAAGTATGGCAATGGAGTGAAGGGAAAATATTTTGCAAGTTCAGCAAGATGTAATTATGGGATGTGCAGAGGTTGATGAGGTCCATGACACGATCATATGCTTTCCTGAAATACATTAATATCCACCGTTGATGGGCATGAATTTCCATTGCAATGGAATAAATCTATGAATGTACTGTATATGGTTATATTAGAAAAATGGGGATGATGTAAGAGTAAGTCACCATTAAACAGAAGAAAATGAGAAAAAAGTGAAGTGGTCTTAAAGAAAAAGGATAAATAAGCTGTTGTGTGTTGGAAGATTCATACCGTCGTGATGTGAGCCTAGAGTCCAGACTGCCAGTTTTCATGGTGATGGCATCAGTGAAGAGCACATCCTTAGCGGGAGAGGCGAGCGCCTCACTGTGGGAGAGAGAGGGATGGATGCGCTGCTGCTGGAGTCGTTTGAGCGTAGCATAGCCCAATGCATCCCTGGGACTGGTGTACATGAAACTGCAGTCTGTGAGACTTGTGATGGTGGTCACGGAAGGGGATTTAAGTGACTGTGCTCTGCGGGGCAGCGTGTGAGAAGAGCCTGGGGGAACCAGCAGAACAGAGTTGGACTTGGACAGGGGTAGGTGATTGGACTGGGGAGTGAGAGAATGGAGAGTTTTGATGGTCTGGGTACTGATGACCGTGTTGAGACTGACACAGTCCGTATCAATAGTGGAGGAGCCCACTGCACCCACAGTCTCTCGGGATGGGCTGGAGCTCATGGAGCTGATGCCGCTGGTTGTGGTGTCTGTGTTAAAGCTCTGACTGCGGCTTTTAAACTGACCTCTGCCTCCTGATGAGGAACCATCACCTGCAAGCCTCTCTCGGCTAGTCTGTTCACGCTGGCAATCGCCTCCTGTTGAACTTCGCTCTGAGAACCGAGGAACACGTGCCTCCCCCTCAGTGATGCTTGGTGTGCTGCCCTGGTGGTCTGCGGCCTTACTGCCCACAAAGGAGGTCTCTAGGCTTACTGAGGGGCTTTTGGGCAGGTGACCATCAGTAAAGACAGGGCTAAAAACATCTCCCTGGCCAGGAGAGTAGACAGAAGGCTCAGTGACTGTGCGGTTCCTCCGAAGTCCTCCCAGTTTGGGGTCGCTGTTGAGCTTACTGCTGCTGCCACTACTACTGCTGCCTTTGGGGTCACTGGTACTGCGTAGTTTCTTTCCAGAAAGGGATATGAGGAAGCGATTACGGACAAAGCGGCTAGAGGCCAGGATGGTGAAGGGGCTGCGGTCTTTTAGAAGCTTGGACCTGAAGTACAGTGGCTGGTCCTCAGAAAGCTCTGAACTTTCTAACTTATCATCATCTAGAATGTACATGCCTGAAAAACAGAAGCAGCACCAAAGCAGAAACATAAAAGAAAAAAATGAGACACGTGGTATAATGAGACAGATCTTAAGGCATAAGGCTCAGCATTTGTTGATTTAATTACTACAACCATGCTCTGTATGCAAATACATAAAATTTAGGTCTAGACAAGAGGAAACATGAGAGCAGGAAATAATATAATTGACAGCTGATAGACCACTGTAGTGTAATGGATGCTAATGCTGGTTAAAAAGTACTCACTGGGCTGAGTGGAGTCACTTTCACTGTTGTGTCTGGAGCTAGTGGACTCAGAGTTGAGGCTAAGGGTGCTGGGAACAGAGGAGAGTAGGGTAGGTTGCGGCACCTGCTGCTGCTGCTCCACCTCATCAGGTACTACAGGCCACTGCTGCCTGCGGCTATGCCTTACAGCATCCCATCCTTGTGACTTCAGCAGCTCACAGCCCTGTTTTGTCTTGGAGATCAGTCCCAGCACATACAGACAGGTCCTGATGGGAGTGAGAGCAAGAAGATATGAAGAATATAAAGAGAAAACAAAATGGAATTTCAATAAAGGTACAAAGTGATGCAATGGGTGGGTATTCATGCTTTAATAATACATGGGAGTGAGCTTAACCTTGCATTGCACCACAGAAAACTGGATATAAAAATAAAAAGTATACAGGAGGCGTGTGGTTACCTACCCTCTAATAGACAGAACTTCACAGTGGTGGGCCAAACTCACAATGTCTGGAATTACATTCTCCTCCTGCAGTAAGTTCAGACCCCAGTTTGATGTGCCAATATTACCCTGAGACATGAGAGAAGTAAGAGGAACACAGGTTCATTCTTTTACTTTTTCAGCTACTTTGGCTTGCCAACCAATAACAGAAGCTTAAGCAGCCAAACACACATACACAGCAAAGAACACATCAACTACACTAACCAAGGCCCAAAGAGCAGCTTTAAGTTGTTTGATGCCTTCCCATGTGTCCAGCACTGGGGATCGCACTGTGTAACTCAGGTCTGGTACCACATTCTGTACAAACCAGAAACAAAAAGGTAAGAGGTTTTCAAAAGTGATGCATATTAACCGTCATATAAAAATGCAAGTAATTTTCTTTTCTAAGGATTTTTCATTCTTACCTGAGCTTCTAGGAGATGGCAACCTGTCTTATCATGCACAAGCTGACCGTATAGATGCACAGGAAGATATACATTTGGCCTTTGCAACCTGATTGGGGATAAAAAATAAAAAAATTAAGTAATCTAAGCAACAAATTGATCAGATGTATATATGTAGAAACTAAGAAAAGATGGTAGACGAGGAAAAAAAATAACCTTTGATTGCTCCGTCGAACATAGTTGTCCCCGTCAACTGGTTTGCGGTAAGTAGTGAGTGCTTCATTTAACTGCTCCTCTATTAGGTCCACATACTTTAAATTATATTCCTACATAAAAATTAATACATAAAGCACACTGTTAGCATAGTATTACCCTCACAGAAAAAAATGGTAATATTGTAAAATTTAAAGTATAAATATCATTATACTCATGCTATAAAGTGCACTATACTATAAAAGTTTAAGAACTGCTTAAGAGTCATCAAATCAAAATGTGACATAAGAATGCATTTACTATGTAATCAGAATCAAATAAAAACTAAACAGACACTTAATGCTATGACAGAACAAAGCAGACATTATATATATACACCGGTATATATATTTATTATGAACAATGGTGGCCAAAGCAGAGTTACAGCACCTTCTGCCATTTCTCTAGTTGTTTAGTGACGTAGCCCCGCTCATTGAGGTACGAGAAACCCTTTGGAATGGACAAGAATCTACACAAAAAAAACACCACCAACAAAAAAATAGGTCATTGGTGAAAAGAAATAAGCAGACCAGCACCCTAACTCTAAGCATTTGCTTGCAAGTTCAAAATACTAAAGTGTAGGCATATCAAACCTCTTCAGTGTTCTGGCTAATCAGAAAATGACGGGAAGTATTTGATCTTAAAAATATTATCCCTTAAAAAATGCTGATAGCAGTAAGATTTTAGGTTTCTTTCTGTTTAAACCTTCCAACATGAACTCATGTGAGGTAGATACATGTAGCCTTTCGCAGAGATTCTGGTAACTTACCGCAAAAGCAAGAGAACACCCTTGTCCCCAAGATGTGTGAGTGCTGGTTTTAGCTGTATAAGTGCGTGGAGATTTGCCTTAAGAACACAATCAGAAATATAATCAAAAAAAGGGCAAAGCCAGAATAAAGTAAAAAATACCCAAAATATTATCAGTAGCTAGTTTTAGTAATTAATATACTAAACCAAACAGGGCTTTTGTGTATAAAAAACAACCCAGAATAAACAAAAAAAACTTTTATACATGGAACAATTAAGTAATCTTTTAAATAATAGTTTCCTAGTGTATCAAAACAAAGCCTTCTGGCCAAAACTGATCTCACACCTTGTCCTCACAAGCCTCATCCAGTATGTCTAAAGCCTCCATAGAGATGGCCTTGTTTCGGTCATGCAGCTGAGTGACCAGCAGCTCGATGCCCCAGTTACTAAAGAATTCCACATTGGCACGGAGCAGCACTCGCAGGTGCTTTGTGGCGTACAGCCTGCAAGTCTGTTAAACACAGATATACCCACACAGAAGTGTTACTCCGTTTTTCTGCCAAAAACATTTCAAATACATATAAATAATCACATTCACTAACTGCAGCACAAAAGACATTTTCAACATTTTTTTTTAACATTACCAAAAAATATAGAAATGTTTCAGCTGTGATCATCCAGCAATCATTTGCTTACATCAGTTGCAGCAGTAAGGATCTTTGAGAGGATGACTCGTGCCAAGCCATCTCGGCTATAGTCGAGTGTGGATACAGTTAGCTTTAATAGATGGTCCTGATTCTTAAGGGTGCACAGGTTCAGCAGGCTGTAAATAGTAAGTGAACAAGTGTAGCACAAAACAGCATTACAGCGTTGACTTTACATGTTGCAATGTGAGAAGATGATTATGCCTAATAGGGCGATATATCTAGAGTTAAGGGGTAGGTAGGTTAAGAGGTATAACGCTTGGCAAGTAATTGCAAAATCCTTTCCTCCAACTCTAACTGTAGACAATCACCAAACCTCACCAATGTGTAAAATGCAAATATGCATCAGGACATTTTCTCCCAACTCACCACTGGAAGACACTGCATTTCTCCAGCAACTTAACACCATTAGGATGGGCAGAAAGAGTGCCCAGGAAGAGGAAGTAATGCTGGCTGAGAAGGTTAAGGAGACCATTGCTCTGTAGGCAGCGATCTGGTTTGAGCCCAGATGACGAGGACAGCCACTGAACAATGTCCTTCACTAGATCCTCCAGGTATACCTGACCATCCTAATGATAGAAGACAAACACAAGAAGAAAAAAAAATGGCATTTAAAAGAGCAAGAAGGAATTAAACTGGTACACATGTGCACATACATACACGCACACTTAAATGTTAATGAACTCTCTAAAATATTCTATACTTATCTGATTAAAATGTAGTTAAACAAATGACATTTTTGTTAGACTTGATCATGTATTTTTTATTTTGAAAAAAAAATGCAAAATTTGGTGGACCCCCTTTGTGCAGCAATAACTGCAACAAAACGTTTGTGGTAACGGTCAATCAGCCCAGTCCATTCCTCCATACAGAACAGCTTCAACTCTTAGATGTTTGTGGGTTTCCTCACACGAACCTCTCACTATAGGTCTTTCTACAGCATTTCAATTAGATTAAGCAGAACTTTGACTTTCCCATTTCAGAACATTCACTTTATTCTTCTTTAGTCATTCTTTGGTAGAACGATTTGTGTGCTGTATTGTTGTCTTGGTACATAACCCTCTTTTTTTAAGCTTAAGCTCATGGACAGATCTCTTGACGCTTACCTTTAGATTTCTCTGGTATAGTACAGAATTGATTGTTTTATTAAGGATGGCAAGCCAGGGTCAGATGCAGCAAAATAGGTCAAACCCAGAACAATCTCACTACCATGTTTTAAAGGTGGGATACTTTTCTTATTCTGAAAAGTAGTGTTTTTCCTTTCCTTTTCGTACACCCCTAGGTGAAAATGTCCAAATTGTGCCCAATTAGCAATTTTCCCTCTCCAGTGTCATGTGACTTGTTTGTGTTACAAGGTCTCAGGTGTGAATGGGGAGCAAGTGTGTCAAATTTGGGGTTTTCGCTCTCACACTCTCTCATACTGGTCACTGGAAGTTCAAAATGGCACCTAATGGCAAAAAACTCTTTGAGGATCTGAAAAAAGAATTGTTGTTCTACATAAAAATGGCCTAGGATATAAAAAGACACCCTGAAACTGAGCTGCAGCACAGTGGCCAAAACCATACGGTGGTTTAACAGGACAGGTTTCATTTAGAACAGGCCCTGCCATGGTCAACCAAAGAAGTTAAGTGCACATGCTAGGCATCAGAAGTTGTCTTTTGAAAATACACATAGGAGTGCTGCCAGCATTGCTGCAAAAGTCGGGGGTCAGCCGCATACTGCATCAAATTGGTCTGCATGGCGGTCATTCTGAAAGGAAGCCACTTCTAAAGATACTGCACAAGAAAAACCATGTCTTGAACCATGTCCTATGGTCTGATGAGACCAGGATAAACTCATTTGGTTCAGATGGTGTCAAGCGTGTGTAGCAGCAACCATGTAAGGAGTATAAAGACAGGTGTGTCTTGCCTACAGTGGTGGAAGTGTCATGGTCTGGGGCTGCATGAGTGCTGTCGGCACTGGTGAGCTACAGTTGATTGAAGGAATGAATGCAAACATGTACTGTGACACCGAAGCACAGCATGATCCCCTCCCTTTGGATACTGGATCATAAAGACCTGAAACACACCTCCAAGATGACCACTGCCTTACTAAAGAAACTCTGCATAAGAAAAACCCTATTGAGGATCTGTGGGGCATCCTCCCTCAAACAGAAGGTGGAGGAAAACAAGGTCTCCAACATTCACCAGCTGTTATGTCATCATGGAGGAGTGGAAGAGGATTCCAGTGTCAACCTGTGAACTCCATGCCTAAGAGAGTTAAGGCATTGCTAGAAAATAATGGTGGCCACACAATATATAGACACTTGGCACAATTTGGACATTTTTACTTAGGTGTACTCACTTTTCTTTAGATGTAAATGGTAGTTTGTTGAGTTATTTTGAGGGGACAATATATATATATATTGTATGTGTGTGTATATATGTATGTATATATGTATATATGTGTTAAGATTGAATAATTCTAAATTTAAATACACAACCAATTATAATCATTGTGTCATTTAACTAATTAAAATTCTGGTTCACAAAATTTCAAGCATCACTGTATACGACAAAAAGTGAGACTATTTGAACTGACCTCATCTGACTCAAGCAGGAACTCTATGAACTGGCAGCCAACCACAGTCAGCTGTTTGGCTTTGCTGTGATCCAACTCCAGGCTGGCATAAAGCTTACTGCTAGGTTTGTAGAAGAACAGCAGCCTCCGTACAAACCTAGAAAAATCATGACACATTATGAGGAAAATTAACACGTACCAAATAAGAGAACATGAAACTTGAGGGCTGACCCCAGTATGCGCTTACTTGTGCATTTGTTCATCTTTGTTGCTCCGCAAGTTAACATTTGGCCACTGCAACATAATGGCAACAAATACAGTTAATTACAAAATGTTAGTCAATCATAGCAGTAAGCAGTTGTGCACACATTAAAATGCTGTAATCTGATCTTAAATTGACCTACTAACCTTCAGTATTGTACCAATAAGGACCCAGTTCCATTCCAGGTTCTGCTTGTGATTGAGAATATGGCTGTCTCGAAGATTCATCAGCAAAGCCTCCTCAGTGTCCTGTGAACAAAGTATCACAACTGCAAGGTTAAAAAGAATCAGCCCTGATGGGATCTAAAAGAGCAACTTATATTTCCATTAAATGTAATACCCAGTGTATCAAAAGGACTAATATTAAAATTCTGCCATGTTATCACTAAACTGAAGGTAAATAATTTGTTTTCCCCTTTCACTGAACTACAACATAAACGTGATAAACTACACTTCATGTGTGATGATGACTACACCTTAATCACATAGATGTCCTTTTGGGGTCTCAGGTGCTGCTCTCGACAGTAGTGAGCGGCAGCTGACTTGCGAACGATGTGGTCCAGATAAAGGCTGTTGGGTTTGGGTCCACGTTTCTTCTTCTCATGGAAGCACTTCAGGTAGTTCACTGCAGCACTTGCACGTCTAACACAACACAATGCGACATACAGAGACATCAAAGACCGCGTACATTTTACATATTGAATCCAACTGAGCTTTTAATTAGGTTTACTGCAGATAATAAGGAGGCCTTACAGTCGTTTCTCCTGAGGAATATCAAAGGAGGCCGCCATGTTCATGAGCATAGGAAGGCAGTGCAAGTGGTGGCTATGGGAGTGAGGGAGGATGGTATTGGCCTGCGGAAAAAGGGGAGACGTCCCACTAACTCAACAAGACATGTTGGACCTATATGTTTACATTAAGATTGATTTCTTTTGATAACAATATGAAGTAAAATGTTAAGGAAAGATACCATGTGCAAGAGTTCTCCTAAGAGGATGGTAGCCCGAACTGAAATGTTGTCATCACTGCTAGTAACTACTTCCACCAGCCCCTAAAAAAAGGGCAAATGTGGACAGACTTAATGATACATGGCATGACTCTGTTTACAATGCAATATTCAAAACATATTTATAGTGCTAGTGCATCTATGGAAGCCATTAATTTATATAAGCTGAATGGTGATACAATATCCCATCTAAAAAAAAACAAAAACCCAAACAATATAAAATCACCACATGCACTTGCCTACTTCATTCAAGAAAGAGCATCATACCTCTAGAAGTCCACTATTGATAAAGGCAGAGAGTACAAGTGCAAGGTAGTTATCCATCAAGTCAGGCCTACATAGATAAAGGAAGTGACACAATAGGGACAAAATAAGTATTTTAATAGCATGTTCAACTTATGATGTTTGTGCAATTTCCAGTTTGATTTCTGTATTCACCTCCCCTTCCATACCCACTACATCAAATATCACACTCTTCTTCCAAAGCTTTTACCTTGATCTTGCCCGATGAGGAAGAATTATTTTTGCTTCTGAGGCCACAAAGCCATCTGACAGCCTCCAACTGTCCTGAAATCTACTGGGATCTAAGGAATGAAACCAAAAATGATTTATTATATATTTTGCTTCTCTAGTCCATGAGAATGGACATTTAAAATGCTTAGGAAAAAACATCACAAAACACATGGTATGTATGGTATGCAAGACGTTCATGGTTTTTTGCATTAATTTGTGATAAACTGTGATCCAATCCAAACATTAATCTGAAGATTTTATTTAAACACTTGGGAATTCATCTTTTCCTCAATGACTGCACGCTGGCCAGGCCCTGATACAGCAAAACAGACTCAAATCATGAGGTTTCCACCATCATACTTTATGTTTGGGATGATGTCTTCATGATTACCTGCAGTGCCCATTTACACCAGATGTAGTGCTGGGAGTTCTTCCCAAATAGTTTGATCTGGGTTTCCTGGTACCGCTGTGGAGTGTCATTGTGGTCCTTCACAAATTTCAGGTGTGCAGCAATGTTCTTTTTAGTAAGCAGCAGCTTCCTTCGTAGTGTCTTTTCATAGACACCCTGCTTGTTCAATGTTTTACATAGGATAGATTCATAAGCACAAAGTTCAAATATTTAGCAGTCATTAAAGATTATTTCTTTACCTCACTGATGAGTATTCATTAACTCATAGGGTAATTTTTACTTGGTGCCCATTTCTTGGTAGAGTAGCCAAAGTGTCTCCATTTGCAGATCATCTGTCGCCATCTGTAGACTGGTGAATTTCAAATCACTTTGTAGCCCTTTCTAGCTTTATGTAAATCAACATTTTTTGATCGTAGATCCTGTGAAATGCCGAGTCATGGCTCACATAAGCGTATTCTTCTTGAAAACTCATACATTTGGGTGTTTTTAAATCAGTCAATGTAGCTCTGGTCCACACCTCCAAACTCAGTTTCTTAATAAGCCTCCAGATATGCTAATCCAATGACTCCAATCAGCTTTTTTGAGGTTAAGGGTTCACAAACCTTTTCCACTAGCAATAAGTAAGCAATAGTAAGCAATAATAAAATAATAAATAATAAGCAATAATAAAATGTTATGTCACAAGACAAAATGATCAGATTTGTGTGCGTTATTATTTTAGGCACATTATGGTTTAGATGACAAACAGCTGACATTTTATGACAAATTAATGCAGGAAACCATGACAAACCAGAAAAGCACTTCATTGTGCTGTCATTTTGCCCATGCCACTTGTGCAAGTCAGCATATCAGCACTTACCAACACTTAGAAGAGCTTCAATAAAATCTTGAGTAACAATGGGAAGGGGGAGACGAAATATGTCATACAGCACCTCGAGTAGGCCTCTCTGTAAAAGCAGAAAAGTGTAACATAACAGTGAGCATCTGTACTGCAACACAGAAAAACTAAAAATTATTTCTTAAAATATTCAGAGGGTCAATGAACTCTACATACCCTCACTTCCATATTCGGTATACAGAGTAGGCCAATGAGGGACTGGATGCCAGAACTACCTGCTTTGCAGAGATTAATTATACCTGTTTAAAAAAAAAGAAAAGTATCAGTCAGGGACAGAAATTGGAATTACAATGAAAGAACATTCAATGTATGCTTAAAATGTTAACAGGGTATCAGAAGTCAGATTATTTACCAGACCACGAGCGAAAGGAGGCAACAATTGACATCTTACTGGCGAGAAATCGAGCCTCTCTGTCTTCCCTAGTGATAATCATAGGTTAAACCAAGTACAATGGCTTTATTTTCCAATATGCAAATTACAAAAGAAAAGTGACAGAACAAGTTATTCATTTCATTGTAAGTAGCACAAAGAAAGCAGGTACCATAATCAATGGCATTATCTAACACACTCACTTGAGCTGTCCCTCTGCAGTGTCTGGGTTGTGTCTGTAGTGGAAGTCTGTATAAGGTGCCAGGATTTGCTAAAAAGAAGAAATGTTTCTATGAAAGATATATTGCCCCTTCCACCTCCTCATGCTCTAATAAAACATGGAAGGCAGTGCCAGTACCTCCAGCTCAACATCAGAGCGCACATATTGACGTGTATGGGGGTGATTGAGCAGGTGCAGAATGGTAGTCATCAGCGCCTCATTAATGCGACTGAGCTGGCAGTCAATCACATTCTTCAGGATGGTTTTGAGACCACCCCTCCGAGCCACAATCTCTGGGTTCTTCAGTGCTATACAAATGTGACAAACACATCATCTCACACTCCATTTGGCAAAATAAATGTAAAAGGCATGTGTGTATGCGCATGTAGACACCCACCAAGTTCACATATAATGGCAATGCATGCGCGCACCATGCGGTCACGCTCCTGCAGGCCATCGTTGCCTACTGCGACAAGGGAGTTGGTGATGGAGCTCGGGAAGAGCTGAGCATTCACAGTGATCATCTAAAATAGTGGAGCAGAGCAGAAAGAGGAGGATCGAGAGACAGATTATTATTCAACTGGCATAAAATGTAGGACAGCACTTAAACTTGGAGGTTGGTGCCTCACCTTTCTCACCAGTCTGAGTGCCTGAGTCCGTTCCACTTCATTGCTCTGCTGAATATCAATGCACCTACACATAGTAAGAAAGAAACAATACATTAAAATAATGACCTCAATGGCAAATGGCGCCTCATGGTCAAACATCTGATAACATCAAACTTAAGCACTGTAATTTGTATTAAGAGTGAACTGTGAAATTCCACTGAACACTGATTTGTTAGTGTGAATACCACTCTTAATATTCAGAATTTAACAGGAATAGCTGAAATTGGTCATTACTCTCACTGCATAAGTAATGGAAAGTTTATGCAATTCATCAGAGGATGGATTTGGTCAGAAATTGGGTCTAGAATTTAAAGAGAAATGACTCAAAGTCTTTCATGATTGCAGATTGACAAAATGTACTTGGTTACATAGTTAATGATAGAGCTCTGCATATAAGCCCAGGTCTGTCACTTTAACATGTCCTCTCAAAGCATGAAAGACCTAAGAGTGCCCTTTTATTTGAATTCCCTGAGGTGTGACCCTGCAGCTGAAACATCCAGTTCCCCTCCTGCAGGCTGAAATGTGCAGACAGTGCGGGTACGAAGAGAATACTACAACCCTGGCGCACAGCTACACCACAGAATGCCTTGAAGCCTACCACTTCACACTGATCCTAACTAGGGCTGACTTCCTCTTCCCAGGGTCTCTCACTCATCCTCTCTCTCATACTAACACACACACACACACACACACACACACACACACACACAAACACTCTCTCAAACCCTAACATGAACTGATTCAGTCTTCTCTAAGTATTAGCATCATGATGTGTTACTGTTATTCCATCTACTTCTCTGTTCTTAGAATAGAGATTAAATAGATAAAATAAGCCCAAAATAAATCCCGAATGCAGAACATACTGGGAAGCTAGAATGGGCTAAACACACCTGGCAATGAGGTAATCCACCTGGAAGCGGAGAACTTTCTGGAGAATAGTGCTGTCTTTGATCAGGTAGCGTAGAGCTCGCAGACCAGCTGCACGTACTTCCTTAGCTTCATTAAGCAAAGCCAATCGGAGGCTGGCGAAAGAAATGAAATCAAATTGGGTTACATTTTGCATCAACAATATATCGTGTACAATATTTCTAATATGTTCCATTTCTGTTGTAGGTAGCGCTCACCAGATAATGATTTCATCATAGGCAAAGCCAAACTTCTCTTGTGAATGTCCGACATTGCAAAGTAGCTATGTGAGAAGTAGGAGACATGTTAGTACAACAAAATGTATATAATGAGCATGACCTTAAAGAATACCTCTTGAAGACAATGACGCTAAAAGGTCAAGGTAGTATGACAAGTTAATAGTTATGCCTCAACCTGAATGCCCCATAGCAGTGAATGAATCTCAAATGACATGACAAACCTTTATGAAGTTGTTCAGGTGACCCAGTTTGCGCATGTTGGAAACACCCTGCTGTTTTGCAACATTTTGGAGGATCTCTCGCAGGTTATCTTTAGGGTCTGTAATAAGGCAAAATTACAAGAGTAATATATGAAGAACAATATGTCTGTAAAAGTCTTCTAGGACAACGGTCCCCAACCTTTTTCGCGCCACGAACCCATTTAACGTCAGACAATATTTTCATTTGCATCTGAGGGTGGAGGAACAATGTGTTCCAGCTCTGCCTTTTCCTCCACATTGTGATCTCCATATACAGTACTGCTTCCTGCTCTACAGTACTGTACTAATACTGCATCAGA
>JBBIGC010000024.1:10615633-10625686 GCA_037576955.1 Lepidarchus adonis
GACATCATGTCTCGCTCCATCCACCAACGCCACGTTGCACCACAGACTGTCCAGGAGTTGGCGGATGCTTTAGTCAGAAGACCATCCGCCAGACATTGTAGAGAAGTCATACAGACACAGGAAGGCCACACACACTACTGAGCCTCATTTTGACTAGTTTTGACTAGTTTTAAGGACATTACATCAAAGTTGGATCAGCCTGTGGTGTGTTTTTCCACTTTAATTATTAGTGTGACTCCAAATCCAGACCTCCATGAGTTGATAAATTTGATTTTCAAATTAAAATTTCAGATTAAATTTTGTGTGATTTTTGTTGTCAGCACATTCAAAAATGTAAAGAACAAAGTATTCAATAAGAATATTTCATTCTTTCAGATCTATAATGTCTTATTTTTGTATTCCCTTTATTTTTTTGAGTAGTATAGTATACTGCAGGGGTCACCAAACTTTTTGAAACCGAGTACAGAGTACTTCACGGGTACAGAGCCATAAAAAGGGCTACCAGTTTGATAAACTCTTTTTAAATAATACATTTGCTCAGTTTATCTTTAGTTTTATTATTAATGATACTCCTGTAGTATGTGAATCTGATCACATTTGTAATTTTATTAACAGTGACTTAACATGGTGGGATATCATCAACATCTACACTTTATTTATATAAATCTCAGCTATTTAAATTTTCAAATGATCAGTTCTACAACATTTTTGTGTCCTGTAGTGAAGCGTCTCTCCACATTGTGCTGCTTTGCCGTCGCCACAGTCACCCCACAAATGAGACACACACGGGTTTCTTTCACAGTAGTTAAAAAGAACTGTTCCACCTCATGTGGTCATTGGTGACCCCTGGTAAACAGTATTGAGCTATTAAGTATTTGTGATTAACATATTGTTTGTCCCCTTTTATCTCAGCTACCAGCAAAAACAAAGTTATCATTACAATATATCAATATATGCAATCCATGAAAAAAGCAAAAAAAAAAAATATGTTTAAATTTATTGTTTGTAAAAAGTTCACATGTTTTGGGTGCTGGTTAGAACAGTGCAGATTTGGTGATTCTCCCTCAATGCCTCCAGCCTTTGCATTGATTTCTGCAATAATACTTGTGTTAATGACTGTATTTGGTTACTAAAAATAATTCAGGGCTTTCAAAGAGGCTGCTGGAAATGGTAAAATACTGACACTGTATTAATTACATTTGTATTGATTCTGATATTAGATCTAAAAATACTAAAGAAAACTCTTCCTGCCTTTTGCACAGTGCTGTACATTCGATACAAAAGACCACAATTTGTTCATCATTTTCCACAGGTGTGACTCGTGCGGTGGACTTGTGTGCTGCCCCTGGCAGTTGGAGCCAGGTTCTGAGTCGCAAGCTCCGGTGAGTTTCCAGCATAATTCAGAGCTCAGCCTACAGTTCCATTAATCCAGGAGGACCTTCTTCTTTGTGAAGGGATCTAATTGAACCATGACATTTTCATTGTTTGTTGAACTAGTTGAAAATGTTTGTTTTTTCTGTTTTAGTAGTGATAAAAATATTCAGTTTTATCTGTTGCATGTCACATGTATAGAGGAAAGGAATCAAGTGAGGATTTGAAGATTGTAGCTGTGGATCTGCAGGCTATGGCTCCTCTGCCAGGAGTCACTCAGATTCAGGGCGACATTACAAAGGTACAGCATTGTACTTATAAATTCTGACCTGTAGTGTTGGGTAGAAACGTCTACTAGTGTTTTTCAACTTAAAACTTCCTGCTGACAGCACAGATTGCATGTTGATTCTGTGTTAATGTCTGTGTGGGTGCACGGTGTTCATGTGTATTACAGATTTCCACAGCTCAGGAGATTATCAGGCACTTTGAAGGACAGTCTGCTGACTTGGTGGTGTGTGATGGAGCTCCTGATGGTACATTTATTTAAAACTATTGAAACACCATTCTAGATTAATTTCACATTTCACACACCACAAAATAAAGCTAACAAGTGAAGTGAATAATATTGATTATCTAACAGTGGTACTTGTCAAGGGGTGAGATATATTATGCAGCAAATGAACAGTCAATTCTTAAAAGTGATATATTGGAAGCAAGAAAAATGGACAAGCTCAAGGACCTGAGTTACTTTGAGGGCAGAATTGTGATGCCCTGGTGACTGGGTCAGAGCATCTCTGAAATGGTAGGTCATGTAGTTTTATGGTGTGCATAGATATTCAGTGGTTAGTATTTATTAAAGCTGGTCCAAGGAAACACCCAGTGATGCCCATGTGGAGCTAAGGCTTACATGGTTTGATGCAACAGAAAAGCTTTTTGCTGAATTGCTGAAAAAGTGAATATATATCACTATACATCATAGCTTGCTGCATAGCCATCCTGACTCCTGACTCCTCCCTAAAGTGCCTACAGTGAGCATGTGCACATCAATACTAGACCATGAAGCAATGAAAGAAGATGGCTTGAATAGGTGTTTGGCCTGAAGGGGTGATGCTTACCTTGGGAAAGGAAGTCATTTACCACAGCACTCTTGTGGAGTCCATGCCTCAATGGCCTAGAGCTGGGTTCATTTTATGGCTGATTGGTAAATGTTTTTGTAATTTTTCACTCTGAATGCCAATAAGAGCTTTCTTAGGAATAAAAATATTTCCTTCTAATTTTACATACGTTGTTCTTTCTTTTGTGAATTTTATTGTTAATATTTAGAAAACATTAATAATATGGATTTGCCTGAGTTGTTTTGGCTGAATGTTAATTGTGTTAACTTTTATTTATAGTTACAGGACTGCATGATGTAGATGAATACATCCAAGCACAGCTCTTACTAGCGGTATGTATCACCACTTTAGCTGGATGGCACACATTTTACAGTAAATGCCTGTTCTTTTGTTTCTTAAAAAACAACATAGCTGCTTCTGAAGGGAGTGTACTCCATGGCAACTCCGTTATCTAAAATGAGCTGTTTTACATTTGCATTTAAAGGCACTTAATATTACAACCCATGTTCTGAAAGCTGGAGGGAACTTTGTGGCAAAGGTAAGCCTGCTTGATGGGTTTATAATGTTTCTCTACAAATTTACACTACCAAATATATTTTGACATCAAAGCATTCTGACATCAGTTAAAGAAGTGAGTGAATATTTATCAACTGAACTTCAGTTTCTGTGTTTATATGCGTAAAGATATTTAGAGGAAAAGATGTGACTCTACTGTACTCTCAGCTCAAAATCTTCTTCAGCTCCGTCACCTGCGCCAAACCATGCAGCAGCCGTAACTCCAGCATAGGTGAGCGCTACAGCATACAGTAGGTGAAATGCTGCAGTTCTCTTTACAGTAACAGTAACTCACACATTACTGGAGTGAGGTCTTAAGGTTTGTCTTACTGAATCTTAAAGTTTTTCATGCGTTAATTGATATTGTATTAAATGTGTTGTTTCCTTCCTGAAGAGGCATTTGTGGTATGTCAGAATTACTCTCCACCTGAAGGATATGTCCCCAACATGTCTAACCCATTACTGGATCACTCCTATGGTAATATACAATACTGTGTTCTGTATAATATTTTACTTTTCATTTATTCAAACTCATTGAACTGTCACTTTTTAAATGATATCTCTAATAAAGTAATTAACGGATTGTTTTTGAGTATTTTTTTCTACTGGTCAAGCAATAAATACTTTTGACAATAAACCATGCTTACTGTTCCAAAATACTTGAAAAGTAACCAAGAAAGATGAGAAATTAAGCCTTTGGTTTTAAAAATGCATATTAATGATCATTGGGCTTTTTCTGAGAATCATGCTAATTATGCAACGTTATTATTTTATTTATTATATTGTTACTGATTTATAAAGAAGATTTAACTTGTAGATCAGCAATTGATTTTAATCATGTAATGATGAGATTTTTCTGATAGACTTCAGTTATCTTTGTAAAGCTGCATTAAAGGTCTCTTGCTGCAAGGTTTAAGTGTAATTTGTTTTAATTGTTTTTTCAGATGTAGATTTTAACCAGCTAGAGGGGCCAAACAGGATAATAGTTCCTTTCCTTGCGTGTGGAGACCTGAGTGCTTTTGACTCGGATAGGACCTACCCACTTCAGGTAACCATCTCCTGCTTCTAGGAAGGAAAATGTCTTCACCTAATGTAGTATTGTTCAAACTAAGCTGCTGTCCAGACTGAGATGTACATGTAAATTTGCTTTCAGCTGGATTCCACTAAAGAGTATAAGTATTTGCCTCCCACCCAGCCTCCGATTCGACCACCCTACCAACAAGCCTGCCATCTACGCAAAAATAATTTGCTGGCCAAGGAAGACTCACCATCTGTCTTGCTAGATGATGCCCTTTCCACCCTGAACCTTGACACAAATCAGGAAAATGACACAACACCAGGAAGTCATTGATCAGCCCAAACATCTTGTGTGTCTTTGGATGTATTGGACCATATTTCTTTTAGAAAAACAGGTTTATTTTACAGCTTTATTAATTGTCAACCTCCAATGTGTCTCTTTTATTGAAATGTAGCTTTTTATTTGATTAATAAACACTTTTAATATGCAACTCAGTTCTTTTGTGTTGTACTAACAACTGTTCGTTAGTTCTGCACAATTTTGAGAAATGTGACTCTAGTCCCTCATTGCAATCACCCATACCAAGATATTTCCATGTTAAAGTGGAGCCATTGGTCAGAGATGACGAGGATTGATATTTTAGAGCAGATGAGGTAGACTCATTTTGATGTCATTGCACACACATTAGCTTGCCAAAAGTATTCAGTCACCCATTTAAATTATTACATTCAGGTGTTCGTCACTTTCATGGCTACAGGTCTATACCTTCAAGCACCAAGGCATGCAGACTGCTTCTACAAACATTTTGGAACGAATGGGTTGGTCTCAGGAGCATGGTACCATGATCAGATGCCACCTGTGCAGTCGTGAATATTCTATAATTGACTGTCAGTGGTATGAAGTGGAAGCAAATGGGAACGACAGAAGTCATGAAGTGGTTGCCACGTAAAATGACGCAAGATGCAAGAACAGTGTGTCAAGAGCTTCATGGGTTTCCATGGGCGAGCCGCTGCATCCAATCCATACATCACCAAATGCAACGCAAAGCGTTCTGCCACTGGACTCTAGAGCAATGGAGACGCATTCTCCAGAGTGAGAAATCACGCTCCGCCATCTGGCAATCTGGTGGACGAGTCTGGAGTTGGCGGTTACCAGATGTAAAGTTTGGTGGAGGGGGGATTATGGTTACTGTTTTTCAGGAGGTGGGCATGGCCCCTTGGTTCCAATGAAAGGAATTTTGAATTTCATGCTCTCAAATTTGTGGAAACAGTTTGGAGATGGCCTGTACCTGTTCCAACTTGACTGCGCACCGTTGCACAAATCAAGGTCAGCAAAGACCTCGATGAGAGACTTTTGTGATCCACATAATGAAATACATAACAGGATTTTATAATAGTATTACTCTAATTTAGAAAACTATAGTGTTTCTCTGTGGGAAAAATAGTAAAAGCATGGCTTGTAACATATAGTGGGCTTCACTGGGCAAGTGCATTGACTTGTGTTCTTAGTTTTTTTGTTTATTTCTACATATAGGAAAACCTATGTAAAACTTTATACTGGTAATTGACTATATGATATGGATGCAACATGGGTTCAAAAATGAAAGCATGTATTAATGACCCATTTAAGGACCTTTATTTACTCTAGCATGTATAAGGCTTAAAATAGTTAGCAGAATAAAAGGCTCATTTCCATTCATCCTGTTTCAGTTCCTCTAGTCAATGGTTCACATACAAGGTCCTGCCTTCCCCCTGACACTTAACAGTCATGATCCATCAGATGAGCCAGTGTATATTATGTACGTAATAAATGTGATTTTTCATTATTGAACAGATGGCAATCGACCTCTCAGTTTTACAGTGTGGTCACTTCTCTTTCAGTGGGACTTGCACTCATGCTGCAAAATTATATATATTTTTTATTTTATTTAAAATATTAAGTAGCGGTATAGAAATAGGTAATTAATGTATGAGGAACACATTTTGATTTTGTTGCATTAATGAAAAAATAGATCTTACACAGGATAAATTTGAATCTCCTCTGAAGGTATCTGATTTGTAATTTTTCATACTATTAGTGGTAATAGCTGTTCATTTATGAGCATTGTATCTATCTACCTGTCTTAATGAGATTTAAATGAGAACTGGTTTGTACAGTGGCATGCTGCTTTTTAGCTATTAGCTATATTTAGCTTGTATTCTGTGGTCTTTTCTCACACATCAAGCTTGTAATTCAAATTTCTAAAAGTGTGCTTAAATGCAGGTTAAGATATTTAGATGGAGATTATGTAATAGCTAATATTTGCTAATGAGTCTTTAATATGTGCCTTTTAAAAGCATCTCTCTGTGCTGTTCCTGAGGTGTATTTCCACATTTGACAGATTTCTCTGCTTAAACCACTTGCTTCAAGGTTTTAATTTTTTGTTGCCATTTCGCATTTGATCAGGTAGCAGTGGTGCAGCTGTCGAGGAACCCAGTATCTCTATCAGTCAGACAGAGGTGACGTTTGGTGACTGAATCAAGCTTCAGTGTGTAATTCCGCCATATCCTGATCTGCAGTGTTCTTTCTACAGCTATCGCCTAGCAGCTGTGTTATCATCTCCCAAGGCCAGCAGTGTGGGCTCAATGTTAGTGGAAAGGAGCTGTTTAGAGCTGAAGACCTACAGTTGGATGGAATCAGGACAGTGGTGCACATTTCATGCTCTGTGACAAGTGGAACAAAAAAAACAAAAAAACAATTAAAATTAATCTATAACAGTGTGGGAAATAAGTAAGAATATTACAAATTAATTGCTTTTACTTTGTATTCCAGATTTGTTTTCGGAAGATTTTACAACAGTCTATCAAAATATTTAACTCACTTAAAGATGGCAAAACAGATTTTATAACATTTATAATGTCACAGAACAGGCCTTTTTAGCATTAACTACTTCTGGTCATCCAGGACCTGAAGTACAGAGCCTTTTGAGAGGTTCTATAGAGTACTAAACGTGGTTCTTTCATAGCATCAGGTTTAGTTTGTGTAGCACCTTTATTAAACTCAAGGTTGCTTAAAGAAAATATGTAAATATCTGCAAAACAGCAAAAATAAATGCTGAATAATCACTGTTTTTTTTCCTACAGCTGTACCGTTGTCATACACGATCTTCGGACTGGCTCTTGCGGGTCACCTTAGCGTCCTCTGAGTGGCCTCTCTCTGCATACTGTCAATCAACAGTCTATGTACAAATTGTATCATATTTCTCAGCAGAACTGCAGTTTTCAATTTATATAATTGATAATATTAATTATAATACATATTGAAAGTATCCTATCAGTATGTCTCACAAATTAATTCACTCTAAATATAATCTTGTTAGGGTTGTCATTTATTTATACAGATGCAAATCACAGAAAAGCAACAGAGATGACAATAATCTGAGTAAGTTTGAATGTTGTTTCTACTCAACACTTAAAAAGTTATAAAAATCCTGGATCAACACCCTTATTCTGACAAGCTTTGTGATTATAAGCCCTGGTAATAAAACAGTAGGTTTTGTAATATAAAATGGATCACGAAACAAATGTGAGGTATGAGAAATTGTATCATGTGCAGTGTGTATAGTGACCAGTGCCTATAGAACTATTGCCCACTGGGCACAGTGCAGACAGAAGGATTAAAGTGTTTACTGCAAGACCAGGAGTAAGGAGACTGTGGTTTTGGACCATGAGTAAAAAACTGTCCCTGAGTCTTTTGCTGTGGGTTGCTCAATTTTTTTTAAATAAATGGAAAAAACCCTACATTAAGTCACAACATCTCATCTAACTGCAGTGGAATTGGAAAATAAATTCAGTAAGTTTGAAAATAGAACAACAAAAATAATAATTCAGAAGTGTGACAAGCCACAAAGCAATACAGATGGTGTTCCTAACTAATGGATAATAATAACTAAGCAACTACGTGTTTGTGTCAAATATATCTTCAGTAATATAAAGTTATAAAAAACATTATACACAAAAATTATACACTTTTATATCCCTTTTTTGTGTGGCCACCAGTATTTTCTAGCACTTCACTAAAGCTTCACAGGTTGCCACTGAAATCCTCTTCCACTCCTCCATGACAACAACATGGAGACATTGCGCCTCCTCACCTTCCATTTGAAGATGCCCCACAGATGCTCAGTGTGGTTTAGGTCTGGAGACATGCTTGACCAGTCCAGCACCTTTACCCTCAGTTTTTTTAGCAAGGCAGTGGCCATCTTGGAGGTGTATTTGGGGTCTTTATTATGTTGGAATACTGCCCTGCAGCTCACTTTCCAAAGGGAGAGGATCATGCTGTGTTTCTGTATGTCACAGTACATATTGGCATTCATGGTTTCCTCAATGAGCTGTAGCTCCCCAGTGCTGGAAGCGCTTATACAGCACCAAACCATGAAACTCCCACTACCATGCTTGACTGTAGGCAAGACACACTTTCCTTTGTAATCCACACCTGGTTGTGACCACACACTATACACTGTCTGATGTGTATGGCTCTCTTCAAGTCTTAGACTAATGAAGAGGAGCTGTGCTATGCCACAGTAATCCACCCAAAAGTTGCTGAAAGCTCTGCTCACGTCATTAGATTTGAACAGCAAACAGAATATGCAACAGTGGTCATAAATGTGCAGGACAGTAACAACCCAGGGTGCCAAAATATTCATAATAAAGATAACATTAATGATCCTGGTAAAGATGAAGCATTAATTGTTATATTTGATTTAACCCAGGAAACAGATCTATAGATGTTTTTCATTTAGTGACATTTAACCAGCTTTTAATAAAATTGATTTCTAGCTCTAAAGTTGTCACATTTTTGTTAAAGCTCTTATTTTCAAAAATCTAGCATTGAATACCCAACAGCTGTGCTACATTGGCTTTAGCTTGTGTTTGCAATTATATTTAGTCATGTAGGTAATGTTATTCCTTCTGTTCCTGAACAATTAGTCCATTACTGATTATTTTTATATCATATTTATTGTATTGAAAGGGAGAAAGAATGTCCTATACATTCAAATGTCATGATCAACAGACCTATAGAAGTTGTTTGTAATGGCTTAGAATAAACTAAATGAATAATAAACTAACTTTAATGTAAAAAGTTGATTCTTTCTCTTTGAAAGTTGATCACGAATTGCTGCAACTGAGGGGTAAGAACAAAGCAATGACATGGCCTTTGTAATTCTGACATCTAGGGCACATTGCCCTAAAAACCCGTATATCGGTCAATGCCTAAAGAGAAAGACAAAGACACAATGGCTAACTAGATTATATCCCTCAAGTTTTGCAGATTGTCAGTATATGTGTAGAACTCTGAACATTGATCAATATTGACAAGTGTTATTTTAGACAATGAATAGTTTAAGTTTAAAAAATGCAAATACGACAAGAATAACCGTGACCATTAAATGTGCTTATTCCTTTTTTTTGTTTGCTTGTTTTGTCAGTTTGTGGACATATTTGGAGTTTATTAAATAGTGTCTCAAAAAGTATTCAGCCATTAGATGGCACTATTCTGTTATTCTGAAGCCCCGTGTGTGTGCCAGGGTGGGTGTGGAACAGTGGGTTTTGGTTGGTTATATCAAATTCCTATTAAAAGAACAATATGTATCAAATGTATGTTTTTGTACCCTGCTGATTTTAAAGCTGCCCACTGATGACTGAACATTAGCATAATAGGAGTAAATGTTTACACATAATTTTTCTTTCCATTACCAATGTCAGCCAATCAGTGTTCTTAAATAAACTGAGAGTTGAATTTTGGGCTATTGCTTTAAAGAGTAAATAAACACTCCATTTAACTATTTGAACAATTTCAGGCCAAGTTTTATCCAGATAGTACAAGTGATTTTCTGACAAAAATGATGGTGCCTCTATAAACTAACATTCATTTACACTTACATTTACATTTACATTTATTCATTTGGCTGACGCTTTTGTCCAAAGCAACTTCCAGGTACAGGAACAATCAGCA
>JBBIGC010000024.1:10637917-10648519 GCA_037576955.1 Lepidarchus adonis
ATAATATTGCACATGAATAATATTGCACATGAATAATATTGCACATGAAGGATCTTGCACATGAGTAAGAATATTGCTTGTGGAGAATATTGCACATGAAGAAATTGCACACGGAGAATAATGCATATGGAGAATAATGCACATGAAGAATATTGCACATAAAGAATATTGCACATAAAGAATATTGGACATGGAGAATAATGCACATGGAGAATATTGCGCATGAAGAATATTGCGCATGACGAATATTGCGCATGGCGAATAATGCACATGAGGAATATTGCATGTGAAAAATATTGCACATAGAGAATATTGCACATGGAGAATAATGCTCATGAAGAATATTGCACATGAATAATATTGCACATGAAGAATAATGCACATGAGGAATAATGCACATGAAGAATAATGCACATGAGGAATAATGCACATGAAGAATATTGCACATGAAGAATAATGCACATGAAGAATATTGCACATGAAGAATAATGCACATGAGGAATAATGCACATGGAGGAGAATATTAAACATGAGGAATAATGCACATGAAGAATAATGCACATGAAGAATAATGCACATGAAAAATGTTGCACGTGATGGATAATGCACGTTGTAGTAATGTTTTAGCACTGATATTGACATTGCACTGTATTGCACATAGTAAATGCACACAATCCTAGTTTGAACTGTGATAGTAAAATATTGCAAGGAGCAGCCGGTTATTTTCCAGATTATTGTGTGTGTGTGTGGGTGTGTGACTGAGGGAGGAGTTGTAAAGTCTGAGATTAAGGGAGCTGATATAAAATTGTTCAATTAAACATTTTACACTGAGGTGCAGAGTGGTAAATCAGAAGAATGTGTCTTTGTCCCAAACATTATAGAGAGCACTATATATTGTTATGCATGGATACAGTATATAGCTATATCCATTTGTGTTTCCTATTTCTCTTATTTTATGTCCTTTGCTATGTTTCTTGCATAATTGTGATCATGGTGATTAAGGCTGAAAATGGAAAAGACAGAAATTGTCTTCTTGATCTACTTTTACTTCTAATTAAGACATAAGTGAAATAACAACACTTGTACTTGAGTATTGGTGTCGGCTTTACCCACCTTTGGCTAAGAAATTCTTCTGTTGGAGAATCCAGCAGAAATATAGTTTATATGTTTTTTATATTTATAGAGATTCATTGTGTTTCACTGGTCACTAATCCGACTGACTCACACTATCCACAGATAAAACAGGCTCATCTGTTTATTCCCAGACACATGCAGCTTAATGAGAGGCTTCACTTCCACAGCCACTTTGCTGCTTTGGCCAGATATTTTTAGCTTGTCTCTCTCTAGTCAGATGATGGATAGATGGAACAGAAGCAGTGGTGTATGTTTGTTTTAGGGAGGTAAAGTTTTAAAGAGTTCTTCATTGCCCTCTCTTCGGCAGAATGGACTTAACGGGTTGCACTTGGCTTCGAAGGAAGGCCATGTTAAAATGGTCCTGGAGCTGTTGCATCATGGGATTGACCTGGAGACAACCACAAAGGTATTTTAACACTGCTTTGTTGCTTAAAGACATACTCTACATGGTTGGTTCAGTATGGTTCTAAAATCCTTATATTCAGTATACTGTTAGTACTTTGTGGAGGTTATTCATTTTGTAAATGTTTACAAAAATACTTCTCTAAAGCAGAATATTTGTTCAGAATCACCCCTGAGAATATTATTAAGACCTTTGGGACATAAACAATAAATAAATTAGAATTTGCATGAATAATAATGTACTTATGTAATCATATATGTTTGTCTGATCATACGGACCACTATACACTGCTCTTGTAGAAAGGGAACACTGCCCTGCACATTGCTGCCCTGGCTGGTCAAGAGAAAGTTGTTGCTGAGTTGGTCCACTATGGTGCCAATGTCAATGCCCAGTCTCAGGTCAGTATTCAAGTCCCAGAACAATATAAATTAAGCTTCTTTTGTTGGTAAGCTCCAGATACTAATGTGTGTGTGTTTTTCCTTTCATCTTACCTTTGCAGAAAGGCTTCAGTCCCTTATATATGGCAGCACAAGAGAATCACTTGGAAGTGGTAAAGTTTCTATTGGAGAATGGAGCCAATCAGAGCCTTCCAACTGAGGTGAGCAATGGAGCACATCAGTGAAGAAATTAAAAGATCAACAGCCGTTTGTTTGTTCATCGTTTGAAATGCACTGCAGACGAAGGATTTCAACAAAACACTTATATTGATTTAACAGTTTTTACTTGGAGATGGAACGGAATGTCTAAGTTTCTGTATAGGTTTTAATAAAATTTGCTATATTGTCCATCCAATGAGTTGTCATTTCCAATGAGTTTGATAAGAACACAAATTTCTAACACTAATTACATGTATATTAGTGTATTAGTGTTCAGGCATAAATAGAATAAAATTTTCTTTTATTATTAGCTGTGACTGCAGCTATATTAATTTGGCATTTATTGGTGAATAATATGTTTACTGCTGATATACCCTGCATGCTCAACTGAATCAGTTAAACACAATAATAATAATAAGTTATATTTATATAGCGCCTTTCACAAACCCAAGGTCATTTTACAATGAAAACACACACATAGAAAAAATAACTAAATAAAAAAAATAAAACTACATCAAAAAGTAATAATAATAATAATAATAATAATAATAATAATAATGATGATGATGATGATGATGACGACTAAATAACAGTATCTATGAAGCATCTAAAGTGAATCATCAAGGGGAAATAAGGGAATGAGGGAAAATAGTAACTGTATTTTTAACTGTTTCACTGCTGCCTGCTTTGTCTCAGGATGGTTTCACACCGCTAGCAGTGGCTCTGCAGCAGGGCCATGAGAACGTGGTGGCTCTCCTCATTAACTACGGCACTAAAGGCAAAGTGCGTCTGCCCGCCCTCCACATTGCTGCCCGTAACGATGACACCCGCACTGCAGCTGTGCTGCTGCAGAATGACCCCAACCCAGACGTCCTCAGCAAGGTAGCATCAGTTTATGTGTGTGAGAGTGTGAGCATTATTCCTCTGGGTGCACGGTGATGGATTATGACTCAGTAACAGAGTAACAGTGATGAACACATCAGAGCAGAAATGAGATTTTTATGATGAACAGGATGGTTTAGGCCAAAACAGATCCATTTAGGATGTAACGCTGATGCACAAATGCATGAAATTTAGTTCTGTTTCATGCTTGTCTTAAGTAGTCTTATCAGTAAATATCAGAAACCAAAAATCTGTTTTTGGTTTCACAGTTAAAATTCTCATTTGCATTCTCCTCCCATCTCTGTTTCTCTTCCTCTCTTTCATTTTCTAACTTTTCCCTCTCATCTTTTTTTGCTTATTCCCTTCTTTTCTTTATCTGCAGACTGGATTTACTCCACTCCACATTGCAGCACATTATGAGAATTTGAGTGTTGCACAGCTGCTGTTAAACAGAGGAGCCAATGTGAACTTCACACCTAAGGTTGGTGGTTCATCCCGAGCAGTGTGATTTTACACTTTTTTTCAGACCTGCCATTTTCCCCCATTCCCTTAAATACAAAAGTGAACTGTATGATATTTTAACTATGGGCACAACCTCAATCTTTGTCTTCTGCTGGCAGGCCAAGGGCTTTTCATCATTAATTGATATTATATTTAATAGCCCATTATCTGTCAAGGTGGGCAGTAATTACTTGGGTGATCATGTAAAATGCCCATGGATCTGTTATTGTAATGTGCTGGCGAGGGCCCAGCACGGGTTTTTAGATAGAACACCAAATGCAGAGGCGGCCAGTAAATAATAAGGAAAAAAGAGAAAACCGGCCAATAACAAATAAAAACAAACTAAGGACGATCACTCCCTCACCAACAGGGAGTGATCTCTAGCTCACCTTGAGCGAGTTTCGAACCCCAGCCTCAGCGCTCCCTAAGCCTGTGCCCTATGCATTGAGCTATGGGGCCGCTCAAACTGTCGGCGGAAAACACAGCAGATGAGCGGAGGCCTATAGCGCCGGAATAGAGGCGGGGAAAAAAAACAAAATAGAAAACCCACCTATACCGGGGGAATAGCGCCGGAATAGAGGCGGGGAAAAAACCCAAATAGAAAAACCCACCTCTACCGGGGGAATAGCGCCAGAATAGATGCGGGGAAAGAAACTAAAGTGGATGACCAACCGTAACCGGGGGGAACCGCGGCTGGAGACCCAAACGAACAACAAAAAACCAGAAGACACTGCGTTTGAGCGGCGTGAATGTGCATATAGACATAATACATAATACATTGTTTAACTCAATGCTAAAGCTTTAGCCTCATGACACTCAACATATAAGATTTTGTTACATTGTCTACATTGTCAAGTGATGGGTTCAATAATTTTTTTAATTTTTTAAATTTTTTATTTTTTTTTTATTATTTTGTGTCTCCCCTCTGTATTGTCACACTCAGAACGGCATCACTCCACTGCATATTGCTGCCAGAAGGGGGAATGTGATCATGGTTCGACTGCTCTTGGACAGAGGAGCTCAGATAGACGCTAGGACAAAGGTACCGTATCTGTTTTTGCTTATGTCTTCAATACTGGGACATACAATCTTACAGAGAGTTTAATCATCAGATACAGTGTGAAATTTCTGCAAAGCAGACTGCTGGGTTATTTATGTCTAGCTTACAGAGGGTGACCTATTTATCTCCTCCTGGGAGGAAATCAGGTATTTTCTCATGGTTAAAGCTGGAATTCAAACGCCAAGCCGTATGTTTTAATGATGGATTATGCACTGAGGAATGCACATTGTCCTGTGGGACTGTAAAGTTTAGCTTCTAAAGAAATTCCAGAAAACTGGTGGGTGCAACAAGGATGTAGAAAACTACTGCAGCACATTTCTTCACTTCGTTTGTTTCCTTTCAGGATGAACTGACCCCACTGCACTGTGCAGCCAGGAATGGTCACGTGCGAGTCATTGAAATCCTCCTGGATCAGGGAGCTCCCATCCAGGCCAAAACTAAGGTGACTCAACAGTAATGCCATATGTGTCCAACAATGCCATATGGCCTTGAAGATGTAATGGTCTAGTTTTACGTGCTCCATATTAAAGGTTCTGATTTGCCAGCTGTATTTGTGTTTGTGATTGAAACCATAGCTGCATTCAATGTTGGAGTATAAATAACAAAAAAACAGACTTGATCCATTCATCATGTTTGCTCCTGACTGTTTAGGCTCTTTGGCAAAAGATCTGTGCTTCACTGATCTGGTTTGTCTCTGCTGTCTCTCATCGTGCAGAATGGCCTGTCTCCCATTCACATGGCAGCGCAGGGTGATCACATGGACTGCGTGCGGCAGCTACTGCAGTACAACGCAGAGATCGATGACATCACTCTGGACCACTTGACGCCATTGCATGTGGCAGCGCACTGTGGTCACCATCGCATGGCCAAGGTGTTGCTGGACAAGGGAGCCAAGGCCAATGCTCGAGCCCTGGTCAGTTCTGCTCTCTTTAACTATTACTTGCTCTTCTGATTGGACCTTTTACTTTGCTGTTTTTCCTTGAGCCCATTATGATAGGGGTCACTAATTTAAACACACAGTGCCATTGAGGCTGATGAAGCTATATTTAGATTGAAGATTGTGTTGTTGCTGACTTGTCTTAATTTGCTGTGTCAGAATGGCTTCACTCCTCTTCATATTGCTTGTAAGAAGAACCACATGCGCTCAATGGACCTCCTGCTCAAGCACTCTGCATCTTTAGAGGCAGTGACAGAGGTCAGTTATCATTGCTGCTGCTAATGGGAGTCCATTCAAACCATTGTTATTTGATTTAGTTTATTATATTTATTTTGTTATAGTCTTTTGCACCAGAGTAATCTTATAACCATCCACAATACCAGGTAAACATGTAAATATGATTAATATAATAGGGGCACAACTAAATATAATTTCTATCATTAATCTGTTAGATGTATTGGATTAACCTACTAATTTTGTGTGTGTGTGTGTGTTGTACTCTTTCAGTCTGGTCTAACTCCACTCCACGTAGCTGCATTTATGGGGCACCTCAACATAGTGAAGAGTCTACTACAGAGAGGAGCTTCCCCCAATGCATCTAACGTAGTGAGTGTGTTGCCCAAACATATAACCTGAAATACTTTGGGACAACTGACATTTTAAAATGTTAAACAGACAAGCATTTTGTTTCTTTTTTGGTTTGGTACATTAATAAAACAAACAAACAAACACCTAAGGAGGACATGGTTGGCAAGGTGGGTTTGCATTGCTCACCTGTAAAAGAAATGTCACTAGGATGTATTATGGAAAAATGGCAATGAGAAGAAGGCATTGTGGTAATGGGATAATGTTCTTCTGGGAAAGCTTGCATTCTGGCATTCTGGCATGATGATACATCAACATATACCAAGTAAAAATTGTTTCACTTCATGGCAGCAGCATTTCCTAAAGGCAGTGGTCACTTTCAGAAGATGTGCTTTAAAGGAGCTACTGAGTGGTTATAGTATAATACTGACTCTTGCATGCAACAGTACTTTTTTTTTTTTCTTTAGGTATTGTCACAAATATTTACATGTAATATTATTATTTTTTCTTTAAAATGCTATATTGTTAAAATGATGAATAAATTGTGTTGATTTGAATAAATAAGTGAATTAATTAATAAACAAAGTTAAGGCCTCATGCATTAGACATGTGTTATGGCCAATTCATACTGGTGGTTTGAAGCATATGTCTTTGTTGTTCTAAAAATGTCGATATTGTTTAATGCTAATGTTGTGTCATTGTAGAAAGTGGAGACTCCTTTGCACATGGCCGCTCGAGCAGGGCATTGTGAAGTGGCTCAGTTCTTGCTGCAGAACTCAGCTCAGGTGGATGCTAAAGCTAAGGTAGGCACATTGTATCACTACAGAGCCATATAGATAAGGAGATACAATCTCACAGACACATGGATATTCTCCTAGATCAGCTGAATGATTTAACAGCACATTCTCTTTCTCTCTCCAGGATGATCAGACTCCACTGCACTGTGCAGCACGGATGGGCCATAAGGAGTTGGTGAAACTGCTGTTGGAACATAAGGCCAATCCTGACTCAGCCACCACGGCTGGCCACACCCCTTTGCACATTGCTGCCCGGGAAGGACATGCTCACACCACACGTATCCTCTTAGATGGAAATGCCCAGCAAACAAAAATGACCAAGGTTGGTTCTCAGCTCCTGTTCTTTGTTTTTTTTTTTGTCTTTTTTTGTTTCTTCTGTTATTGTCTGTTGTTTCATATACACAAAGGAATAAAAAATTCTCAGTGGTTTTTAATCTTGCATAATGCAAACTGTTTTGCACAAAAACTTAGAGCTTTATCCTTTTATACTTCTCAGAGAAATAGTTTTCACCCCAAAATCAATAATCATAATTTTTTTCTTTAACCTATTTATTTTTCCTAATTAGGGTAGTACTGTGTTGCATATGAATAACTTTTGTTCTTTGTTCATTTTAAGTGGTCACTCCCTTGCATACAGAAGGCAGAGTGAGGCATAAACTAAGACAGAATAAAATGTAGCATAGACTTCTTATGTTTTTTAACAGATTCAAGGAAATTGTGCTTTTAGTTATGTTCTCATATTCTTAAGATCATGTATACATACATACTTACCCGAGCGGGGCTACCCGACCCAAGCCTGATGGGACCCACCTATCCATGGTAATGGTATTTCCTAATGGCAGTGGACTCTTTCATCTGAGTACTGCACCCTGCCACACAGCAGAAGTAGTTCAGTTAAGATTGGAGGAAGATGAGTTTCCCAGACCTACATCTTATTTTGTGGGACGAGCTTAAAAACTAATATGATACATGGTAGCCCTACATAGTGCCAGATACTTCCAGGGGTATGGTGGAGTTGACAAGAGGGACCAACACAATACTAGGGAGGCGGTTTGAAAATTATGACCAAATTCCTTGAATTCACACCTGATTTTTAAAATCACTCTCTTAGTACTGTTCTGAAGCATATAAACAAGTATAATATAATAAGTATCACAGTAGAAATAATAGAACTTCCACATCTAAAGGGTCAATATTTTGTAATTTTCAATTCACAATTTTTTTCAGAAAGATATTATAGATATCATGTAGACAATATTGTAGTTCAGTGGTCCCCAACCACCGGGCCGCGGATCGCTACCAGACCGTGGAGCATTTCGAGGCTGCGGGTCGGTACCAGACCGTACAAAATAATAATTATTATTATTTAAATACGATCACAATCCGTAGCATCTAAGTATGTACGAGACATCAACTTTGCTGGTATTCTGGATGAAAGTCATGGCAGAAAACCCTGAGATCACTACAACAGCACTGAAAACTTATTCTGAAAAGAATGTAAGAATATGTAAAAAATGTGTTAATAAATATTATCCCATTTTCATTGTTGCAATGGTGTTACAATGGTGTATGTGTTACAACAGAAAGGGTTTACGCCCCTTCACGTGGCCTGCAAATACGGGAAGGTGGACGTGGCTGAGCTGCTTTTGGACAGAGGAGCCAATCCTAATGCAGCGGGAAAGGTATTGCATCCTCCTTCCCTGACCACTTCACAGAGCAAATCTCTCTTGAGTTTGCGTGTATGAGATGCTCAGTGCAGGTGTGACAGAAAGAAGTAACTGACTGAAAGCATGTGTCTCACCTTGCAGAATGGACTGACCCCTCTGCATGTAGCTGTCCATCACAACAATCTGGACGTGGTCAAGCTGCTGGTCAGCAAGGGTGGCTCTCCACACAGCACTGCCCGAGTAAGTTCCACATACATACATTCCACGTACAAATAAAAAAAAGCCTCAGCTGTGTATCACTTCTGACACGTTGAGAACTTCATCACTCATTTCTTTCTTGTGTCTGACTTTTTTCAGACGTTTTTCCTTCCTCACATTTACCTTCAGTTGCTTAATAAAAAGCTACAGTCAGATCTCTTCTTGTCCCTGTTTGCTTCTCTGTCCCAGAATGGCTACACACCTCTGCACATCGCTGCTAAGCAGAATCAGTTGGAGGTGGCCAGCAGTCTTCTGCAGTACGGAGCCAATACCAATGCTGAGTCCCTGCAGGGGGTCACTCCGCTCCACCTGGCCGCTCAGGAAGGACGACCCGACATGGTTGCTCTCCTCATCTCCAAACAGGCCAACGTTAACCTAGGCAACAAGGTCTCTCCACTAACATGCCTCTGCTTACCATCCCACATGGTTAACATTAGTAAGAAAGGAACGGACCTTCAGTCTGGTGAAAATTCTAAACCAAATCTCCTTTTTAAGAGCTGTACCTCAAACGTAGTTGATTTTTGCACATAAGTCAGAATTTTTTTGCTATGTAACATGCCTAGCAGTAGTTCTATTAGTCAGTATTATGTGATAAATACATCCGTTTTTTATTAGGTTGGGTGTGGAGAGCTTAAATTTTGGCAGCACATGATGGCATTATTCTTAGTTGTTTAAAATGAGTCCATAGATGCAGGTCTTCTGCTGCATCTGACCCAGGAACCGTTTCTTTAGCCGTCTAGTGAAAAGGAGTCATAGAGGAGTATGGCATATTTAAGTGAGCCAATCATATAATCATGTATCAAAGCAGACAATGTCATAGAAGCAGTGAATACAATTTCAAAAATGAAACTAAAAAACTATGTAAGTAAAAGTAAAAGTAATGTTTTGGAAAAAAAAAATGGAAATGTACTTAAGCAAGTATGAAAAATTTAATGCATTAAATTTAATTTTGTATGTACAATCTATTTAAAAAATGTATTTCTATCTTAGCTATCGAAGGGAAAAATGAGCCCACAGTTGTGTATCCACTCCAAAGCATTTAAAATTTCTTACAAATTCTCCCACCTTCAATATACATTAATATACATAGTGTGGGTGTCCCATTCACTAAACTAAAAAATCTCACCATCAAGACTGATGTTGCTGGAGTTCAGCCATCTGAAATAGACTTATTTGTGCATTTGAGACTGTATGATTGTAAGGTTTGGCTTTGACAGCAGGGGTGTCAAACTCCCATCCTGAGGGCTGTTGTCCAGTACAGTTTGGTAATTTCTTTCCTCAGACACTTTCACTAAACCTGGGAATGAACAACTGAGTTGAACCAGGTGTGTCTGTGCAGGGAAATCAACTTTATAGCAAGGTTTATTTAACTAGGAGAGATATGCACAACAGTGAACATACAGAGAGGACAACAAGAAAATGCTACAGAAAGGCAACAGAGATCTAACAAAGGCCTGAACAAGGGTGTGAGCACTAATAAGGGGTAAGGCTAAAGCAAACAAGACAAGACGTGAAGCAAGGCAGGAGCTATGTTACAATAATATACTGTTATGTGTAAAAAGTGGGTAAAAGTACACAGGGCATTTTCTGTACATCTGTGCATTGTACTAATGAATGATTTAATCATCTTATATACACAGGATAAACATGAACACTGTTTTGAGTTTTCTGTACTTCTGTTGCTAGGGTAGTAATGCAGTATTTCTGTGTGTGTGTGTGTGTGTGTGTGTGTGTGTGTGCGTGCGTGCGTGCGTGCGTGCGTGCGTGCGTGCGTGTGTGTGT
>JBBIGC010000024.1:10661192-10671656 GCA_037576955.1 Lepidarchus adonis
GTGTGTGTGTGTGTTTGTGTGTGTGTGTGTGTGTGTGTGTGTGTGTGTGTGTGTGTGTGTGTGTGTGTGTGCGTGTGTGTGTGTTACAGCATATTTAATTCACACATAATGTCTATTCAGACCTGTAGCAATATTTTCCTGTATGTGTGTATTACCACATTCTCATGTTTTTTAATACAAGACGATGCACAATGTGAATTTAATAGAGTGTGATTATTAGGCACCATAAAATATTTGTGATCTCAATTGGAATGGTTTCCACTATTGTTAAAAAAAATCATAACCATTTGCACTTTATGTATACTTTAATTAAAGAAGAAAATGATGTTTTCGTAAATTGCACCAGGCACTGCACTTTAAATTAGCTCAACACAAAATTATAATTTTTGAGCTTTTGAACAAACTTTACTTGAGGACTTTACAATTCACCCAACTTGTTCTATTAAACGTTTTCCCACCTTACATTTTTTAGTTCTGCATTCCAATAAGTACATTTGACTGCACATCATACTTGTATGATCTGGTATGTGGTGAATAAAACTACTACTACTACACATAAGTAAGCGATTTTCCCTCACCACTATCCCACCAGACATTTTCTTTTCTTGTGCTTATTGCAAACTCACAATCTTCATATGTTGAAGTGAATGATGATACTTAAGAACATCTTGGTTTTGCTCCGGTTTCTGTGGCCATAACAGTTTAATACATCGTAAGAAATTGTTCTTTAATTGTAAGAAGTAACATAGCTGACCTACATTTATTGAACATAAGATAAAAATTTGATGTAACAATTTACTTACTCTTTCATCCATAATTTTCAGACATAATTAATTTAAAAGACAATTAAAATGGCAGAGTACAACTTAAATGTTTGATGTCATCCTGTGTTAGGTGATAACAAAATTGATTAAAAAAATAAAAATGTGTATATATATATATATATACACACGCACACACTGTATATATGGTTAGGACATTGCCCCTGGGATCAGAAGGTTGCAGGTTCAAGTCCCGGCCCAGGCACTACTGAGAACCCTTGAGCAAGGTACCGTCCCCCTTCACTGCCCCCGGGCGCCTCTGTTGATGGCAGCCCCCTGCTCCACATGTGCACGTGATGGATTAAACGCAGAAAATAAATTTCCCACTTGTGGGACTATAAGGGATAATAAAAAAAAAATAACACAGAGGCAGCCATGGACCAATGGTTAGAGAAATGGGTTTCGATTTCCGGAACCAGCCAGCAGTGTTAAGTACCATTGTGCAAGGCACCAAACCGCAGACTGCTCTGGATGGAAGACTCTGCCAAATCCTTCAAATGTGATTCTTAGGCCAATCTTGTTAAATGAACATTTTGTTTATTAACTACTTATATATTTTCAAGTAAGAAAAATGCTATTAGTCCAACAAACTTGTGAGTCTCTGTAGTTTTAAAGTTAAAACAAAACATTTTTGTATTGTATAAAACATTAAGTAACCTCATATACTCCCAATTACTACAACCATCTGAGAGCTGAAAGAAAACTGTGTAATGAAATTAGGAGTGAATTAGGAGAACCTTTAGTGAAAGTTTGAGCTGGGAGAACTGTAATGTCCTCTAGTTGAGCTAAAACAACGCCACAAGTTTAGCATATGTGTGTTTGTACATATACTCTTGATTGTATTTACATGTGTTGATGGTTGTAACAGAACCCTTCGTTGTAGTCCTTCCGACCTCCTCCTTTCCAGCTTCATCCTGTGTCTGTGTTCATTTGTGTGTGTGCCACTGGGGCTTAATGTCTGCCTATCTCACTCTCAGCCACCTGCTTCCTGTGGTACCTTTGGCCTCTGTGGTGCAGTGACTCTGTATCTGTAACTATTCCCTTGGTGTCGTGAGCATGCTCTTTAACTCTTTCACCTTCTTGCTTGCCTGCGTACCTTTCTGCCTGCCTGTCTGTATGTCTGTCTCACTGTCTCTCTCTCTCTTTCTCACGGTCACTCTCTTACTGTCTGATCTCACAGACGACAAGGTAAATGTGAAGGTAAATCTCTCTCTCTCGCCTGCCTACGGACTGCCTTCACCCTACCCCAACCCCTCTAGCACCATGACTCACAGCGAGGCCGCGGGCCCATCTAATGCTCTTTATTACTCTCTCTCCTTTTCCCTTCTTTTTCATTCACCTCATCTCCTTTTGTCCCTTTCTTGTTACCTTTTTTCCCCTTCTCCCTGATTACCCACACCTGCTCTTTCTGTCCTACCGCTCCCCCTCTCTCCATCTGTTCCTCCCAATCTCCTGCTCTCTCGGGCTCTCAGGTGAGAGACAGCAATAAGGACGCCACCGGTTTTCTGTCCTTCCTCCGCAAGTCCACTAAGTATGAAGAGACACAGCATGTGCTGTGCAACCTCAACATCACCATGCCTCCATGTGTTAAGGTACAATTATTAAAATGCTTTAGTTTACTGTATTGGAGGACTCTGTGTGTGCAGTAGGGATTTTAAATTATAGTTGTTGGAGAAAGCAGCCAATCAGTGCCCTCTGTTGACCCATGAGCCTTTACATGATGTGTTGGTGGTCATGAAGGCTGTACTTTAAAAGTGGAAGGTGGATGAGTGTGGAGCTGCTTTAATTATAGCCTGTATATACAGTGCGTCCTTGGGTTACGTTCCTCTTACGTGCATCTTTACCCCAATTTCATCATAAGTTGGAACTCATGCATGGCTGTGGAAGCTTTATTGAACAGCACTGTGCTTTATTAACAGCCGGCAACAGGCACACATACACACACCCACAACCTCAACTCTCTCGCTCGCGCTCGCGCTCTGCTGACATGGTGCCGCTGCTTGCCCTGATGCCAGATTGACCGTTCGGGTGAAATACCCCCTTCACTTGCCTGCAAAGCTCTAATCTCCTTGCAAACGCTAGTGTCAAAAACAAACTGCATGCAGCTCAGTCTCGAGTATCTCTCACAGTCCCATATTTCCGTAAAGCATTTAGTAGACGTTCAGCTGCATTCTACTCTGCAAAAATTCGACCTAATAAAACAGAAAAATAGGAGCCAGCGTTGCAACCAATATTTATCGTAAATCGAGTGTGTTGTAACCCAAGAAACCCCATAGTCTGCCATCCAGTTATAAGTATTATAATAAGTTCTATATTATGCATATTTTGAATATACTGCATTCACCTGTATATGTATCTTGATGAGTAAATTAAGTTAGTCAAGGTTAGCCTAAATTTGCTAGCCACATGCTAATATTTGGCCCAGCAGTTCTACACAAGCACTGTATATACATTGTGCAATTTTGTCCAGGACATTAACATTAAAATGGAGATGCTGTAATTATAGACGCATGTTGTTTCATTGTAATCGTGTTCTTCTACCATCGTCAATAGGTCTCATTATTCCTCAAGCAGTTAATAATTTATTCACAAAAATTGCTCATTACATACACTGAGCATCTAAATGATCTGGGAGTCTATTTTCTTGATACATCTCAATGTTGGGACATGTTTACCACTGTGTACCACTACATCCACTCTTCTATTAACAACAGTCTGTAAGCGTCAGAGAACTGAGGAGAAAGGAATGTTATCCAATTCTTCACTGATATAGGATTCTAGCTGCTCAACACTCCTGAGTCTTCTTTATCCTATTTTTTCATTTCATAATGCGTCAGGTGTCTTCCGTTCATCAAAGGTCTGGACTGCTGGTTTGGCCAGTTCAGCATCCTAATTTTTTTTTACTACGAAGCCATGCTGTTGTAATAGATGTAGTATGTGGTTTAGCATTGTCTTGCTGAAAAATCTTGGAACTTCTCTGAAAACGATGTCATCTGCATGGGAGTATATTTTGCTCTAAAACCTGTATATATCTTTCAGCATTGATGGTGCGTTTCTAGAAGTGCAAGCTGCCTGTTCTATAGGCACTAATGCACTCTCATATCACCAAAGTCTCGTTTTTCTTTAGCCTGGAGACATTGTGTTTTCCAAAGGCAATTAAAAATTTTGCTTCACCTGACCACAGAACAGTTTTCCACGTCCATTTTAAATTAACTTTGGCTTCTTCTTGGCATGTTGGAGCTTTAATTTGCATTTTTTGTTTTCTAAAATTCTCCAAGAATCTTTTTTTCTCTAATTTTTTTATATTATATACTGCAGATTATGATATTCAAGATCTTCTCAATTTTATGTTGTGGAATATTATTCTGAAGTTGTTTCACAATTTGTAGAAGCAGCTTTTGTAGATTGGTGAACCTCTGTCCATTTTCTAATACACTCAATTAGCATAATTAGTTGCAAAATGTTCCTCCATGTTCTTTTTAGTGCCACTTTTTCCCAACTTTTTTTTAGTTGTGTTGCTGCCATCATATTCAACATTAGCTAATATTATTCATGTAATAGTAATATGTCTCACATATTATATATTCTTATTGTCAATAAAATGAATTGCAAGTCATTGCAATTTATTTTTATTTTTATTTTACACAGGAAAATATTAATTGGAATTGGGGTTTTACAGGATGTTTTCAAAATTGAAGGGATCCAGTGACATTTTCCCTAGGACAAAATGACTTTTTTGGAAAAATCTATGAGGAAAAAAGAATACCATTAATATGAGAAAATAAATTAAAATTAAAATTAAATTGAGAAAATGCTTGTTCCTAAATTCAGAAAAACTCTGGTATTTATACATCTTTGCATGAATGGTGTAGAGATCCTGGGTGGAAATTTCTTAGATAGTAATATTTAAGATAAAGTATTTACAATGGTTTCAATTAACACAAATAGAATCACTTTTAAAATTAATATGTATGTGCTCTGCTCTCCATAACTCTTCATAATAGGTGGTGGGGAGTGAAGAGCGAAGACGAACTCTTACACCACTGGCCCTGAGGGAGAGGTACAGTGCCCTGAATGAGCCAGGCCTGGGTGAGTCACAGCACCTTTATACTGCTGGAAGAGAAGGGGTGACTGTGAATGTTCCATGTCCCATCCCTGCTTCTATAGCTATCCATCCTAATGAACTTGTGCATGGCTCTGTCTGAGCTCTGGATGCTAAGTGTTAGCCTGAATGCCCCACTCTGCCTTGCAGTGCTGTGGGCTTGTGCAGGGTTGGTGCTCTGATGAAAAGTCTTTATAATCACTGGCAGCTCCATGGCGTTGAGGCATCCCTGCGTCCATGGAGAGAATGAGCAGTAATGTAATGCATGCTGCTGAATCTGATATGGTACTAGCACAAATCCTAATAGCATGGCAAACTCCAGCACTGAGAATGAACTCCAGCTGTGAAAGGGCTGCTACATTGCCCTTTGTAAAGGAGCTTAAGTTTGGGAAGGATAATGAGGGCCTATGATTGCTGAGAAGTTTTTAAGCAGAGAAGTGTTTTTAAAGCAGATGGAGACAAGAGGTTATTAATACAAAGCAGGTTCTGCCCATAATTTGGTAAGTATGGACCAACAATGCAATCATTACATGATCACAGCCTTCTTGAGCCCATTTTAATGTCATTTTGGATGGATTAATATAACGGTTACATTAGCTATTCAAATCCATCCAACATCACTCATGTAACTGGTTTACATGATGAGAATCACAAAGTCTGATTAGGCTGTGATTCGTGTCAGATTATATATTTCATGTAAAATACTCAAACAAATAATATATTAAGGTCTGAGGTTTAATGACATGATAAAGTTTTTATATGTAATTAAGTTTAGGTTTTATCTGTAAATGTAACAATGAATTAAAACAAATAGAAAATAGTTTTTTTTCCCATTTGGTATGAAGTTGCAGTTTTTTTATAGCATATTTTGTTTTTTCAGCTACTGTGAATGCCATGGAGAAGACAGAGCTGAAAATCACATTGATTGCGGAGCAGCTGGGCTTAAGCTGGACTGGTACGAACTCTTTAGAGCTCTATGTGTGTGGGTGTGAAACTAGCTTTCAGATATATCCCATATGTGGACATTTCTGTCTCTCCAGAATCACTTCCCTTTGTTTTGTGCCTTTGCAGAGTTAGCCAGAGAGCTACAGTTCAGTGTTGATGACATTAACAGAATACGAGTAGAAAACCCCAACTCTCTCCTGGACCAAAGCTCAGCTCTGCTTAACCTGTGGGCCTGTCGAGAGGGCAAAAGAGCCAAAAGTGAGGCAAAATCTTTCATGCCCAAATCTCTTTAATATTTTATTTAGTATAGCAAGTATTTTAATACCAACAAGGACATAATAATAAATGATGTGGTGTAATTATGTAACTGCAGTAAATTGTGTAGAATAATGCAGTTTTATGCCCTTATCTAAAACCTAAGGAATTCCAAGCAATGCATGTCTTTATTAAGCTCTGTGTAAAAATGACATTGTACTTTTGAGCGTAAGCTTCATGACTGTTTTGCTGTAGTGGAAAACCTGCATGGAGCATTGAAGAACATCGACCGGTTAGACATTGTGAAGTCTTTGGAGGCTCAGGCTTCACAGGCTGAGGCAGGGGAGGAAGGAGCCTGCAGGCTGGCTGAGCGTGACTCCACCATACTGTCTCCCAGTGTTATTAATGGTAAGAGCGTGCTGCCCTCAAAGTGATTTTTAGGTGATAAACTTTTGTAGAGTTTATAATTGCTACTATGACCTAGCAACCACTGTTCCATGGTTCACTTTCCACCCAATGACCAAAAGGCATATGTTGAGGTCAGTATCTGCATGACTGCTCAGGTTAAATACATGGTTTAAGCTTGGAATGATGAACTGGAAGGAAAGAATTTTGTATATGAACAACTAACATATTCAGTAACATTGCCATTGGCTGTTTTTTTGGGAATTGACATTTTACATGCACAAATGCATCCTTTCCTAGCCACAGTTAGACAAAATGTTGGCAAACATCCCAATCTACCTGCAGCAGTCAGTCATTATTCAAGCGTTATTATTTTCATATTATCTGTGTTTTGTATTCACATGTTAAGGTTCACATGTTTTGTGTAATGTTTTGGCATGGCAGTAATTTTTTAATTTGTTAATTTGACCAAACATTATAAAACTTTTAACTGAAATCACTTTTTTTCAGTGATTTTTAACAGAAAATGTTGGTGCAATGTTAATAATTTATACATCAATATAAAACAGTATTTTGACAATTTATAGATTGTATACAGATATATACCAAATTGCAATAAAAACAACAATCTGTAATATGTTAATTCACACAAACCTTTATTCAGCTGACAAAAGTACAAAGAAAATATTTTCAACTGATTTACTGATTAATGTAATTATATGCTTTAAATATACACAAATTAGAGTTAGATGGCTGCAACACGATTTAAAATAAGGTGCACATAATATTCCAATAACATTTGGAAGAGTCAATATTAGCATGCTAATTGGTAAGAGATAAGGTGTTATGATTGGATATAAAAGTAGTATCTTTCAAAGACTTTCAAAAGCATCTCAGTACCTAAAGGGCAAAGTCAGAAACCACTGTTGAATGCTGATCTTCAAACCCTTGTCAAACTGTTATGCTATTGTGACAAATATTGCCTTCTGTGCTCAGGAGTACTTTGGGAAACTATTATCACTTAACACAGTCAGTTGATGTATCAAAAATGTATCTTAAAACTGTTACACAAAGAGAAAGCCAAACATCAGTTATATGCGGAAACACAATGAGTTCTCTGTGTCCGCAATCATCTCACATGGGCTGAACGACTGTGGGAACCCTATGTTGTGTTCAGATAAGGGTACATTTCAGCTTGTTTTGGGGAAAACAGACTTTAAGTTCTCTGTGCTAAAGAAAAGTCCTCCCAGATTGTTGTGAAGGTACCAGTGACTTTAATGTGTATATTGGGATTTTTGAGTGACATGTGTTACTATCAGGTCAACATCTTTTCCTGTTTTCTCTGCATGGACTCCAACAGCTTGGTTTCATAGGCAAAGAGTATGTGTGCTTGACTGGAATACTGCCAGTTCACATACGTGACCATGGACTGTTGAGTATCCTCAGTTTCAAAATGAAAGGTGATGTAACACAATGGTAAAAATGTCTCTGTCACAACTCGTATCATATACAGTAGGTAAAATAAATATTGAGCACATAATAAATTTTCGAAGAAAATACATTTCTTAAGTTACCATTCACGTGAAAATTTCCACAAGATGTCGGTAACCCACCCAGTCCACACATGCAAATAAATCAAACCATAGATGTCCATACATTGTTATGTGTAATAAAATGGAATTGCACAGGTATAAAGTATTAAAGAGGCTTACTGAAATGTATTTAGTACTTCATACAAAACCCTTTGTTGGTTATGACAACTTCAAGATGCCCTGTATGGAGAAACTAGCCGCATGCATTGCTCAGGAACTCTGAGCTTTAGTTCTTTCCATAGATTTTCTATAAGATTCATGTGAAGTAATTGGCTGGGCCATTCTAGCAGCTTTATATTCTTTCTCTGAAACCAATTAAGACCCTTGTTTCATCTTCATCATGCTGGAAGATGGCAGCAAATTTCTTTTAAGAATGTCTTTTTATTTTTCCATTCATCCTTCCTTCAATTACATGAACCATGTTAGTGCCGTATGCTGAAAAACTGCCCCACACCATGATGTTCCCACATCCAAGCTTCACTGTTGGTATGGTGTTTTTGGGGTGTTTTTTCTTCAGCAATCGTGTTTTGAGTGAAGAGCGTCCATGGTGGTTGAGTGCATTACTTATTGTTTTCTTTGAAACAATTGTACCTGCTAATTCCAATTCTTTCCACAATAGACTCTGATAATTCTCTTCACTCCTCTGTCTGAAATCTTGTGGGGAGCACTTGGTGGTTGTTAATTTTATGGTGAAATGATGTTCTTATGGCCCCAACAGTGCTCACTGGAACCTTCAGTAGTTTTGAAATTCTTCTGTACCAATGCCAACAGAATTTTTTGCAACAATAAGGTTGTGAAGGTCTTGACACAGCTCTTTGGTTTAAGATGTTTCTTGAGTGCCACCTTGGTAATGAGGCACCTATTTTATAGGCCATCAGTTGGAACTGAACCAGCTGATATTAATGTGCACTGAGTAGCAGGATTTCTTTCTAATTACTGATATAATTCAGGTGGTGTCATGACTTTCCAGCCTTTTTGTACCTTTTTTTATTCATGCGTTCAACACTTTTTCCCCGGGTAGTTCCATTTTATTACACTTAACTTAATGTATGGATTTCTATGGTTTGATTTCTTTGCATGTGTGGATTGGATTGGTTGTTGCCGACATCGGGTGAGAATTTTATGTCAATAGTACTTTTAGAAATATGTTTAAAATTGTTGACGTGCTTAATGCTTGTTTAACCCATTGTATGTTGCCTGAGTTTGCCACCAAATGGCTCTGGCTTTCCTGGTAAGTTCATTTAGATGTTTGGCTTCCTCTGCAGTGATGCTGCAAAACTGCCAAAACAGACTAATGCAATGACCGCAGTAGCCTATTGCACACATTTCACATTTTTGCCAGCATTCTGTAAAGCTTGTACATCTTTTCAACAATTGTTATGAAAGAATGCATTCAAAGGGCCTGGCATGGATAAATCATTTGTTTTGAGGAATTAAAATACAATGAATGTCCCATATGGTGTAAGGTAGTCATTATTAAACACATTGGATATTTCAGTTCAATGTGATAGAATATGTGACAGTAAAGAGTGTGAAGACTTGCATGTGTCACTAGAGTCACTAACCCAAGAACTCTCCCTCTGAAAGGGTACAGTAGGCCTCCAATATTATTCCTGTATCTGCCCCTCTCTCTTTCTCTCTCTTTCTACTGACATGTCATCTGCAGCCCAGCCGCCCTACTCTTCCTCCTCACAGCTCTTCTCTTCGACCTCTGACCTCATAACAACCTCATGTTGACCTCCTCTGGGCCTCCTGCCTCCTCTCATCTTAGTTTATGCTTTTCTCTCGTGGTCCTGTTTTGTGGAAAAGGGCCTTTCTCTCCACCTGTGTGTCTGTGTGCATGCGCCTGCTGCTTGATTCGCTATGTTTTGCCTTGTTATAGATGATAACTTGTTGCAGGAAGGCACTGGTGCAAAAAAAAAAATTATTTTATTTTTTTATTTACTTTTTTCCCCTCAACAACAATCATGTGTATGCATGGCATGCTGTCTCTATGTACAATGTTCTATCAATGTATTTATCATATTGTTTCCAGTTTGGTGGGTTCATTTAACTTGTGGGTTTCATATATTTATTGTTCTAAAATGTGTTGATGTGATTTTTATAAACTCTGCTGTTGCTGTACCCTCTGCTGACTGCAGCAAACATAATGCTCTCAAAAAATGTCTCTGTGACCGCAACATGTTGCAGAAATGTTTTAGAACGTTATGTGTCTACTGATCTGTGAGTTGTTATTGGTGCCATGTACTGTACTGTGCTGTGCTGTGTGTGTGTGTGTTGGTTGTGTGTGTGTGTGTGTGTGTGTGTGTGTGTGTGTGTGTGTGTGTGTGTGTGTGTGTGTGTG
>JBBIGC010000024.1:10676268-10686470 GCA_037576955.1 Lepidarchus adonis
TAGTGTAATCTACTGAAAATATAAGTACAGTACATGTATAGACTAGTGTAATCTACTGAAAATATAAGTACAGTACATGTATAGACTAGTGAAATCTACTGAAAATATAAGTACTGTACAGGTATAGACTAGTGTAATTACTGAAAATATAAGTACTGTACAGGTATATGCTAGTGTAATGCATACATACAGTACTGAAAATATAAACATAGACTACACTAATGTACAGGGCATTACAGTATTCACTATAAATTTGAAATTTCTACAAATTCTACACTAAATTAGCCTAAATATTTAATGTGTTTAATTGTGTCTAGAATGTGTTTAAAGAGCGTGGGGGGATACATTTTAAATAGACTATTCAGAAAAGCATTTTGGGGGAATGGCATCTGCAAATTGTGTATTTGTGCCTTTCGCATTAGTTTTGGAATGTAACCCCGCGGAAATTGAGCGATTACTGTATTACACTGTGTGAAACATTCTTGAACTATTAGACAGAACATTCTAGAAATGACCACAAAATAATTCTTGAACTTCCAGTTTTGAAAGTTATGTTCCAACAGTAACACATGTAACCCATTTTGCTGTTTTTTTCTTTGTGTGGATTCTGCTGGTTTGTTTTTTCTAGTGCAGTCTTTCTTTTGCTTCTGACATGCTGTCCTGTGCAGGAACTTTAAGTTTGTCACTTAATTTTGGAAATGTTCTGTGACTTGACTTCTTACTGTTACCTTCAGCACTAGGTTTTGTTTGTGGCCCCACAGGAAAAGAGCTGCTGTTTTGTTTTTTTCCTAAGCACACTCAGTGTGTGTGCTTTTAATCATCGACGTACTCGTGCCATTTTATGAAACTAAAGGCAGATCACTTTGCTATTTCTTTCCTATTCTTTTGACACAACTTGAACAGTCTTTATGATCCGTGCTCCAGTTATCTATAGGTAATGAATCCATTTTCCATGCCACTTAGGTCTCGATACTCATGCATTTAGGTTTTTTTACTTTGTGACCTGTTTGTGTAGGTGAATGAAAAGACACATACAGGAAATTGAATGTCCCTGGTGAAATTATGTTTAATTTTCTAAACACATACTCTACAGAAAAGACACTAAAACACATTTAATACATAATAACTTTCTATTTGCAGAGTTTAACATATTGGGGCGAAAACAAAAACAAAATGTAGTTTGTGTAATCGTTATAGTAGTTAATTTAGCATCTTTTATTATTTATTATGTTAAACTAATAAGCAAAACATTGTGTGCCAACGGTAACTAAGGGAATTACATATTTAATTTTCTTTATTGGACAGAATGTGCATATTTTCACATGACCTCTATGATCACACTTTGAAAAAGAACAAAACATACTTTTTTATTAATATTTGAATGCAATATCATCAGTTACAGTGCTTAACCTGTGGGTGTGTTTTCTTGTGTTTCAGGCTAAGCAGTAGTGCATTTCAGTCATATGTTCAGGAGAAGGAGGCCTTTTCTGACTCCCTTAATAGCTGGTCCCAGTCCAAAGGCAGACAGGCAGCTGGGTCGTCTGGGCGGGAGCAGAGCCAGCCACGTGTGGCCCAGGAAGCCCTGCTGACGCCGGTATGTGACACGGGCCACTCAGAGGTCCTACGTGGGAGGCTCCTGGGTACTCAGCCCTTTGAGAAAGGGCTGGGCTTTTCCCACCAGGAGGGGGAGTTGCGGGTGTGGGACCAAGACAGACAGAAGGCACAGGTGTGTCCCCTGGCCTGTCCTGTCTAAAAAAGATAGCTTGTTTTTAGGCACTGGTGTGTCCTTATTGTTTTTTTTTTGCTAATTTTGCTAATGAGACATGTAAGACTTAGCTCCTCCTCATTGCAGAGAGATGAACCAGTAGAGTTCACCAGTGAGCACCTGAGTGAGGAGCAGTTCGCTGATGAGCATGGAAATGTCATAAGCAAGGTGAGTGCCTCTGTGCGTTTCTTTGACAAAGATTAAGCTGATAAAATAACTAGGGGTGGGAAATCGGCAGCCCCACGGTCCGAAATCATCATAATAAATCATCAATGTCTTGCACTAAAGCAAAATGTAAGTGAAGAAGACAGCATTCTTCTAAACATGCATCCTACATAGACACCCTTCCCTATCTTAGCAGAAAAGCCTCGCGGTAGATCAGGGTGGATGACCCTGGTCCACAGACCTTTTAGGACAGGAGTTGTGCATCCTTGATACAGCCTTTAATGGCGTAGCATTATTGTTCCAGCGCATTTTGTGTCCTAATATGGCAAAAGCACACTTTCAATTACATAGACTCTTGTGCAATGCTGTACCACATATGTGTATATGTGAAGAATGCTGTAAGCACATTCTCCAAAATGAGTGCTACACATCCACAAGACACCATCATAAGCAATAGAGACCATGTTGTGTCAGCAGGACACAGAAAAAGCAACTTCTGCTGGTTATTTTTGCAATTTTGCTAAATTTAAAAGAATGAACAATGACATGAAGATTTTAATCCTCCTGATGGACAAGGTGACTAGTCTATAATCAATGCCCATATATGGTGATGGTCTAACAATGGACTTAAAACATAGTAAAAATATAAAATATCAATTCTAGGGCATAATTCGAGATTAAATTTTAATCCCAAATTTTTGTATGAGAACTAAAATCAGTCATTTTTTAAAGAACAGTATTTACAGTCATGGGAAAAAATTAGGACACCCTATTAAATATTCAGTGTCTTATCTGGAACAGAAAATGATTTAACTGCAGGTATTCTAACTGAGGTAAAAGGACATCATACCCCTTAATAAATAGTGAGACACACCTTGTAGCCATCTACCAGTCTCTGACATCAGTCTGAGGAGAATTTTTCACATTCCTCAGTGCAGAATTCTTTAAGCTGTGAGAAGGTTGAGTTTTTTGCATGGACAGCTTGGTTACTTAGTTTTCACTCCGTCCTTGGTGGATATATTGGTATATTTTGGGTCATTGTCATATTGCAGGGTCCAGTTCTAGTTCAGCTTTAATGTTCTTAGAGATGTTCTCACATGTTCCTCGTACACCCTCTGATACACTGTAGATGGATGGTGCACATGGTGGATTCTAAAATGGTGAGCTGGCCAGGTTCTGCTGCAGATGGAATGCTTTTACACAAAACATACACCATGTCCTCTGTTCTGGTGTCCAAATAATTTCATTTTAGATTCATCTGTCCAAATATAAGTCCTGGGGTCTCATTTATAAAACTTTGCATGAAACTCATACTAAAAGTGCTCAAAAGACAAAAATTCGGTACAGAAAGAAAATGTCAGATTTATGAAAACATTATATAAGCAATAAATTGCACTCTACCTGGGATTGTTTGCACATTGATTTGTAGAATAGTCTGCCCATACACGCCCTCGTTCAACCATACATGGTAAATGCAAAACACCTCATTCTATTTAAGCTCGTGCACGGAGGCGCGTGAGGATATCGTATTTCCCCAACAATAGGCTGCCCCAAGTTAAAGGCCGCCCCATTTTATAAGCTGCAAAAAAAACTCATTTATGTTTTAAAAATCTAAGATAAGCTTCCCCATGTTATTAGTTATTAGTAGTTGATCATAATTGATAAAATTTAGAACTTACTGATTTCAGAACTACACTGCAGAATTTAAGCTCTGTAATATCCGATATGAACGTGTCAACATTAGCAACAGCAAAGCAGCACAGGTCGCAATTGATGTTTACAGATTGGATTTGAAGGCTAGGTAAGCCTAATCATTTTTGCATTTTTGTTTTATTATTATATAATGCTAATTTTATAGTGAAGATTTTACATGTAGATGTATGATTAACATTGCTGAGTAGTGAAGAGACATTTTCCAGCAGCAAAGAAAGGGTTTTTTTCTTCTTCTTGCCAAAATATGACAATCAAATTTTTAGGTTATACTTAGTAAAGGTGATCATATACTGCATTTAGATAAGATCAACTCTACATCTGCTTTTATTTTACAATAGAGTCTGTGTATTTTGGTACATTGAGGACTAGCATGACGGCTAGGCTAACTGCTAACCGATGTTAGTTTATGATTCTTCTTTTAGCATCTTGCGGTCTGCTCTCAGTGTGAACTTTCTTGAATGGCCAGATCTGGGCATGTTGGCAGTTGTTTTGGAAGTCCTCTACCTCTGGACGGTGGAATGGTTGATTGCATATTATTTTGAGATCTTTTTAAATCTCTTGCCAGACTTATAAGCTGCTAGTCTTCTTTTTAAAGACCTGAGGTCTTTTGATCTTGCCATGGTGTTCACTCTCACTTCAACAGCCAGGAGCACACCAAACAAAATGTCTGAGTAATGATGTTCTAATCTTGTGCAGTTGATGTGCTACACCTGTGTGTGATTTGAGCCAGTTAAATTGGGAATAAAGGTAGGGGGGTGCTAATTTATTAGCATTTGCATTTTTGTAGAATTACATTTTACAGAAGATTTTGAAATCCTTTCTTCAGTTTCCATTGTTTAAATGTATTACTTGTATTAAATGTATTAAATGTATAATTGAGATTAAATATCCATATGTCCAAAGAATGTTACAAAAACACAAAGGCTTTCATAGGGTGTCCTAACTTTTTCACACAGCTGTATATACATACACAGTAAACCTTGCAATGTATGTAGCTCAGAGATCAGTGAAAGCAACAGTACAAATATTTAAACAAATCTGTAAATGATTTGTTTTAAAGGTGTGTTGTGTACATAAATACAGTGGCAAGAAACCTTTTGGAATGTCAGAATTTTCTGCATTAATTTTTCCTAAAACACTTGATATGACATCTGATCTTCCTCGAGGGTACTGACAAATCATTTTATGTTTTTATTGCTTCAAGTAATTCCATAGCATCTCTATTGGGTTGAGGTCTGGGCTCTGATTCCAAAAGGTGGATTCTGTTTTGGGTCATTGTCCTTTTGCATCACCCAACTTCTACAGACATTCTCACACTATCCTGAAGGATTTTTTGTTACACTTGGGAATTCATCTTCCCTTTAATGGCTGCAAGCTGGCCAAACCCTGCTGTAGAAATCAGGCCCAAATAATGATGTTTCCTCCACCATACTTTACAGATGGGATGATGTTCTTTTTGTTAAGCATCAGCTGCCTTTGTGGTGTCCTGCTATAGAAACCCTGCTTGTTTGATGTTTTACACACTGCAGACTTATGAATTCAGAGGGAGCCAGTTCCAATGATGCCTTCAAATCTGTCACTCAGGGTTGTTCGTTTACCTCATTGAAGATAATTTATTGTGCTGTTGAGGACATTTTGACTGGGTGCCCACTTCTTGGTAGAGTAACCACAGTCCTCACAGCCAAATCTCCATTTGTAGATCTGGTGAACTGGTGAATTTCAAAAATCTTTGAAATCACTTTGTATCACTTTCCAGTTTAATGTACATCAACAATTCTTGATCGTAGCTCCTCTGAAAGCTCTTGGGGTGAGGCATGTCAGTCAAAGTAGCTCTGGTCCACAGATCCAAATGCATTTTTAGCAAACCTACAGGTTTACTAACACCTGACTCTGATTAGCTTTTCTAATGTCATTACCTCAAGGGTTCACATACTTTTTTGTGTTACTATTTTAGACACATTATGTTTATCAATACCCTTTGCAGATCACATTTTATAACAATGCAGAAAACCACGAAATTCCAAAAGATTGACATACTTTTTGCCATTGTACATTTGAACTTACTGCACAAATACTGTGCAGATCAATACAAAATCTTTAATTCTTAAGTCTTAAAGCCTTCAAGGTGGACATTGGGTGGGAGAGCAGATTCAACATCTAGATTGTGATTGATGGCGCAGGTAAAACATTTAAATATCTGTTGAATGCTTCAATACATTACTAAAAACATAAAACCAAAGGTCAATATATTAACTTTAGGCTGATGTCAGCTTATGTTGTACAAACATCAGCGCATGGTGCAGGAGCATTTTGTGCATTCTTCTACTGAGATGCAGCTCATAGTACATGTGAGTTTACAATAACGTTGTGTCCTTTACTTTCATTTCTCAAAGCTTAATTTGTGCAGGTTTGTACAGAAGCTTTGTGGTTGAGTCTCTAGAATCCACTCTGTCCTTAAATCAAATCACATAGTGATTTCTAATAGAATTTTGTGGACCTGTAATTTATACCTGTATATTGATATTATTTATTCGCTTACAAGTATCGCAATGTATTGTTGGATCGATGTTATCCTCCCACCCCTAGTTATAACACCATTAGTTTTGCAGGCATAATGTCAGTGTTTCTGAGGCCATCTCTTCCCCCTCCCTGTCATCCCTCCCTCCTTCCTGCTCTAGCTGGGTGTGGATGTGAAGAGGGGAGCACAGGCTGTGAAGCACGCCAGTCTGCGGAGAGTAAAGCACTGAAAATAACACATATTGTCCTCAAGGTATGGGACAGACAGAGCAGGACTGGACTGTTACAGCTCATTAATAGAAAATCAAAGTCAAATAAGGGCAACAGTGCATCTTACTTATGTTTCTAAATCATTAACAGTTACACTCCATAGATAAGCATCAAGTCAAAGGCAGTGCATCTTAGCAATGCTTCTATAAAAAATTCATCAATCTAATGCTTAAGGCTGAGAACAGGTTAGAGGTGATGAAGTGCTTGTTTTTTATTAAGTGCAGCTCTTCCTCTGTTATCCTCCAGGGCCGGACATCCACTGCCAAACCATCCTTCACCCAAACACACTTGGGAGGCAGAACGAGGCGTGGGGTGCACGAAAGGCGAGACGACGGGCGAAAAAACACCAAATGAAAGTGAAGGACAACACATCCCACTCTCTACCACCCTCCAAAAAAACGACAGAAACGATCGCGAGGCCACGCTTGTGAAAAAGAGGAGATCTACCTGTAGTTTTGTACCATTTTTATCAACAACGAGAAAGAAAAAACATAAAACTAGCTTAGAGCATGATCTTTTTGTACAAAAGATGAAGAAAAAAAACACAAAAAAGCAACAAAAAAGTGCTTCCTGTCAACTGTAAACGCATGATTGATTGCTGGTGCATGACCTATGACCTTTGAGCTGTCATTATCTATAAACTGAAACAGTACATGGTAAAGGACCATCGCAGGACCGCACAGGATCTTCATTCCAAAAAGAAGGAGTTGAACTGAAAAAGAGGGTCATCTCAGAACAACACAGCCAAAAAAAAAGCAACAGTTCTTTTTTTCTTTTCTTTTTTTTTTTCCTCAACAAACACAAAGCAGCGTAGCCTGAGCCCATCACTGCTTCATTTACTTGGGCCTTTATCCTGTTACTATATGTGATTATATGCACTATGCTATGTGAATGTGTGTCTGTGTGTGTGTGTGTGTGCGTGTGTCCGTTATCTAAAGCATGTGTAACTTGCTTCTGGCTTGGCACTGAGTGTTCTTCTCCTGCCATGTTGAGAGCTGCTCAGTGTGTGAATGAGAATTAAGCCTGCCGTGCTCTCCTGCTCGTGAGTGTCTGTGTGTGTATATGTTTTTTTCCAGGCTTTTTTCGGTCCCCTTTGTGAAACGTATTTGTGTTCCTTTGGTACAGTCGCCCACATTTTGTTTATGTACCGCGTTGCGAGAAACAACAAGGGTCCCCCCCTTAAGTAGAGGAAACATTTTATATATATATATATATATATAAAAAATTACGGTTCTTCAGCTGGAGATTGTGTTGCTGTGTTTGGTCTGTATGTGCCAACGCAACACCCCAATATCCCCTCATCATTAACTCTCTCTCTCTCTCTCTCTCAATATTTCTTTCCATTACTCTTATCATTCACTCTCAATACATCCTCCTCCCTTTACGCCAAGTCTTCTTCTCTGCATTGCTTTCTCACTCTGTCCTCTGTTGTTTTGTCTCTCTTTCCTAATGCTCTGTATGTCTAAATGCATCTTTCTTTTCTTCTTTTTCTCTTTTTTATTCTCCTTCCTCTCTCTTACTTTCTTTCTCCACCCTTCTCTCCTCACACTCATATCTCAGTGTAAGGTTTGTATCTCTCTTTCTTCCTTCATCTTTGTCTGTATCTCTCTCTCTTTCTTTTCTGTTTTCTTCCTTTTTTCCTCCCACCAGACACCCATTTAACCGTCCATATCTGTAGCTCAGTGTCTGTTTACCGACACTCCAGTAAATGATGTAGCACCGTGCGCTGCTTCCACACTGCTCCTCATGCTTCTCTAAGGGGCCTGGACACATGCTTCATTTCCTGGGCGCTATTGTTTTGACCCTTACTGACGAAAGAAAAGTAGCAGAGACGCACAGGGTTCGAGTGCACACAACTGCCAACACAATGTGTCAAAGGCAGAATGACGTTCAAATTGAAGGAGAGTTTTAAATCTTTTATTGTTTTAAATTAAGTTACATCCACATAGATGTACAGTAAGCATAGACATAAATATATACAGACAGCACTGTGATAGTCCACCTTGGAACTGACCCCTGAACTGTGAAGTCACGACTGTCTGTCCTCCTTTGGCTATATGTCTCATACACACACGCACACACACAGACCTATTAATTGACGGTAAAATCATATTGTTGTATCCCATGCACATACATGCAATTATCTCTAAATTCATACATTAGTTTAATTCATAAAGACTTTTGAAGAGAGCCCAAGCAAAGTCAAAGCTATTTAAGCTTAAACTACCAAAGCAATAATATCAAACATGGTAACAGTTGGGTGTATGTATGTATGGGTATATGCGCATAGGGTGTGTGTGTGTGTGTGTGTGTTCAGTATTTAATGTATTTACCCAACATTTGAGTAGCATTTCTAAGACTTATACAGTCCAAGTGATATTAATACATGCATGAATACAGGTCATACAGTATGCAAGCTAGTTTGTTAAACGGACTCCACGTACCGATGTCTTAAAGCTGCAAGCTGGAGGGGGAGCTCTGTTGCCTGTGTAACCCGTAAGACGTAGATTTATATGACTTGATGGCTGAAATTCAGCATTTCAGCTCAGTACTCAAATGTAGCACAGATGAATACATATCCACATGAGAATCTCTTTCTGTTCTGAAGAAAACAGATTTTTTGTGACCATTTGGCATGAATGAGTGATTGAATGAAAGTATGAATGCGTGAACTGAATCAGTGACTATATAGATAATGATGAACACTGATTGTATTGCATTGTAAGAGAAGTCAAATTAAGTGCTTATTTTTGGTGAATGAGTGAAAACTGTCCCCTTTGTGTCTCCACACCTCAGTTTTTTTCTCTACAGTTCACTCAGGTTTGTGTTAACCTATGATTTCTCTCTTCCACTTTTCACCACCCATTCAGAGATAAATCCTAAGTATGACCATCTACAAGAGCATGAGTATTGTCATTTTAGGGGCGTTGGGGTGTGGGCAAGGAGCAGCAGTTGGACACAACTGAATGAAATGTGATGGATGTTAGTCGGACCTGCTCGGACTCACCTGGTGCTTCAGTTGGTCCGGCACCTTTGCCCTGTTATATTAGAGGAAAGTTCCACTGACGCATGCGTGATCTTCAGGAGACCGAGGGCAGAGTGGGGGGAGGGCAGGGACATTGTGTTCTTTATTAAAAGGGCACGCAATATGAAAGGACTTTACAATTATGATGTATTACAATGAGTTTATGTAAAATGTTACTGTTGCAAAAATCTAGAGCTCACTTATACTCCTTTAGAATGGATAAATGACAATATTAACGCAATATCATATTACTCTGTACTAAGGAATGCAAATGCACACATGCACAGAAAATATGTTTTTAATAAAGAATATATGTATAAATATATGACAAATATAAATATATATATATATATTAATTAGAATGCTATGCACCCTTATTAGAGTTGTTATGGATGTACTTTAAGCATACTAGCTAGAATCAAGTTATAGGAACATGCCCATATCACGGGGAATGTAGAGGCTTTGTAGCTATTTGGACTTGTTTTCTTTTCTTTTTTGTATTGTTATGGAGAGAAGAAAAACAAACATGAATATGTATACAAGCCTTTTAATCAGATTCATTCTGACATGAAGATATGTATAGATCATTTACCCTGCACACCAGCTCAGACCATTTACAGAAATTAATAAAGAAAGATGTGACATATTGGGAGTGGTCTGGACCTCTGTGTGTGTAAGTGTGTGTGTGTGTGTGTGTGTGTGTGTGTGTGTGTGTGTGTGTGTGTGTGTGTGTGTGTGTGTGTGTGT
>JBBIGC010000024.1:10697555-10713642 GCA_037576955.1 Lepidarchus adonis
TATCTATCTATCTATCTATCTATCTATCTATCTATCTATCTATCTATCTATCTATCTATCTATCTATCTATCTAATTCCCCCGAGTAAGTAACTGTACTGAAAGCCCGTGGTGATGTAATAGCTCTGTACTCACTCTTGGCCCGTAGGCTGAGCACGGAGTCGGCGCGGTGTAGCGCGTCTGTTCCCCGTGTTGCCCGGTCGCTGTCCGGAGAGGTCCCAGGCCTGCGCCCTTCAGACAGCGCGCTGCGGTACAGCTGCATCATGTATGTGGGGTAGGAGACGCGGAGCCTCTCCGACTGCACCCTGGGCAGCACGAGCACCAGCAACGCCCCGCATATCAGCCGCATGAGAGTAGAAGTCATATCCGACAGTGAGGAGACCTGTGATCCGTTCTCCTGGAGAGTGAGCGACGCTTTATGGAGCCTCCGAGACCAGACCGACCTACTTATAGAAACGAGGCTCCTTTTGATTGTCCGTGCCATCTTCGTGGCTTTTGAGAGGCTCAGAGGGAGGCTGGAGGACTCACACGAGGGTCGTTGTGGTACCGAAACCGAGCCGCCTTTAGTGTGGCAGAGGTGTGAAAACATCAATCCACGAGGCTTAAGTACGACAGGCCTTTCATAGCGCTCGCGCCAACAAAGACATCAGTGGAGCAGATATATTCATAAGCGCTGCTCTGATTAATGGCAGCAAAACAGTGCAGCTGCTGCATAAAAATAAAGGAAGTCACTTTTGCTACTTTCACTTTTCACCTTATTAAAGGTTGAGGGGAAAAAGATTCATAACAGTGACGCCATTAAGAGTCGCCCTCCTCGGCAGCGCTGCTGCGGAGTTTATTGCACTAAAGCGTCTCGTTTTTGATTCCCTGTTGAGCTCGACTGGTTTTCCCACCTCAACCAGTTCACCAACAACACCACCGAGGTGCTCAAAGGACATTTAGGAGGTTTTCAGCAGCAGTAACCGCGCTAACACACACGGTGGCTCCGCAGGCCTGCAGCCCTCACACCGGTGGATGGCGATCTGCTAAAATAATTTGCTAAGCAATTTACAGCCTTTTACATAATCCAATTTAGTATTAGAGCTGGAGAAACCATCAGATATTGCCTAAAGGTGAATGGACATTGCACTATAGTCTGTTAAAAATGAAACAATGTAATTTTCTTAGGAGCCCATTTTTCACAAATCTGAAAAAAATCTACATTTAATTATTAAAGTTATTTTTTATTGATTAATGTTTCATTGTTGACATTCAGGATTATTGATTTGAAAACAATTGAAAAGTTTAAATTTGATGGTCAATAAAGGTTCGAAAAATAAAAATATATATTTTATTTAATTAATGTATTATTTTGCTTTAGTTTTATGTTTGCCATGAGTTCTGATACACTTTCCAGGCTGCCTGTAGTTTGTGTTGATGGCCTGTCACTGTACAACAGCTTCTACTGAGACCATGTGAATCATACGTGTCTAATCTGTCATGGCAGTGTCCTACAGTCAGCTCTGCAGTAAATGGAGACTGATGTCTTTGGCACGTCTTCGCGTTAAAGGATAATAAAGACCGTGACCAGTCAATCTGTTTTTATTCCCATGGTCAACAGGGGGCAATGTTTTCCTGCTGCTTGCTCTCCCAGTGGTGCCTGGGTAAAAGCGTGAAGTCAGAATGGTTTGCTGTATCATATTAATATACTGTAGAATTAGATTCTGATTGCACTTCACATGAAATTGCTGGCTTCCTAACATTACATCACTCGCGCATTTCCTCACACACTTTTCCCAGTAATTCATTTTAATTTTTTATTTTCACAAAAAAGCCAATGCAGCTGTGATGTGCCCATCAGTACAGCCAGTGCTGACCACAACCAGTAACTATACAAGCCATCTGCACTATAACATGTTCCAGCTCTGGTAATTAATATGGAGATTGGCTTTTATCTTCCCTCCCAGTTTGGAAGATTAGATGCTCTAATGGTATGTATGAGGCTGCTTGATCTTGTCTGAGTCTCCATAATGGAAGTCAATCAACTAACATGGAAAGACCTATTGACATACATGAACGCTGAGCTTGCCTGATACTCTAGTCAATATTAATTGCTTCTGTAAAGATCATTTGCTGGACATGGGATATAGTTTGATTGGTCACATTGATGAAAGTCCATGATATGAAGATTTAAAGAAAAATAGTTATTGGTCAGTTCATTTCTGAATACACAGATCTACATCCAGTAAATTCCTGCTCTTCTAATACAACATGTACTGCAAAGTACATTCAAGGTGCAAACATTTCATAAGTGGAGCTGATTTCATGTGAAGTCAATGTAAGACACTCTGACTTGCTGTGATAAATGCAGTTGTAATGAATCAGCAGGGATGCTGATAGCTGCAAATCTGTTTGCTAAACAGAGGCCTTACTGACGCTTTGGATAAGAAAAGAGCAGTGGGAGAAGGAAAACAGAATCAGGCCTTTGTGTGGTGTAGGGAGAGCAGTGCACTTGGGCTACAGACGGCTAGAAAACAAAAAGGCCATGAAATATGAAAGGGCTGCTCAACCGCCTTTGCGTCATTTGAATAATGGGGATAATTACCCTCGCTGCAGCGAAGCACCTGCATTGGTAATAAGCCTTTGATACAAACTTAAATTCAGTATGATCAGTGCTGTGTCATTAAGATTCAGAACATAGGTCCTTCTTTTTTTCAGACCAGAGAGATTCACTTAGTCAACATAGAATGTCCCGCCCACTTTTACCAACGCAGCCAAATCGTGGCATGTTCAAGTAACGCAGACTTTGTTGTGCAGATCGTCTGATCTACATAACGCATTCATCCAGCATCGGCGAGAAACAATTATATGAAAATCAGTGTGTGGAAAGATCTGTATAAAATCCTCATTATTCAAACCACACAGGTCATACCAGAGATACTTCAGTAAATATGCAGCTACAGCTCATACGCTCAGTTGAGTTTCTGAATATACATCAGGTGCATCAGGTGATCTTAAAGTAGTTTTATTTTTCAGTAATCTAAACTACAGAAATCTAGTAAACTGCTAAAAATGTGTAATAATTAAAAAATAAAATATACGAAAAATGCATTTATCCATTTGGGGGGGTGGGGAAGCTGTATCCAATCCCTGAGCAGAAAGCAGGGTTCACCTTGGGCCAGACAGGGCAACACAGAGACAGACATACACACATACACCTATAAAATATTTGGTGAAGTCAATCAACCCAAACCACAAGCCTTTGGGCAATGGGAGGAAACTCACAAGAACACAGGGGGGGCTCGCAAACTCCATGTGGAAAGGCATCTGTGTCTGACCCGGGGACCGAACCCAGGACCTTCTTGCTGTGAGGTGACAGCGCTAACATCACCATGCTTCCCAATGCTAATCAGTAGTAATAGTAGTAGTAGTTGTAAGTCATGTCAGATTAAACAGTTTCACAGAATATATAGTGAGAAAGTCAAAGACAGCAGAGGCAAGGAAACCTTGGGAGAAACCAGGAGAACTAGGATGCCATCCTCTTCTGATCAACACTGGATAGCAAGAAAGAATAATGAGCATCACTATGAAGAGGCAGACACATAGAGGCTTTACCACTGATTACAAATAGAGTCTATAGTTGCAGTAGCACAATCAGTTAGAGTCTGTAAATAATAGAAGCTTCTTCCATTGACGTTTTTGTGAGTAGTAATTGCATTGTTTCTGAGGTGGGTGTCAGGTGGTCCATAGTCATAATGGTCTAAAATGAGGCAAGAAAACTTGGACAAAAAACAAAAAACAAAAGCCAAACCAATTAAACAAAGTTACTTAATGTATGTTTAGGAGAGTAACAGAGAGCATGTCTAAGATTATTAACAACGTTAGGGAACAAGTAATAACCAGAACCTGCTTTTCTGGTCATTTTTATTGTCATTTTTATTCATGTGCATTGAAGGATAAATCTGAACTCACAGTAATGCTAAAGTTTCTTCACAGTTGACATAGTAGTAACAGAAAAATATCTACATAATCTTTTTATTGTTTTTTCCATGTTCTGCTTGTGGATTAATAAAACCAGTGGCTGCATGTAAAATCTAAATAACAGGTTCAAGAACAAAACCACATGGGATCCAGTGTTTTACTGATGTTTCACCATTCACACTTTCTAAATGATCCTGGTCTTTATTCTTAGACTGAAGGCTCTGAGTGCTGGTGTGTAATAGTGTGTAGTAATAATAGTTTTACTTATGGGTTAGAGCCTCTATCCATGCAGACAAAACTAACACTGTATACAAACACTCCACATAAAGCAAAAGTGTGTTCTACAGCTTTTATCAAATCCCTCTGCCATTTGCTCTCTGTGGCCAGTAGGAAAGTTTTAGAGGCAATTGTTCTACCATCTCTCTGATGAGTTCCATTCATGTAAAAACATGCATGTAATACCACATAATACCACATAAATAGAACCCTTCCAGCAATGCAAAGTAGATTAAAAGGTTTCAAGAAGCAACGCAATTTGCCACAATAAAAAAAATCCATAAGAGATATGTAAAATTATTGTAATTCATGAACTGTAAAAGGGTTTCAAACCCATTTGTCAGAATCTAACTACATTTAACCACAGTGAGAGCAATTATCTCCTAGTGAGTGTAGCAACAGTTCATCCAGGAAATCACAAGAGAACCCAAGCGAACCTCTAAAGGAGTGGTCCCCAACCACCGGGCCACAGGCCGGTACCGGGACATACAAAAAATTAAAACGTTGTTTTTTTTAATACGATCTCAATCCATTGCATCTAAGTATGTTTGAGACGTCAACTTTGCCGGTATTCTGGATGAAAGTCATGGCAGAAAACCCTGAGATCACCACAACAGCACTGAAAACTGATTCTGAAAGGAACGTTTACGTGTTACCATAGCAACCAGAGGGTGTGAGGGGCAGAGGAGGACATTACTCTGATTGTTGTTAGTGCATTTCAGAAAGATGCTGCTAATAAACTCACATAATTACATAGTGGATTCATTATTTACAAAATCCTACAGTTTTTGGTTGTAACATTTTATTTATACACCTTAAATGCTGGACATTAAACCGGTCCATGGCTCGAAAAAGTCTGGGGACCTCTGCTCTAAAGAACTGAAGAATTTACTTAGCTCAGTATTTATAATTTTAGCGATGAGGTGCAAGGCAAACTCCACTGTTAAATTAAAGCAACATAGCCTTTTTTGGGAAGACGATGGTCCTTGTACATCTGAGGTTAAGACAACAATAATGGTGGTAGTGTAATATTATGGAAATTTTTGTGCTTCATGGGCAAATTGCAGTTGATGAAACGATAAATTCAACAAAGTACAAGGGCATGTCCACCTCATTAGAAACACAGTAAAGCCCAGTCAATGTAGATATAACCTCGCTGAGATGCTGTGGCAAGAAATTAATTGAGTACTACAATTCAAGTGGGTATGTCTTAAAGGATAAACCAGTAATTTACAAACCAGTTATTTTCACTTGATGTCACTGTATTTCTATTTCCAGGCTCTGCTTAGACCAAGACTGATGAGTGTAGAGATACACAGTGCATTTCTTGGTCTAGTGAATTTTATGTTACAGTGACTGATGCTGTGGCCACACTTCATGTTCAGTGTCATGGACCTTACTCTCAATCCTGTGCTTCATCCGCTGCAGGACAGCCAGCATAGTGCAGGCCAAGGTCGCAATCATTTCACATTGGTGTACTGTAAACAGGCTGAGCCGCACCACTGAGTTTGTTCTGGTTGCATGAGAAGAAATGAGAGAAATCATCAGGAGGCTATTTCGCGAGTGAGCAGTTCATATTCACTTCCTCATTTGGAGCCTCAACAGTGAACTTCACTCAAACTCAGCAAAGTAGGACTTCTTTTGTTCCTAAGAAGCCACAGAAGACAGAAAGTGTTTCAGAACCAAACCAACACGTCTATCTAAAGACAGTACGACTAGATCTAGAAATGCCACCTCTAATTTTATACTGCCTTTAATTACTATTCATACTTTCCCCTGCATATCTTTTCAGTATTGTGATGCTGTGTAAAATAGAGAATTTTGTCTTTTTAATGTTTTAAGATAAGCTTTAAGATATGTTTACTTTTATTTGCAATTTTACAAATTGTGAAGTTATAATAAATTAATAAAAATATTTTTATTTCCTTTGAATGCTTTACTGTACAATAAATAACCTATTCTAAATTATAAATTTGTATGTTTTCTTATATGATACAATTCTTATATTTTGAAATACTTTAATAAGTAAAAGGCATTTAGTTTGTGTCAGTGATCCGTCCAAAGAGTACAATTCATATGCAAATTCATGTGTGTGATTCATACGTCTGTCAGCAGTCCTGATCTGTACCCCGTTGAAAATGTATGGCACAACATTAATGAGACTATGCTGAACAACCAAAGTCTTGCATTTAACAAGAATGGGGAAAAAATTCAACTTTCAGAACTGCAATAACTAGTACTAAATTATTAAAATGAGCAAATAACTTTTTTATGTGTTGCATCAAATTCTAAATTTCATTTTATTGCATTTTACAAACTCTCACAACTTTTACAGAAATGGTGTTTGTAGTAGAGCGCAGCTTCTTACCTGGACAGTTGCATTTTAACCCTAACCCTAAATTGAAGATTAGAGCCTGTTAGCACCAATTTTGAGAAATACAAAAAGCTATAAGACTATAACCCTCACTACTGATGACACAGTGTCAGTTTTTGTGCTAAAAGTGTTAGTAGTTTGTGCAACCGAAAACACCCCAATAGAGGCAAATACTAGGTTGGAAATAAGTTCCAGTTGCATTAATAAACATATGCTAGCTCAATTCAGACGTTCGCACTTAGTGATCTGCTTTTTTAGCACATTGTCATGTCCACCCAGGCTGCATCACATGCATGGGGAAAATAGAAACAATTTTCAATAAATGTAGCAGGAATTCACTTGCATTTCTGCTTTGTGAAATCTAATGGGCACCAAACAGAATCTGGTCAGATGTGGACTCCAGAGTCTTTCCAAACATGACTTGCACCACTGCTCTGAAAAGACGCCAGATCACAGCTAGACAAGCCCATGCAGATCAGCTTTGGGTTGTTGCTAATTCATTTCTAATAGTTAGACTGAAGTACGTGCAGCAGCTGTTGGGGGCTTTGTGGCAGTAGCTCCTGTAGAGCTTTTAAACAGTTTCAGGTTTTACTTTTTAATTTTGTAAAATCCACAGAGGTGCCAGCCAGCCTCATTAAAACTCAACCTGACCCATCACAGATGGGATGTTTTCTCAATCACTGTGAAAGAGAAACATCTCAGGCAAGGCTTTGGCTCTGTATGGGTCCGAAAACATTGATGGTCAATACACACCACCTGTCTTTTCAGGAATGGAGGCAAACACATGGAGGCCAATTGGTAATTAAGCTTTTCCATAGTTTGTTGAGGGATGCACAAAAAGAACAGGACTAAATCATCCATTTAACAATGTATACAATGAGAGGATCTCATTAGGTGTATATAAGGCAGTAGACATACACATAAATATAGGTTTACAGGCAGACGTTCATTATGCTATTGAAGTTTTGTTATTCCAGTGTTTTTGCAGAGTCCTTTCAGGAAGAAATCAGAATTACAGTTACAGTTAAAGTTTGTGGAAAGGCATAACTTCTGTTAAAAATGGGATCCAGAGAGAGAGAAGTGTGAGAGTTTAAAAGTCTGAGAGATTAGAAGTGACTCAGATTGTCCCAGAGAGAGTTTGAGGTCTGAGTGTCGTATGTATTTTATAAGAGTGATCTACCTAAGTGTCATGTGATATGATGCATAGCTTGACGTGTTTACGGTGACGCATACTTGACGCATGTCATCTTTAAGTGATGCATGGTCGATGTACTTATTAGATTTGAGATGTTTAGAAGTATGTAATGTGTGTTGTGTGTGTGCGTGTGTAGTTTGAGTGTGTGTGAGATTGTTTATAAATATGTGACCTTGGAGAAGAGCACAGTTCCTGATAAGTAGCTGTGCTGGAGACTTTGTATGAAAACAGAGCCTAAGAGCTGTTTTCAATGTGTGTGTCCAATTTTAATGCGTCTGTGACCCCAGACCAGTCATGTGACCCCAGATTCATCACTATATAAAGTGGTTTATGCATATCAGATATTGACACATTCTTTTCTGATCAGGTGTAACACAATGCTTCGCAGTGCTCTCAACAACAGAGCCATTTCAGGAGTAAAATATTAAGCATATTGAACTATGGTAATTAAAACTGTTCAATATTTGAGGAACAATCAACCTTCTGAATATAAAACAATTAATTTGACAAAAACAAATGATAGACCATGCCAGTTTTTATCTGCTATAACATCACTCATGTGAAAAGTTCAAACTCATATCATCATCTTCTGAAGTCAGCAAAAAGATGCAGTAAATAAAATAGTAATTGAGATTCATTATATTTAATGCTCGTCAGATTTAGTTCTGAAAAGTGCATAAACAAGGTTGGAAAGGCCAATCACATAGTCATGGTCCAATTCAGCTCCACATTAGCAGATTTCAGCATATCATCCAAAATGAACTGTTATGAGTATAATGGTTTCTTTGTTCTGATGTGCAGTGTACAAAAACAGAGCAATATCAGTGCAATGTTCTACTGAGAATAATTTGTCTAGGCCCCTTGTTGAACTCCTGAAATGCAATAATTCAGCTTAAATTTTAAGCTTTGAATGTAAACTCAGTTTTTTCAGATGTAGCTGACAGTGAAGACCAATTCTTTTACAAGTTAGTAATGAATACAACAAAGATTTTATACATCACTAAAAGAAAAGCAAACTACTATTAATAAAAATGCATATTCACACAGTGGTATTTTAATTTCCTGTTCTCATCAAATTGACATGCTGTAAATAACTGACACGCTGTGTTTTCCACACAGGAACATATAAATGAACATGTAATGGTTTCAGCACTTTATTAACAGCTTTGAAAGCTTTCAAATGTTGAAGCCACCATTCATTCTTTCATGTTTTGAAGAGAAAGCAGCAGTGAGAGATGGAATTGGGTCCATCAGCCTAGATAATTGCACTCAGTGGTGTGCTCAGAGGACCAGTGATGTTAGCAAGCTGTGCACATCTTTATTTATCACATCTCTTTTTTACTCCTTTCAATGATGATGGCTGTGATGGTCGATGATCAATCTCTTCGTTCAGGGTTTCAGTAACAACAGCAGCACTCCAATTTGAATCAGCCATGGCAAAAATGGCTTCATGTAGAGCAGTTGATATTGACAGAACTGGAGCATTTTCCTTCAGAGTAGGATAAAGGTTTTTTTTTCTTTTTTTTAGAAATACAGTTCGGCCACAAAGACACATCACTCCTGCAACTTAATTTTTGCAGTTTTCGGCACTGTGTTCTGATTTCACAGTTTACAAGGGCTATTCAACAATCATACATATATCAATTACAGATTAAGTCAAGCTAAAAAAAAAGCCATGGTCAGAACAGACAATGAATAAATAAGTAAATAAATAAACAAACAAATAAATCAATTATATAAAACATTGCACTGTGCTAAGGCACCATCAGTGTGATTGTTCTTGCCACAAGTCACCTCTCCAATGTGTTTACTACTGTAGTGATTCTTGATTGAAAGAGCATTTCTATCTGGCGCAATGTTTCTTAAATGCATTACTGTAGAGCCATGAGAGAGACAGGTGTAGCTATATTCCTGCTACTCGTTCATGCATGTTGCTGGCTGTTAATAAAGCACAGTGCTGCTCGATAAAGGGAACAGAACCTCAATGGAACTCGAGGAACCCCTGTACATATATACTTGTACTAGATATACTACATTCACTATATATTTTCTATTATATATACAGTATATTCACTTAATTTTGGGTTACCGCCTGTTATTGCGAACACACTCAATCACATGCAAGGTGTACCAGAACATAATGTAACTTCTGCATTTAAACCATCACATTTGCAGAAGAAGGGTCATCAACAGCACCCAGGAAGCAGTGTAGTGTGTGTGAATCCTTGCTCAAGGGAACCTCAACGGTGCCTGGACCTGAACCTGCAACCTTCTGATCTCAGGGGCAAGGTCCTAACCACTAAACCATCACTGCCCCAATAGACTCCTACAGTCACACCCCATTAGCTCACCTCTATTGATCCGGGCCCTAAATTTGTCGAGAGGTGGGGTTGGAGAGCTATCGAAATGGGTTAAAAAGTGAAGACCCCCGCACTTTCACCACAAACGACTTGACTTGCTATGTTGTGCCTGGCCTTGAAACAACACAGCCAACCGTCTGATTACTGAAACTCATTAAAATCCTAGTTCAGCTCCAACGGGTTTGGTTTTTCACATAAAACAGCATCAATAATGGTCACATTTTGCGATCTAGCAGATGAAAACAACATTTCCAGTGCCGCTTCAAGCTCAGCATGCTTCATCCTGATGCAAGTGTTTTTACTAACTTGAGGCGATCTGCCACTTTAGCTTTTGGCTAAAAGAAGGCTGATGAAATTAAGGAGAAAAAAATCAGCAATATCCTGCTGCATCTTTGTCAAGTTATTGCAAATTTCTTTTTTTTACTCGCTGGTCAGAGAATGCAACTTTCATTTAGAAGATATTTTGGGTCTAATTCACACACAATCTAAGCTGTTCATGCTAGCGGAGGCGGAGCATGAACAGGATCAACCAACCACCCGTGCCCAGACACCAACCAGGCCGAGGATGCATCAACGAAAGATCCATCGTAAGTCACTGTCACCCACCCACCAACAGCAGCAGCAGCAACAGCCAACCTATAGAATTAGCACCACTGACTATGTTCTAGGTGACGGCACTAACACGGACCATGTTTGGTGAGCTATAGAGGGAAAAACGCATACACCTGACACTTTGCGAGTTGTGGCGAGGGGCGAGAGGCGAGGTTGGCACCTAAATGAGGTAAATGAGGTTATTTAATTGCAGTGGCAACTGTCATGGGATGGTATATATTAAGTGAACAAGGCAGGAAGTGAACAATCAGTTCCTAAAGTTAATGTGCTGGAAGCAGGAAAAATGGACAAGTGTAATGATCTGAGCCACTTTAACAAAGGCATTGCTGTTATGGGTAGACAACTGAGTCAAAGCATCTCCAAAACAGCAGGTCTTCAGGTTTGCAGTAGATCTACTTGTTTTATTAATATCTACTAAAAGTGATCAAAGGAAAGACAACTGGTGAATCAATGACAGTCATGGGCACCCAAGGGTCACTGCTCCTGACCCTAGTGAAGACTAGCCTGTCTGGTCTGATCCCAAATAAGAGTTCCTGTTGCACAAAATTCTACACACTGTGCACCACAGTCAGAGCTTCTTCAGCAGCATGAGGGGAACCAACACAATATAAGCAAGTGGTGTTAATGTTATAGCTGATTGGCGGATAAATAATGCTGTTTTTTTTGCTCCAGCATTCCTTATGATTTGTTTTTGTGTTTAAACAGCATCTTAAACCTTAACATAAAAACAGACTAAATGGAACATCATAAACAAGCAATTAATTATGAATATAATTTATTTTTTATGTTTTTATCAAATTTATATTTTATTGATTATATTAAATTGATATTTTGCTTATTATATTAACCTTTTTGGAGCTTTCAGACAGCAGGACGTACCTGCTAAAAAGCAACATAATTAGAAATTCCCTCAAAAAAGATTCATTTAATTCTTATGAAACTAAATTCCTATTAAGCTTCTTCAGAAAATGTTCATATTTGCCATTTGAAAGACAGTCCTTGGAAGATTTGAAAGGCCTTTGTTGGTAACTGTGAGGATCAGTTGTAAGCTCAGTTGATCTGTTGGTATCGAAGGCATTCCAGATGAAGTTTAAATTAAAGCTCCTGAACTGAAATGTGTTGAACGCGTGTAATTAATCTGTTTAGGGTTTGGGTTAATAACCAATCATATGAAGCCTTTCAGTCTGGTACAGGTACATTTTCAGAGGAAGGATGCAAAGTGAAGACATATCACTGCAGATTTTTTCAAATCTGTGGAGCGGCCAAAACCAACCCAGTAAATCTAAAGTAACGTTTTGCTGTCGGGCTCCGGAGATGAAAGGATGTGGATTGTTTCCACGATCAAAGGCACTTCCTTCCATTCTAAAGTTGCACTTTATCTGCAATCGGAAACTCTCCATCCTCTGTTACTGCTGTGATGTAACAAACAAAAAGTATTTCAAGGCCTAACACATGTTTTCTCACCAATTCCATAGTTAAACCTTATACCACTGTTGCTTTGTGTTATCACAAACGCTGGGGAATGGCCAGGGCAGTGGTCCTGCTGCTGAAAACGTCCTGGTGATATGCAGTGAGAAAGAGTGCGATATGTCTATCTGGAGTGTTGAAATCCACCTTCACAACCACAACATGATAAACATCAGCATGGAGCCTAATCTGGGATTCAGCGTCCAGGCAGCACAGCTTTAAGTCTAAACAGCTTTATTGCTGAATAGGAAAGGTAATATTCTTTTCAGAGAATGAGTGAGGAGAGGAAAAACACGGTCTCTCTAAGGTATATTGTCAGTCTCTGAGCTTATCGTGCCAGTGAGCCACATCTATTTCTGTTTCTCCCCAAATCACACCCTGATCAGGAATGACAGTTGCAAATTCAGAGGGAAAAGCGTCAAAGCCCTCTTGGCCCGTCTCCCCAACGTACTGAGCCAGTGCTTACATTATTATCCGTGAAATGAAAGGGGGAAAGAAGAAAGCTTTATTTTTTAAATCTTAAAATGGTTTGTTTAATTAAAAACCGTCCTTTTCACACATAGCTCATAATTACACAAATTATATTAGAGCAGTCTCTTTCTACTAGTGTTGTAGGAGAGTTTTTATGTAACAGACGGGATAATGATGTGGACAGAATTTTCAGTATTTCAGAATTAAGGCAAAAAAACATAACCTTGTAAAAGTTCCAGCACTGCTGTCAGTCTAGTTTTTCATTTCCAGCAACAAAAGACTTGTTTACGTGATCTTGCTCTCTACTAAACCTGCATGGCATCAGAGGAGTTGAATTTACAAATGAAAATCTAAACCACACAAAGCAAGGAATAGTTAAAGGGCCTTTATTTTACATTTCCCTGTTTTAATATTGCAGAAATAATTCAGTTCTTGTTCATTTTCCAACCTTTCTCCTTTTCCTAAAGAATATATTACGGTTTAAAACAAACTTGACTAGTGTGTGCATTTCAGGTTTTCTACCAAGTAATATGTGCCAGATACCCAGCATGCAACAGGCTCAAACTCAAACTAGACATACAGCATTGCAGAGAGTATTATGACGGCTGTACATCTTTAGCTGAAGTGTTTTTTGAGATAAAGTGTCTTCTCCAGCGCCCTCTATGGGTGGACTGATGTGCTTTCAGAGAGTGTGGTTATGATGCAGTGTCAATTTTGGGAAGTCTGAACCTTTATATCACAAGATAGGTACTGGCTAGATTTTAGCACTTACTGTATTTTAGCATTCTCTGGCAAAACTTTTTTTGTTGCTGTTGCAATTTTTTGGCAAAAATGTTTATAATTTTGGCACAGTTTATGGTTGTCAGTTTATGTTTGTTAGTTAGATTTAGAAGACAACACAAGATAAGATGTGTAAGCAACCTGTGAATAAATTATCTGGAGAAATTTTATATAAAACCAATATAGGCATTAAATGCAAATATATTTTGTAAACATTTCACAAAATAATTAAGTGACAATGGAGGTGACACATGATGATGAGAGCTCTTATTCTTTGAAAGATTTGGAGTAAAACGGCATTTTGTGTGCACCCTTTCCAGAGAAGCAGGTGAGAGTGCTTGGTTCATCATGGTTGGTTGTTTTCTGATTTATGTCAGGATGTCTATGGGTCCCTCTGATGATTCTAGCTCCACACTTCAAAAAGGTGCAACTTCAGAGAACCAATCAACTCAGGACAATGACTATCTATGTGTTTAAGGTGAAATACTTGTGCAAAGATTTACCAATACACTGATTGAAAAGAAAACGCAACCAGCGCCCTGATTGGTTGAAGATGGTTATTTTGTAGAGAAAAATAAAGCCTGTTTCAAAAAGACAAATGTAATTTTGTTTTGTCAGAGACATTTGTCTCATTTGTAAGATGTTGCTAGAATAAATGTGCAGTAAAAATTACACAGTAACCCTAGATCGCATTAGAAAACGATGAGAAAAGTGAAAGAATCATTGCTGCTCTGAATCAGTAGCTCTTGCCAGACAGATAGTGCTGATGTGATTCAAATGCTATTAAATCTAAAACTTGCACTGGATCAAATGTTCCTCCAATGCTGCATTTAGCATCTGATTCAGTTTAAAGTGAAATTGAGTGTGTGATCTGCCTTTTTCTCCATGCATTTGGTATTTTCAGAGACTACAGAGTTTCCATTAAGTCCCATATACACCCACATAATGTTCCTGTACAGTGCAATGATGCATACAATGTCACTGAAGCATCATGAGAATAGATTTTTTCTGTTGCTTATATGAAAGTACTGGTTTAGGTGAAAATAGTGCAAAATAGAAAATTGAGTGGATTTATTTCCCTCGTGCTATGTAGTATATTTTAGATCATATCTGACTTCATCATTGGCAGTCTCATTTTTTCAGAGATGACATCAATCATCTGCGGGTCACGGCAAGAGTATCTTCAGCTGCCTGAAATGACAGGTTTCCTCTTGCTTTGATTGCAGTCATTTCAAACAGACACAATGACGGCTGTGCATCTTACACTCACGACATCATCAGCACTGATCTGTAGATTTACTGCATTTACTGTGTATGACTCCTGAAACCAGCCTGCCCTTGCTATACTGCAGCAACTTTAAATGATTTAAATGAGCAAAATGTATCATGTTCATTTTCCACTTGAGAAGAATGAGCCGAGGACCTGCACTGCACAATCTGAATTAAGAGAGCTATTGAGAGCATTGCCCTTACCATGAAACACATTGCTATTTGAAAGGAGCACTTAAGATATGACGCCATATATGGGCTTCACCATGCAAAGCGATCTAGGAGGGAGCGAAGATTGTAGATCTTCATATTTTTAGAGTGCGTTTTGTTTTTTCGCCAATGACGAACAAAAGGTCCCCTTTGAAGAATTATGGGGTCATGTCTACCACTGAAATTATGTCTCTGACTCAGACCTTTTAGCTCAGTACCCCCTGGACGTTTCTTCAGCAGCCGAGTGAAAGGCAGAGAAAGGAGAAAAAAATGTAATCTAGTGATTTCCAGCAAGGCTTATTACATGAGCGAACAACTGCATGAGTTATTCATTATACTGTGACACTAAAAATAAGATGTGTGATTACAAAATACTACAAAGTTTCAGAGCAAAAGTTTAAAATTGATGGGTGCAGTGTCGGCTTCCTGATTGGCATCTAAATGTGAAACTTCCTGGAGTGCCTCTGATGTCAGTATGGAATATATACATTTAAAAATAAAAATACACATTAAAGCAAAAAAGAAACCACACATAAACGTGATCTAGAAATGCAGATGTATTTTCTTGGCCAAAGTGCATGTAAAAGGACTGTTGCAAAAGAAAAAAAAAAAAGTTTTACTCTTTTTGGAAAAATCCATTCATTCTTTTTGGAAAACATGTCCATCACTTATTTCAAAAGCCTGAATCTCTGGCGGTATATTGGTGCATTAGTGCTTACGGAATTGGCAGCTTGCACATCTGGAAAGGCAACATCAATGCTGAAAAGAATATACGTTTTTTAGAGCAACTTGTGCTCCCATCCAGTCTTTTGCAAAGAAGACCTCGCATATTTCATGCTAAAACTCATACTGCGTCTATTACAACAAAATAACTTTGTAGCAGAACAGTCTGTCAACAGATTTTTCACTAATCACCATGAAATGAAAAATCACAAAGAAAAACCAGGAATACTGAGCAGCTAGAATTTTATTTCAGTTAAAAATGGGAGAACATTGCTCAAGCAACTGGTCTTGTTAGTTCCCAGTCATTTTCAGAACATTGATAAAAGAAGAGGAACTGCAACTAAGTTTCACAACTTTCTTAAGTTTCACACTGATTTTTTGAAAATTTGTT
>JBBIGC010000024.1:10737059-10747735 GCA_037576955.1 Lepidarchus adonis
ACCTCTCACACCCCAACAATAACCTGTTCTGCTTGCTGAGATCAGGGAGACGGTTCTGCAGCATCAGAGCCAAAACTGAGAAACTAAAGAAGAGCTTTTTCCCACAGGCCATCAGGCTCCTCATCCAGGACAATACATAACACACACACACTGCTACAACACGGGACACTTTCAAACACACTCCAAGCCCTACACGTCTAAATTATTTTACATTTGCACATCGTACAATACAAGCTGTTTGCACTTTAAATGCAATACACTTTATGTAAATAATCTAATTCACTTATTACTCAGTACATATATATAGTGTGCAAAGGTGTGTATAAATATGAGTACATATGTATATATTTTTTCTTTTTTCTTTTAGTTTTACTTGATTTCTATTTCTATTTAGTTGATTTCTATTTCTATTCTGTATGGTCCATGGAGCACATCAGGTTACATTTCACTGCTGGTCATACTTGTATAACCTAGTATGTGACAAATAAAGCATCTTGAAATCTTGATTGCACTGATCGCCTCAAAGGTTGTGCAACAAAATATTAAGTTAGGGGTACCAACATTTTATCCAGGCCAGTTTCATTAGTTGCTTAGAATAATTCTGTTGGACCCCAATTCAAAAGCAATGTCTGATTTTCATTTGTTAATTCTCAGAAAATTGTTATTGATCATTCCTTTTGTAATTTTCAAGTTATTTCAGAGACCACTGAGGGTTTTTCTTTCTGTAACAGAAACACTTTGTCCACGTGTGTACTATGTGTACTTGTAGCCTACTGTAAATGTACTGTCTATTGTTCATTGTGTGGTCTGTTTATTGTATATTGTGAATCTGTATATTCTTTGTATACCCCGTTGTATATTGTGTATAATTTATGTATATTGTGTATTGTATTGCAAACAAACTTGACCAATAAACGTGATTCTTTAATTTAATTCTGATTCAACGTGCTTTGCCACGGACTAAGGGGCTGTTTTCAGATGGGGAAAATGATGCCAGTTAATATTCAACACAATCTAGCAATGTTTTGGGAAGCAGCCCATAGCTTATATTAATAACAACTTAAAGTGTCGGGAATGTCTGAACAACGCATATTAACACAATCATAAAGGACTGAAGGTGAATCGTCTGATCATAAGCGCGTTAGAATGACGCATAGGCAGTAAAACGAAATTAATTTAGAATCGCTTTTTGAGCGCTTGACCCTCGGCGACCACCGTATCAAGGCATGATAGAACTACAACAAACCCGACTCAACGTGTAGTTTGTTTTTAGCTTGTTAGCTAAAACCGAGTATCCGCTGTGTCGACGAGGGCTGGGAAACATCATCTAAACAATGGCTTCCTGTGATACGGTACATATATTCTGGTTTTACTAGCCTTACTTTCATTGTTTATAGTGCGTACATCTTTTATGATAGTCATTAACCGTAAACATTAACTCTACATTTAACAAAGGCTTCAACTTGTCCGGAAAGCCACCGTACCAGCTGGCTGTTTGTGTTTGCCTGATCTAGAGGCTAGAGGTTAGCTAGATGGCTAGTGTTCCGGTTACTACCGTCGTGTCTTTGTTAAAAAGAAATCTTCATAAAAATGAACTCCACGGTTTGGTTAAAATATATATCACTAACCTAAAAACGTAGTTAAATTGTATCTGACTGACTAAAGGCTTGCTTAATTTGTATATCTCATTTCATGTGATGTGTTGGTTGAATCATAGTCAAATTCGAAGCATTAAGTTGAAACTAGGCTTTTGCAATGTGGGTCATCATAAAACTCCATTAAAAAGAAATTGTCGCCTGTTGTTAAAACGTACCAGTTAAATATGAACAGGTCTTTGGTCGAATAGAAACAAGAGCAGGAAATAAACATGCGAAACGGACAGACATGACTATCTATAATAGATAGTCCTATATTCCTTGGAGGTCTAACGAAACGGATTTTGTGGTTAGCTAAATAACTTAAGCTTAAAGTCGCCCTCGGCTTAGACCTGGATTTACCTAAAGCTGCTTTGTGTAATTTTCTTTGTTAAAACCTGAAAGAAAAGAAAAACTCGGCTGAATGAAAGGGAACACTGCATTGAAATGTTTATATCATGTTTTCTTTGTTTTAAGCTTTTAAAAAACTTTCCATGAGATATCTTGCTCAATTACACTGGGAGAAAGGATTCTGCTCTCTTGTGAATGTTTATTTACTGCTGACCAGTCTTTTACATTTTAAAATACAGGGCACAGCACCAGATTCGGAAAGGACTACAGAGGAACCATCAATTCTTCGTTGTAGAAAATGCAGAAGATGTGTTGCTGACTCAGCATGCCTGCTTACGGTGGGTAGTGATGAAAACCTGCTTATATAATGAAATAATATTTCTCTTGTCTTGTATATTTATGTGTGAATCTAATTTATTTCATTGTTTTAGTATAATTGCATAAATAATAACCCCTTTGCTTTAGAGAGTGAGAGGGCATTTATCATTCTTCCTTTGCTTTGCTGTCATGCTTTTTTATATAAAATAAAGCTCATGTTTGCCTCATTTGTGCTGTTTAGTTAGTTTAGTGTATGAAGTTTTGCAAAGTTTTCCTAATGCCACAGTATAAAATAATTCTTAGACATGTCAATGGCATGTTCAGCAAATATTCACAATTTTGCTAAAAACAGTCAGATATTGAAATGAGACACACACACCACTAGGTGGCTTAGGATTTTGCCCTTGGGATCATAAGGTCCTAGCGCAGGCGCCACTGAGTTTCCCTTGGACCGTCCCCTCTACACTGTTCCCAGGGGGCGGTTGATGTCTGCCCGCTGCTCCACATGTGCAATGTTGAATCAGATTCTGTTATCACATCATTAAAGTGTTTTTATCATCCTAAATACAGTTGAGGTCTAATTATGAAATCACTTGTCAAAACCTCAAAGCACATCAGTTATCCAGTATCCTACAGCTAGTCAATTCTGCTCTGTACCAGTTAGAACAAAACAACAGATAACTATGGCTATGCAGCCTGTGCTGAAATTAAGTTATTTTTACGGATTTTGGAAGTTAGGTCTGGCATTTAAGGTCATGTATGAATGGACTGGTAGTTATTGACATATGCTGTGCCTCTTGTTCAGATGTGAATGAACTAGGGCTTTTTGTAAAATCTGAAAATGCTGTTTTTGTCTCATCACAGACCACAAAAGAGCTCATGGCCACATGCAGTGTGTGGCATGTGGATGCTGATACATTACCAGATTGGATTCTGAATGTAGTAAATCAGGTACAATCAAGTTTAATTTTCATTTCCATTGACATACCAAAATATAAAAAAAATTATAAATAAATATCTTTGTGCAGCAGTTATTTAAATATAATGAATCAACAAAACTGTAAACATTTGAGATGAAAATGAAAACTTTAACCTGTTAAATTAAGTTGCCTTTTAAATATGAATCACAAATCACTGAACGAAGGCTGTTTTCACAGGTTCATTGGACCGTCGGGAAGCTGAACTGTCAGAATTGTGGAGCTCGCTTGGGAGGATTCAATTTCATTAACTGTCCAAAATGTCCCTGTGGACATGATACAGCTGTGCACCTTAGCAAAAGCCGTGTTGATCAGGCTCTAAAGCATTCTGTGCACCTGAGCAGACCAGGCAGAGCAAGAAGACCTGCAGAGAGACTGGAGTGTCCGGCAGAATTTCTCTGCAAATGGAAAGGGCATGAAGAACGACAGGTCAGAAGCAGCACTGACTCCATCCCAAATATGAACCAGGATCAAACCACTCGGATGTTAACCTCAGAGACTGAACTGCAAAGCATGCAGACACACGAACTCCATTTATATAGTGAGGCCTCGTTCATCTCTCCTGTGAACGAGGTGGTGAACGAGACTGTGGATTCAGGCCAAGCAGGTCCAAGCTTCAGATCTGTTGAGACAGCTAGAGAAAATCCTGGAGTCCATGAACGTCAAATGCCAGTAGAACCACCAGGTAATGAGGTGAACACAGTGGGTGATGCAGCTTACTTAACATCACAGGAAACAGCTTCTGCAGACACAGACCTGGAGCAAGAGCAAGAGGATACGAGACCTGCAACGACAGAGGAACACGTGCACCATATGACCCCCAGCACTGTTCAGCTGACCAAGAAGGAGAAGAATCGCTTAAAAAGCTTGAGGAGGAAGCAGAGGAAAAAAGAGCGATGGATTCAGAGTCAACTCGAGGAAAAGGTAGATGCACCATGTCAAATCAGAGGTGCAAAGTGATAGGAGTTCAGTTTAATGAAACTGTTCAGTTGACAGTAGTGATGTCATTGTCACCGGAAGAACAGGCTTTTAATTAAAAGTATATTCTTTTAATGAACCACAAGTCTTCAAAAAATAGCATTTTGGTTCTTTTCTAATTACAGTTGGATTCTGCAGACTTTTGATTGACAGCTGTGATTGGTCAATTGTAAGAATTTAGTAAATACACATGTGATCTCAGTTCTAGGAACATTTGTGATCCCTATTTAATAGTGAATCATTTTATCATGACAGCACTACACAATATAAATATGATGCTGCATTTTGCTGTTGCCTCTTAAGTGCAAGAAATTAACTGACCCCGTTCAGTTCCACCATGCAATTGTCCCCAATCAGGGCAGAGCATTTTTAAAGCTCATGACTGAAGTTTTTGAGAACAATTCCTGTTAGCCTCATATAGAAAGTGTTCACTATTTTCCCTCTGATTACTAGGGTGTTGTTTGCTTCTTTTTTATTGAGAACACCCCAAATACAGAACATTAAAATCAAGAGTATTGTTATTGGTGGTCGTGCATTATCTTTAGTGCTATGTATGTAAAACTGTACTGTCAGTAGGTTCGTCTCTTTCTTTTCCCAGACTTCTCCTTCTGTGACAATCGGAGGGACAGATGCACCAAATGAAATAGTGTAGAATTTTTAAAAACATTTTCAAAAGTTTTTTTTTTTTTTTTTTTTAAATATTACAAGAACATATGCTTAAAAGTAATTTCTACAATTGAGTGCGGGGAATTGTTTTATTTCTAATAGAGGTGCTATTTCTAGTTGTATTTAGCCTGTAACTATTTAGCATGTTGTATCACTGCTTTGATACATGGTTCCATAAAAATATGTTATTAATCATTGCTGACTTGACAAAGTCCCTCTGTTTAAAAAAAAAAAAATAGGTGTGATGGTGTTTGCAAATTATTCCACTACTGGAAAACCCTCAGTTTGGTCAAATAATGTAAGAATTCATAACTTGTTTCCTCTGTTTCAGATTGTGAAGTGCAATGTGACGAGCAGCGATGACGAGGAGAAGGAAGGTTATGTTTGTGCAGTGTGTCTGGATGTGTATTACAATCCCTACATGTGTCAGCCCTGCAGCCATGTGTTCTGTGAGCCTTGTCTGAGAACGGTGGCGAAAAACCGGCCCAACAGCACCCCCTGCCCCCTCTGCAGAACCTTGATCTCACACGTGCTCTTCCAGCAAGGTCAGTTCAGCAAACCAATGGCCTCCTTTTACCTGTACAAATAAATTCAGCCTGGAACTGCCCGAAATACAGTAGCGGTCAGTTTCCTGACCCAGTTTTGGCCAGTGCCAGTGATATACCCTTTAGTCTAGACTTAATCTGCGGCTGGAAAAATGAATTCTTTTTGTTCTAAATCAGGTGGTTAAGATCAGTCGTGGCTTATGAAACACAGTGAGGTACAATGACTGAACAAACATTTGTACTCTGTTAATTGCACCTTTTATTTTTCTTTAAAATGTGTATTTTAAAAACATTGTAAGGACGTGATATTAGTGAAATATTATTTTACATCACAGCCAATATTTTCTTTTCAAATATGACTCATAATCACAGAAGCTGAGGTTGTGTCTGTCATCTTTATCATGCATTATAATGCGTGATCTATTTTTCCGCTAATATTTGGTCTTGTTATGATTGTAATTGCTGACGTCCCTTATAACTACACTGGCTGCTTTCACCTGCTCGAGAGCTGCACAGCTTTACTTTGCTAAATGTCCTTTGCTGTGTTAAACTGGTGTGTTTTACAAATTCCACTATTGTCTCGAACAGAATTTGCTGTACGTTGTTTTATAATCAACTAGGAATAAAAAATAACACTGATGATTAGCAGAAATACTGTTAACACACAGACGATCACGTATAGTTATTAAATGCCTCTGACCAAAGACTATGGGGCGTTGTTTTTGTTAATTACTCTTTAATGATCATTACAAATGAATTTCCCTGTTTCAGAGCTCCATCAGACCACTAGGACTTACTTTCCGAAAGAATATCTATCAAGAAAGGAGACTTTCCAGAAGATAAACTATTCCAAGTTGCCACTGCCCAGCTGCACAAAGCGTTTCCGCATTTTATGGGGTTTGCAGTTTTCGATTCTTCACATTTAAAGTACATTCTAAAGTAACATGTATATTGTTCTATATCATGTTGCTAATTGTTTGTGTTTCCTTGTTGTTTCAGGGTTTCAGAGACAAGGGGCTTCGGGTGGTCAGTGGCAGTTTCCACACCGAGCATTTGGACTAGATGGACTTGATCTGGGAGACATGCGGGGCTGGCCTTTTGATTCAGACGTAGTGATCGTCTCCATCTACTCGTTTCACTGGGTGATGGCGTTCATCCTCTTTTGTGGCCTCTGTTACTTCTTTCTCATCTGATGGAAACCACTACAGCAGACAAACCACAGCTCTGTCCAAGTGCCTCACTTTAGTTATGGATGCGCAGTGTGTGCATGGCTGTGAAAAGTCTGTGACGGGTCTTAAACTTGATCTACAAATTGTTAATGTCAGAACATAACTTTTATCTCTTTTTTTTTTTAAACGTACATCAAAAAGCACATCTTTACGCTGTGAAACATTCACTTCAGAAATGGTCCAAAACTACCTTCTTTTTTAAACATACACTTCCATTAGAGGTTATGTAGGTATGAGGTCCCAAAAATGACAAACAGCTTTGAAGAAAAATGGCAACAATCAGGTGGCTAAAGATGTAACCCTGTTTTTTAATGAGTTACTTTTAATTTGTCATTTCTATTCATTTGAATGTTGGTTTGAAATGTGTGATTTTGATTCATGCTTTTGCTTTTAGTGGTTATTTCTGCTATGGGACAATATTCATGGTTTTAAGCAGTGAATTATATTTGAATGAACCTCACATTTGTGTCTGACTGAGTAAACACTTTCTTAATTGACTTTAATATTGATTTTGTTCATTTACTCAAACAAAAACGGGAGCACGGGGCAGTGGGGCCTAGTGGTTAGGACTGTGAGTTAGGACCCCTGAGATCAGAAGGTTGCAGGTTCAAGTCCCAGCTCATGTAATGGGTTAAATGCAGAGGTGCAGTGGTGTGTTCACAATGACAATCACCTTCACTTTCACTAGGAGAGTTGTGCAGCCTAGAGGAAAACTTGAGAGAAGAATACTGGAGTAGAAATATTGCAGTGGACCTTCTTTGTCAGAGGAGATGTTTGCAGTTTGTATATGGACTCATGATGTTCTAAAATAAGCTGAACATTCATAATCTGTAATTATGAAATAACCTACAAAGGGAAAAAATTACTGATTCAAATGGAAGCAAAAGTAAAATGATCTCCAGAAACAAGGGTTTAATGTAAAGATCTCGAGAAAAGTGAAAATCCAACACAATATCACGTGAGTAAATGTAACTCAGCTTTGTGATTAAGACGTTAATGTGAGAGTGTGTTCAGTGTGCGGGTCGCGGCTCAGCCCGTTCACTGTGAGGCGGTGTGCGGCAGCTCGTGTGTGGCGCTGTAGTGCTGAGGTGAGGAGGCAGAGTGAGCGCTGCGCTGCTCTGCGCTGCTGTGGGAGTATCGCTGCAGCCTGACGGGGCGCACGGCGCTTCTCCTCGGCCTTCCAGCAGCGGGGGCTGAAGGTGACTCGTCGAGCCGGAGAGGAGAGATGCAGGCGGCTCGAGCGCGTCTGGCCCGTTCCTTCACGCGCTGCTGAGACGTCGAGGGAGGAAAAGCTGGGGAGAGGAAAAAGGCTGCGCACTCGCCCTCGAAACACTGCGCGCGCGTCATCTCGCTCTCCCTTTATTTTTCTTTACCATCCACCGCGTTTTGGCTCGTGCACGCGCATGCATGTGTTCTGCACCGAACGGGCGAAAGAAGCGCCCGCGCTCCGCAGGCGGAATCTTCCAGCTCGGCAGGGCCGCGCAGGAGCGTCGCGAGAGCACGGAGAGCACGCGCAGAGCCCAGCGCGCGCAGGAGGACTGCAGGATGGTGGGTATAGCGAGCAGGTGGCCTCGGCACAGCAACACACACACACACACACACACACACACACACGACCGGTTGCAGCTCAGCCTGCACACAGCACTGATACCGGAGGCAGCGCACCGTGTCCGGGAGCGGAGTTCTGGTTCGGGCTGAAGGTGAGTGTGCGCGTGTTATCGAGGCGGCGCTTTGAAGAAGAACTACAGCGTGAAGGCGACTTATAGAGGATCGTGACTAACGTGCACCTGCATACACACTGTTACTGCTATTCTCTCTCTCTCTCTGTATATAGAGACTATGCGACACCCCCACCCGTGTGTAGCGCTTTGTGACTGAGCACTGCAGCTCACACACACTAGACCCACACTGATCTCTATCTCCCTTTCAGACGGTGCAGGAGTTCAACACACTGGTGGCGCTGCACCGTGAGCAGGTCATCTCCATCGGAGAGATCACCGTGGACTGTCCTTCTCTGAGAGCGCAGATGCACAAGACTCGCACTAAAGGCTGCGTTGTGGCCCAGAGCGCCTACCAGAGCCTCACCGTCATCTCCGGGTGAGAATAAAGTGTGGGCTGTGCGGTAACGGCAGTGCGTGACTGTGTGTCCCTGTTTACGGTCTGTTTGGTGTGACCGCCACCCTTCGGTGCGGAAACGAACCCGCGACCGCTGATACTCTCTCTCTGCATTTGCGTCCCCTTAGGCCAGAGGACGGGGAAATCCACCCAGAAATATGCAGGCTTTTCATCCAGCTGCAGTGCTGCCTGGAGATGTACATCACGGAGATGCTGAAGTCGATGTGCTTGCTGGGTGTGCTGCAGCTCCACAGGAAAGGTGAAGTACTGCGTTAGTCCAACAGAGGGCGACAGAGGCCTGGGATAAACGAGCAGGCCTGTGTCTGAGGGGCTGTTGGGTTTAATTGTCAGTTCTAAATCCGTTATGCAGATGGCGGCGTGCAGTGCATGATATCCTCTGTACATGGGACAGACAGATATTTAGTCGCTAACTTACAAATACAATGCACCAGTTTGCAATGCACGGGATATTACATTGGATTTCCCTTGAGGTGTAACCTCTTAATGAATTAGCCTGTGTCTTCACTTGGCCACTTTTCTGAAGGTCAATGTATGATTCTCCTGAACCAAAACTATTATTGTTAACAATACTTTGATTTTACATTCCCATTTACTACAACCTTTAGAATAAAATGGTCAGATTTGTTGCCTTTGTCTTTCATTCTGACACATGTAGGTGATCTTTAGTCTTGGCTCTGTAATGTAAGTGGTCAGCAAATACAAAAAAGGTTTTTAACTTCATTTGTATGATGTGGACTTTTAAAACACTTTATTTCTGTAATTACAGCACAATGATCAACCATACTGTCAGGATTTTAAACAGGAAATACATGCGAAAAAGGAGTGATGGGAAGCTTTTTTATTTATCAGATAAAGTAACATGGAAACTCATATATTCAAGCTGTGAAACATCTAACAATGAGGGTATTCAACAAAAAATGGACGGTGGACTCTTTACTCATGCTAAATTAACAATGAGACACAGGTGCATACAAGACACGTAACCAAAAATAGCTGAAAATGGCGTTTAATACATTTTGCAACTAAACCCTTAATGTGGATGGACCCACACTTATATATAATACAGTAAATATTACTTAAATAAATGATCATTAGATAATTAGTTACAGTATAAATGCTATACTTTTACTATCCTACTATAATATGTAGTATAAAGTGTCATGATAGTAATAATTCACATTACTACACAAACATTAAGGTAAAAAATAAGCGTAGAGTTCATGTTTTTCTGTGTTTTTCTCCTAAAGGGAATGAGCCCTGCCCTGAGCCGAATGTAGTAGACTGCAGGGTGGACGAAAGCTCTGATGTCCCAATCCTGGAGGATAGATCATCATCGCCTGTTGACTTCCCCCAGGAGTCCTGGCTTGTGTGCACAGACATTGAGAACATAGAGAGGTACGTGCAGCGTTTCATCTTTTCAAAGTGGATTCTGCTCACTACAGTGGAACTTCAGACAAGTGCACAACGTCTGTGTGTCTTCCCTCCCACAGCTCTGCAGAGCAGAGAGTTCTGTCTCACTGAACACATCTGATTCATGTCCTCAGCTAGAGTAGAGATAATCTCTGCAGACCAGTGCCTCAGAAGGAACGGACACTGACTTTAACGAAAGTGTTCAGTTAAAAACCTGATGTTACTAACAATGATTAGAATGTAGTTGCCACAAATTAACAATATGTCTCATTTTCTGCTTAAAAGTTAAGGTACGAAAATGATTTCTGTGGATAACGCAGAACAGGGCATCAGCAACTTGAACTGCAAACAGTGTTTATCATTTGCACATTTGTTTTAGCATTTGCATACTTGTTTATTTCAAATCATTTGCACATTTGTTATATTGTTTAT
>JBBIGC010000024.1:10754369-10764887 GCA_037576955.1 Lepidarchus adonis
GAGTGATCTCTAACTCGCCTCGAGCGAGATTCGAACCCGGACCTGCGAGCTTCCTAACCCCGTGCCCTATGCGTGGCATAGGGCACGGGGTTAATATACATAATTGGTAAATTCTTAATTTTCGATTTAATACTACAAAATATTGGAGTCTATTCAACACTCAATATTTCTCATTTCACGAAACTAAAGTGTACAATTTACCTCTTCCTAAACAATGTTTAGATGAATGTAGTGAAATGATACACTTCTATACAAATATGCACACTTCAAAACCACAAGGAAAAGTTAGCTTTTCATGTATTGCTATTTAACTGATAAAATTTTTTTCTTTGGTGAAAATAAACACACTCCTGGCCGGAAAAGCTATGTACTCTGTTCAGCAGAAATAACTCCTAATAGTCATTTTGCATAATTGTCCATAAATCTCTTGCTAATTTTTTTCCCATGCTCAGATTCTTCAGTTTTATGATGGCTCTCTTGCCCTTTTCAAATCCCACACATTTCAAATGCGGTTCAAAACATACTCCTTTCTTCTTTTTGAGCCATTTTCTTTCTCTGATTCCACTTTTGGATTATCTATGGTTATCCCTAAAGACTTTTTGATATGACAGAATTCAAAGCTAAATCAATGACTGTATACTTCCTAGGCCCTGAGGCCACAAAGCGACTAGAATCATAAGATGTCAGAATTAGTATGAGATTTTTCACATGAAAAGCTGATTTAGTTTTTGGTCTATGCAAAACAATATGTATTGTGTACTTTTACTATTTGACTGCATGTTGTCAACTGTTTTCCTTTTGCCTATAGGCAGATGTATAAAAGCTGTTCTGGAATGCAATGGCCAAAATGACTGCTTGGACAACTCTGATGAGAAGGACTGTGGCAGAATTAAACGAGTGTGTGCAACAGAAAGACAGTTTGCTGGCCTCCCTGGAGCTGATCTGATTGGAAATGGGTAAAAATCAGAAGTAGTCAGACCCCCTTAAATTTTTCACTCTTTGTTATATTGCAGCCATTTGCTAAAATTATTCAAGTTCATTTTCCCCCGATTAATGTACACACAAATCTGCAAATAATGTCAACAATCCTGTGCTTTCCAGTCAATATGAGGTGCTGTGTGTACATTAATGAGAAAAAAAGTATCTTGAATGGTTTTAGCAAATTGCTGCAATATTACAAAGAGTCAAAAATGTAAGGGTGTCTTTCCATACCCACTGTATCATGTTTGAAAGCAATGTGGTGATCAGGCATGGACATTGAATTGTGATAAATCCATTATTATGAATTTTCTGATCTATTAACTGAAATGTGTACTCTACTGCAGATTTGATGCTATTGCAGAGCAGATGAGGGGTGCTGTTCTGGATAATACATTCATGGGAGAGGAATGTGCTCTAAACCGCAGTAAAGAAAACAGGAAGGTTTACCGAATCCCAGCCAACATCGAAAACTATGAGATTAAAGTGAGAGCTTTTGTTCACATTAGCCTTTGCTGTGGCTCCTTTTTAGCCTCACATAGTAAACTGTGTAACTGAAATTGGAAATGCTTATATTTTTAACAAAATATGAGTTTTTCATGACTGGAATTTGGTTCTGATTTGGCAGGTGGAACACATTGAGGACATTAAAGAGAACCCACCAGTGAAAAGTGAGCAGATCTCCTTGAGCAGTGAAAGCTCAGGATCTGTGTTTCCTGATGAGAAAAGCTCAAATGTCAGAATCCCCATCATTTTGCGCATTATTCAGCAGTCTCTGTCTAACTCAAGATTTAAAGAAGAAATTAGTGCCATTCAAAAAAAGGCAAGATTGTTTATTTATTTAGCAGAAATTTGTTTCACCAGTGCATATTATAGTGCTGTGCAGATGTTTGCTGATAAAATCATTTTTAAAGCTATTTATTATAAGCTACTTACTACTCATGCTGTAGTGTTCTAAGAAGACTAGAAACATATTTGTTATGTTTATTATGTTATATAGTGGTTTAAATGACAAAAATACTCTTACAGCCAAGAAAATTAGTTTTAAACAACACTCTTGAAGACTTTTGCACAGTTTAAATATTATTCTCGACAACAGTTGCCAGCATATATATATATATATATATACACACACACACACAGTCAAACCACGTTAGCTCACCCTGTTATCTCACCAAACATGCCTCTTGCCATGAAAGGCTGCAGGACAGATTTCCTTTCATGTTATTATATATATGTTTGATATGATATGTTTATCACCCCTTGATAAATAACAGATTTTGGTGATTTTGTAATTGAAAAGATGGTAATACAGTCTCTCTAGGAAAAAAAATACACTATATTTTCAGCAAACATTGATGCATTGTTTTATGCCATAAATTGAACAAATATTTTAAAATAAAAACATTATTATGGCACTGTGCAAAAAAATCTTGTACTTTAGATTTTCTCCCATTCTTCTTCTTTTTTTATTTATAAAAGGCTTCTAGTCCTGTAATATTCTTTGGTCATCTTAAATGCACAATTATTTTAAGATCTACCCACAAATTTTCAATGATGTTTAAAACAGGGAACTGTGATGGCCATTCCAAAATCTTGGTGGATTTCAAGGTATGTTTAGGATCATTGTCCTGTTGTAGAAGCTCATTCTCTTTTCAGCTTCAGCTTTTTTTTTTTACAGATGGTGTGATGTTTGCTTCCAGAATTTGCTGGTATTTAGTGGAATCCATTCTTCCCTCTTACGAGCAGTTTTCCAGATCTCATCTTGACCTCCACAGGTCTCCTGAACTGCCATCTCTTAATTACATTTCTCACTGTGGAAACTGCAAGCTGACAACACTTTGCTGTCTTCCTGCAGCATTTTTCTGCATTGGGCATCAATGACTGGCATGTATCAGATATACCGAGCTGATTTAGGTCTGAAACCTTGTAAAAAGAATCTGAGACTTGGAACTCTTAGGGTGCCCAAACTTTTGCACAGTGCAATAATAATGTTTTTGTGCAATAATAATATATAATAATAAATGAATAAATACATATAATAATAATTTGTGGCATAGAAAGTAGCTATGCATCAATGTTTGCAGAAAATATTGTGTATTTTTTCCATTTCCGAAAGAAACTGCGTTAACATCTTTTCAATTACAAAATCACCAAAATCTGTTATTTATTAAGGGGTGCTCAAACTTGGCATAAACACACACGCACACGTATATATACACATACACACGTATATAAACACATACACATACAGTGGGTCCTCGACTAACATGTAATGTAATGTAATGATGCTGCAGAGGCTTTATTGAACAGCACTGTGCTTTATTAACAGTTTGCAACATAAATGAACGCTCTCATATTACAGTAAAGCATTTAAGAAATGTTGCTCCAGGTAGAAATGCTCTTTTTAATGCTTCAACAAACACCACAGTAGTTAACGCATTGGGGAGGAGACTTGTGGCAAGACCACAATATATATATATACACACACACACACACATATTTATATATATCTTCATGATATAGTATATATACAGTTTATATAAGTGTTTATAATTTTTTCTGTCTACAAAAATAAATAAATATATATATATTTCTTTATTTTTGTAGACGGAAAACATATATAAAGTACACAAGTAACTCTTTTTCCTTCAACATGCTTTTTCTTCCAAACCCATGCTGTAGAACTCTAGATTTTTCAGGACACACCAGGTTATAACTACAGCAACTTTCAGGACGAAATCATCTGATCTGTATTTATCCGCTCCGTTCCTGGAATTCCTCAACAGTCTTCCCCTGGAATACAACTATGCCCTCTACAGGCAGATCTTTCAGCTGTTCGGGACACACTATTTCATCTCTGGGACACTGGGAGGGCAGTATGACTTGCTTTTCCAGTACGACCATGAAGAGCTGAAATCTCAGGGTAACTAAAATTTAAATATTTCCTTGACTGAGAAATAGAACATAGTTTTTTAAGACCTATCTGAGACATAATTACTGTGAACATCTTTTATTTTCAGGTTTAACAGAGGAAGAGGCAAAATATTGTGCCAGTAATGAATTTTCCCTTTTCATCTTCATTTATTCCACATCGTCAAGCAGTAAAACATGTGGTAGCAAGAAGACAAATACCAAATACGAGGGTGAGCAGGTTTAATTATAATATTGTATTGTTGTTTATCCTCTTATTTTAGCTGTTAACAGTTAGTTTATCTTATTATTGTTTTCTGTCATTGTTCTTGTAAATGCTTGATATACGTATTTCTCTTACTGTTTCTTTTGACTTTAATGTTGTGCAGTATCATGCCTAATACTGTTCTTCTCTATCATCCCTAGGATCCTTTCTGCAGACATCTGAGAAGTCCTTGTCCATAGTGAAGGGAGGAAGAGCAGAATATGCTGCAGCGTTGGCTTGGGAACGGAGTGGTGGACCTCCAGATAGCACAACATACCAGGACTGGATAAAGTCAACTGTAGACAACCCCACAATGATAGAATACGAGGTCTGAATTCTTTAGATTGGTCCAATCTCACTTTGCAGGCCAGTGTCGTATCAGTCCCATGTTCTATCCCGAATCAAGTGCTCAAATGTTCTTAAGAGACAAATTTAATTTAAAAGGTACCTACTTTAAACACCCTAGAATCAGAATCAAAAAAACTTTATTATCCCGGAGGAAATTGCTTATGCAGCGACTACACATGGAGACATGACATACATTGACTAACACGCTGTGTAAGATAAAATAACACACTGAGTAAGATAAAAATATAGATAAAAGTGTAGATAAAAATGCCAGAGTATAAATAGGGTAAGATGGTAAGTGTGAATAAAAAGATTCTGATTTGGAAACTGTCATTTGTAATGAGTACAGTAAGGTAATATAAACAGAATACATAATAAGGCATTAGCAGCATAGATATTGCACATTGTCCATATAAAAGTGTGCTTTGGATTAGGTGTGTGATAAAATATCGATATGGCGATATATTGTTGTCCTTGCTCACGCGATACGATAATCGATACGCTGATGGCAATATTGATATTTAAATGAATAAACTTTCCAACAGACCATTGAGTGCAGGAGATTTCTGCTGAAGAAGAACTTTGCAACAGGTAGCTTGCAAAAAAAAAAAAAACCCCAGATTGACTAAGGCGCCCCAGCCACATTTAAATATAAATTCTGAGTTTGGCTTTTAGAACATCGACAGAACAAAACATGGATTATTTTGTGATCTCTGTGCGTCTCTTACCTGCACTTCTTTCATAGCGATTGGATGACGTTACCAGCAAACCCTAAACATGAGTAAACGCGCATCGCTGGAGAGCTTCTATAAAAATTGAGAAAGACTCAATAATCTAACTCTAGATGATTGTTTATATTCGCATTTGAGATATTTTTACCACAATATTTTTACTAAAAAGTTGCATACTCAGAAGTCTTTACCACACAAGAGAACGGTGTAGAAAAACTCCTGGAAGGTGATAGTAATCAATGTAAAAAAAATAAAAGTTTAATTAAACATGTATTAATCCTGGAATGTGTAAATGTGGAAGGGGTGGAGCTTAAAGTCTATAATATTTTTTGACATGATTTCCTGAAGTGCTAAAGGTTCTTTCTTTACTGTGTCACATAGCTGGCACCTTTGGTGAATTTAGTACGGGGTTTTCCCTGTGCTGTGACTAAGAGACGGCACATGGAGAAGGCTCTGGCTGAGTATCTGGTGACCTTTGACTCCTGTAAGTGCTCCCCTTGCCCAAACAATGGCCGTCCTGTACTTTCGGGAACAGAGTGTTTGTGTATTTGCCAAACTGGGACCTATGGCAACAGCTGTGAGAAACGGGCCAAGGATTACACTTCAGGTTATTTAAAAACTTATTCTTGCTATTAATTTGTTAGATCCCAATAAAAACCATATCTTCATAATGGCTTGATATTGTGTTTGGTTTCTTGTCTCCCTCCAGAGGCAGTTGATGGGTACTGGAATTGCTGGAGCTCGTGGAGTGCCTGTGATTCCTCCTTGAGGAGGCAGCGTACACGTGCCTGCAACAACCCTGCTCCCCAGAGAGGAGGCAAACCTTGCCAGGGCCCTGATCGTCAAGAGGAGGAGTGCACCATCTCTATCTTCCAAGAGTGAGTCAGTGTTGTTTTAAGAACTTTGCAGGAGAAGGAGCAGCATTATTACTGTGAAGGTGCTATGTCATGGACATTGAAATAGCTTGGCTTAGAAAATAAATGAATTATGTCTATTCAGTCCAGTTTCTGCAAAGTCACCAAAACAGTTCATCTACAAGCAGCTGGTGTCAAAAATAAATACAGCCCTTGGAAATGGTTAATTTTCTCAACATATTGGAAAAAGCAAACATTTCACCCAATAGGTCATTTATTCACCTATTTTCACACTTTCACAAAGTCCCAACTTTTTGTATCAGAAATGCAATTGGAAAAAACTATAAATACAAGATAAATACCAGTTATCAGCTCTTTAATGATTGTTAATTCCACATAAAAATTAACGTGATTTTGTGTCATATCTGTTGTTTCAGTTGAGTGAATGTACTGTTAACAACAATGAGAAAAAGTTAATTTAAATGAGTTTTCATTGTTAAATAAGAAATATTTTTAAAATGGGAATTAGATATAACAACAACAATTTGATTTTTAACAAAGTTTTATGACTTCAACCTTTGCGGTTTCCCAAATGCTCTTTTGTGTGTTTACGCAGGCAGAATGTGTGCATCAACGATGATGATTTTGTAACAGAGGGTGAGAGCGAGAGCAAATTGCCCCCAGGAGCGTTGGGCTGTTCCAAACCAAAGCCTCCTCCCAACAGCTACTTGAGGGTCAGGGGTTACACACATTGTGTTAAAACACAATTATACCTCATTCTTTTGTTTTAATGCATCATTTATCCAATCAACCTATAGTAAGATGTCCCTCCATTCTGAACACCTGTCTTAAACCATATTTCCTCCCAAACCTGCATGCTATGTTTTCTCCATCTCTTTAGATCAATAGGAGGCAGTATGACTTTGGCGCTCATGAGGAGATTATGTGCTTCACTGGTTATGAGTTCGATGGATACCAGCTTATCCGCTGTCTTCAGGATGGCACCTGGGAACAACTGAAGGGGCGTTGCATCAGTATGTCCATAAACACCAGAATGAGAAAGCAAATAGAGTTGCAGCATGTCTGTGGCCAAGTGTAGTTTGAATTTCCAATCCAATCCAACTTTATTAATAAAGCACTTTTACACCAGCACATGACCAAAGTGCTGTACAATAAATACGTTAAGAACAAATAAATAAAAGTGAATAAAAATGAAAAGTAAAAAACACATACAATAAAGCAGAATAAAACACAAAAACATTATACATGAAAAACAAGCAGCCTTTAAAAGTACAAAGAACTAAAATTAACATCTCACATGGTGTCGAAAGCCAGGGTGAAGAGATGAGATTTTAAAAGAGATTTAAAAACTTGGAGAGAAGAGGCTGTCTAATCTCTAAAGGAAGATCATTCCATAGTTTGGGGGCTGCCACAGCAAAAGCACAGTCTCCTAGATTTACGCTCAGTCCTGGGTTCACACAGGAGCAGCTGATCAGCTGAGCTGAGAGAGCGAGTGGGTGTATAAGGCTGTAGCAGCTCAGAGAGATATGATGGGGCAAGGCCATGGAGGACTTTAAAAGCAAATAAAATCATTTAAAAATGGATCCTAAAAGATAAAAGATACAGAATATTTATCTGTTGTATGGGTCATGAAATTATTTAATGTAATGTTTCCCAATTGTGGACCTGTACACATTCTAGTTTTTCTTATTTCACTGCTTTTGCACACCCACTTCTACTCAGCAAGGGGGTGTTAGTGAGCTGTTTAATTATTCATGAGCCTTGAATACTTCCAAATTTGCAGAGCAGTGGCATCCTGGTTCAAGACAGTGGTCACAGTCCAGACTTGGGTTAGTGAGGGAAGTCATCAGTGCTGGGAATAAAAGTATGCACAAATAAATTCCCATGGAAAATGTAACTTTTGTTAAATTTGTATTAAATGTAACTATGAATAGGCCTTTATAAGGAGAAATAAGGAGAAATAAGTCCCTTCCCAACAAGTTTCAGTATTTCATTAAGAAGTGATGAAAACATCTTTGATTCTGATGATGACCATGATGTCATGAAACTCACACTTTTGGTGTCATTAAATCTGTTAATGTCATGTGATGACCTTTGAAGACTGAAAGTGTGAAGTGGTGGGTAGCGACTGGGATAGAGATGTTAAGATGGCACTGCACACTCTTAAACATAAAGGTGCCAATTATGGTTATTTACATATTACAGTAAAACTGACTTTTGATTCTTTAAAGAGCAATAATTGGCTCCTTGCAGAATCTTTTTGCAAATGAGATGTGTGAGTGTGAAGCAACCTTTTTAAAGTTTAATGAACATAATTTACATTTTATAGAAAGATCACTGGAATTGGCAGCAAACATCTATATTTTGTAAATTTCTTTTAACTTTTATAAGGTTGCTCACATTAAAAGGATTTCTCTTTAGAGAAGTGAATGTGTTTTTTTTATTTATTTATTTATTTATTTATTTTAACCATATTTAGAATGACATCACTCAAAAAGTAATTTTTGGTTCCTTAATTTGATGGTTTCTGGTACCACATGACTTACCACATGGATAAACTCTTCAGGGAAAGTCTCATTTAAACATCTACACAACAAGGGATACTGTTATGATGACAATTAAGTAGTTAAGAAGGCCATTTTTCCAGCTGAAACAGCTACCATCTGTCATACCTTTGCAGTTTCATATGTTGAACTAACAAATTTCCTCAGAAGAACAGAAAGACATATTTTCCTTGACCTCCTGCTATTCTGCAAGACAATGCATTTACTGTTAATCTACTGTTAATTAATCTACTGTTACTCTAACATATATCCTTGATGGACATCACTCTACAAAGAAAACATGTAATGCTGCATCGTAATGGTTATAAATTCAATGATAACCTGTATAATTTCACTTAATAATATGATAGCACCCAGGCTATTGATACATTAAGGAAGGTCTTTTCTTGTGCATTGCATTTTATTCCATTCCAGAGAAGATGTGCTCCAGGCCCACAGTTCCAGAAGACATAAACATAACCCCGGGGAAAACCGAGTACCAGATTGGGTCCAGTATCATGTTGAAGTGCTCAGACAGTGGGAGGACTCTGCTGGGACCTCGCTTCTACATTTGCACCAGTGCGCTCAGCTGGGACCCACCCATTCTTCACAATTTACACTGCAAAGCTGGTAATTCCAATAGCAAGCTGCTATACATGTATTTATCCACTGATCAGCATTTTTTAAATCTGAAAACATGTTGTTAAGATGCTTGGAAAGATGTGAAGATTTGTAAAGGTCATTTTTTTTTTCCTGAACAGACAATCCCTTCGTTCAAGATAGCAAATGTGGTAAAGGAGAGCGTCATGATGGCTCCAAGTGTGTTTGTATATCTAGAGAAGACTGCAGGTCAGAGAAAATTAATAAAATTATTCTATTTATTATATTATATTATTATGAACCCTTATTCTAAATGTTCTAATATTGCATGGTGATAAATCCTATAGGTGGTGGTTATTGGAAATGATCCTCTGTGTGACCCTGAGTATTTTTTTCTGTCATTTGAGAGAATCCAGATAATGATAATATGTTTCTTTTGTAGGAAGTATAAGGAGGACTTTTGTGTCCTGGACGCAGCTAAAGGAAGCACTGTGATGATGTCCTTCTGTGCCTTTCATGCTGGGCGTTGCCATGGCGATAAGCTGCACTTCATGAACGATGGGCTTTGCAAAAGTGACGTGGCCAGTTTGGACTGGGCCAAGTTCAGGGCCAGTGTTTCGGAGAAGAGCTCTGTGCAGGAGCCCTGTGGATCAGACACCTGTTACGAGTGGGAGACCTGCTCAGGTACACCTGTTTTTATCATTTACCAACTCTGTATTCTTATTTATAGCCCATCTGTGGAGTATGTACCTGGGTACAGTTATGGTCACCCTGGTGTGATGAGCTGATATTTGTGAATATTTTAGGGAAAACACCAAAATATACAAACTGTGTGGGACAATTATGTTCTGTTTTTATCTTTGCTCCACAGAATCAACAACATGTGTGTGCAAATATCCCAGAGACTGTGCAAAGAATGAGGAACACACCTACTGTCTGAATATTGTGAGATTGCAACGTAAACGGGCTGTGAATTTGTGCAGCATGGCTGCCATGAAGTGCAATGGTTATGAGTTTGAAGTTCTTAGTGATGATGACTGTAAAAGCCCTTAGTTTATTTAGTATATGTCAGTTTCAGCAAGTTGTAGTGCTTTCACTCATTTACTATCACAAACGAAATAGCATCACATACGTTTGTTTGTACTTCAAATGAATTAAATGTATATCACAAGTATGTCTGCCATTTATGGTTTTATTATTATATTATATTATATTATATTATATTATATTATATTATATTATATTATATTATATTATATTATATT
>JBBIGC010000024.1:10764987-10784688 GCA_037576955.1 Lepidarchus adonis
ACACACACAGCCAAGTCTATTACAGATCACCACACACCCACACACACACACACACACTACAGTCTTATGCTGGGACACTTACTCCAAATTTAAACACAATGCCTTGAACAAGAGCTTAATCTATATGATTATATGACTATTCTGTGTGAATCTATTATAAATACTGTATTAAAACTGAATTAAAGGCCATTAAAGGCAATCTTTATCTTAAATGCTCAAGGAGGTTCCCAGGAATGGTGCCAAAACACTATCACATGCAGAACAAGCTGTACAATTCAGACTAATAATACCTGACCCATAGCACAGTTAAGCAGAACATAGACAGACAGAAAGACATTTGTGATATGCACATGCATGTCAGGGGTCAAAAATCACTTGTAACGTAAAGTGTGACAGTAGCAGTTAATTGACTTTAACAGGCTTTTAATTAAGCAGAGTTGAATCGGATGTAGCAAAGGGGGAAGCCTTAATTATTTTGAAACTCAATACCCAGACAAATACAACCTCTGTTACAACCTTCTCTCTAAAGTCCTGCTCATAAAACACATGAACGTGTGTTGCATGGGCTGGAATGCTGTAGCTCACTGAGCTGTAATCAACTGTTATAAATAAAATAATGTAAACAGACACAGACACACCCAACAGCTAACAGCTAGCATAAATCTAGCTAACATTAGCGATGTAGCACTGAGTTCTAAGGACTACATTTCACCTCATGAACTGCAAAACCTGAAAATGTTGCTGAAACTCATTGAATAACAAATAACAAACAAATAACAAAGTTTACTTACAGTATTTAACAAATAGGATTTAGCCCAACTGTTACCTGAGAAAAGAAATTGTTTGCTTCATCAATATGACAGCAAGTATTGTGAAGCAGTGCATGTTCACAAACACCAAGCGTGGGAAGTAGCACAAAACACAGGAAACAGCACAGTTCTGACCTTTATCTGTGTTCATTGTCAAACTGTGCCTGATCAATTTGTTGATGGCTGAGGGGCTTCTTTTTGTCTTCATCAGGCCATTCAAGGCTGCTGCTTACTCACACTGGCCAGACACTAGGTTAGCCCTTGGCTCGGTCCAAAATGACACAACTGCTTCAGTACTGGCTGTCATACCATTACAGTGCTTAATGATACATTTTGAAATACTGTATAATTCTATGAAGAGTGATTTGAAGGATACACATTGTGCTATTTCTGAATGGTAATCTTGATTGACATGCGAAGTTGGCATTCCACTGACAAAAACAGGATGCTAGCTCTTAAAGTAATAGAGTTGTATGGAATGTTTAAGTTGTTTTGTTAAGTGAACCTTGGCCTCCATCTTAACATAGGGCCTTCCCCCGACCCTTTTCCGCCCCTTAAAAATGATGTGCTCATGCAAGGAACAGGCTTAGCAACTAGTATACTTTAGTGTAAACATTCCTATTCCTACTCAGCAACAAAGATTGCAATATGTAAAACTGTTAAATGTTGACATAATTAGGCTATAATATATGATATTTGGACTGAAACAAATCAAATAAATAAAAGCAACCATTAACAACATAATTTTTGTTTATGTGAACAAAATAATGTAAATGATTTGCTTAACTTCATTTAAAGAATACTTATATACAAACCCCATTTCCAGAAAAGACTGGATATAAGATTAAACTGCACAAAAATGTGTGTTATGTTTTTCATGCACATGAACGTTTGCTTAACTGACAAAGGTTTTACAGACCAAAGAAGAGGTAGAGGAAGAAGATGTACACCTTGGTGAAAACACATCTGGCAAATACCAAAAGACAACTTTTCTCACTGTGGACACACCTTCTCATTCAATGTGTTTTCTTTATTTTCATGACCATTTAAGTGAAAGTGATTTTTCTGTCATTGTGAACACATAGTTCACCACAACAAAATTTGTGCTCTGCCTTTAACCCATCACACGTGCACACGTGGAGCAGCGGGCAACTATCAACAGCGCCCAGGGTGCAGTGAAGTGGGGACGGTACCTTGCTCAAGGGTTCCTCAGTGGTGCCCAGGCTGGGACTTGAACCTGGGACTTTCTGATTCCAGGGGCAAAGTCCTAACCACTAGGCCACCACTGCCCCCAAAAATAAATGTCAGGGGAGAGCGCGAACGCGGTCCCCCACTACCAGAAATTTTGCAGTCGAGATTCCCACATTTGGGGAATTCGCAATGGTCAGCATGACCTAAGTGCAATGGCCAAGCCTCACCTTGGGTGAACCACCTTCGTGATCATGGTGTCGCCCCTGCCCGGTTAGTACCATTACATTGGTAGATTCTCACTGAAGGCATCAAAACTATGAATGAACACATGTAGTTAGTGGGATTTCTTGCTTTATCAATGGGGTTGGGACCATCAGTTGTGTTGTGCAGAGGTCAGGTTATTACACAGCCGACAGCCCTATTGGACAATGTTAAAATTCATATTATGGCAAGAACCAATCAGCTAACTAAAGAAAAACGAGTGGCCATCATTACTTTAAGAAATGAAGATCAGTCAGTTCGGAAAATTGCAAAAACTTTCATTATGTCCCCAAGTGGTTGCGTTTAGTTGGACGATCATTTATTTTTCACCAGGACAATGACCCCAAACACACCTCCAGGTTGTGTAAGGGCTATTTGACCAAGAAGGAGAGTGATGGAGTTCTGCGGCAGATGACCTGGCCTCCACAATCACCGGACCTGAACCCAGTGGAGATGGTTTGAGGTGAACTGGACCGCAGAGTGAAGGCAAAGGGGCCAACAAGTGCTAAACACCTCTGGGAACTTCTTCAAGACCATTTCAGGCGACTACTTCTTGAAGCTCATCGAGAGAATGCCAAGAGTGTGCAAAGCAGTAAACAGAGCAAAGGTTCATAGTTTTGATGCCTTCAGTGAGAATCTACCAATGTAAATGGGCATTCAAAAGTGACCAAAACATCAGCCAGAAAGCATAGGAACTGAGAAGTGTCACCACCTGTAGAATTTGGGATGTCTTGCTGATTGCCTATAATTTCCACCTGTTGTCTATTCCATTTGTCCATTTTCCAGTGTTGCTTTCTGGACAGTTTGATTTCACACAAGTGTGATTGACTTGGAGTTACATTGTGTTGTTTAAGTGTTCTCTTTATATATATATATATTTTTAGCTGTGTATATATGTATGTGTGTGTGTGTGTGTGTGTGTGTGTGTATTCTAATACTGAATATTAGAAATCCAATTATACTGTACAGTCTTTTGTAGATCTTATAGGTATAGTGTATATTTGAAGTAAGAGTTGCTTAGTTATTTAAACCACTACATTTACAGCATTTGGCAGACGCTCTTAAACACCTCTGGGAACTCCTTCAAGTCTGTTGGAAAACCATTTCAGATGACTACCTCTTGAAGCTCATATCCAGAGCGACGTACATGGTGAGCGGTTGGGGGTTAGGCACTTCAGCCTGCTGTCCGGTTCCGAGAATCAAAACCCACTTCTCTAACCATTGGGCTATGGCTAATATTGACTAATGACTAATATTAGTTTAGTATATCAGAATGCAAATAAAATTAATTCATTGAACAGTACATGTTTGTCAATGTGTTTGAATACTGTTTCAGACTTCCAGAGCTTTGGTGGAGTAACCATCAAATCCCTGGTTTGGGTTCAATCAGGGGATAAATCAAGAGCTGCTGCTGAGAGTTTCACACATTCATGTCTTTGAGGGGGAATTACCATGAACTACTTACACACAAAACTAGCTTTTTGGTTTGTGTTATTCTAATGAAAACGTGTGTATATAATATAATGTACATACACACATATATAGACACACATTCCAATCAGATAAGACAACGGTCTATGTTTTCTTACGACACATTAAACCCTGCTCTCCATTTCCACCACCCCAGATCCCCTTCGCACGTGCTCTCGTTGCGGTCACGTGTACTCGCAGTTCCTGCAGTCCGGTTATTTCTGAATTACTGGGAGGGAGAGGACTGGAGGTCCGGGGGTGAGGGCTGAAGGTCGGGGGGTGAGGGCTGAAGGTCCGGGGGTGAGGGCTGAAGGTATGGGGTGAGGGCATGCGTTGCATCACAAACACTCCCGCACAATCAACTCTTAGCTTAACCCACACATTTGACCAAAACTGCCCCAAGAAGGAAACGCACATGCTTTACATTCCAAACCATTTTTTTCTACAGAAAGGGACCGTAAAACTCCCCGTGACAAACCAACAAGCAGTCGTTTCAGCTGCAAGATCATTCGAGAAGGAATCTACGTCCGCACGAAGAAATGAGCACAAACCATAGAGAGCAGAGAGGGAAAAGACTTAGGGAGCTCCGCTGCCACAGCAGAGGTGGAGACTCCTCCTCCTCCTCCTGCTCCTGCTCCTCCTCCTCAGTGGACGAACGTAATAATTGCCTTATGCTTCCAGTGCTGGAGAAGTTGACGCGTTGGCTGCGCGAGAGCACTGTTTATGTGAGGAGGTTTGTGAATAAGGGAGCGTTGCTTTAGCTCGGCGCTGGTTTAGTGCTGCTGTAGAGTTTTCTACAGAATCTGTCGAGGAATCAGAGCTACAGACTGTTACTGCAGGAGACTATGTAATGTGATTGCCCAGAGGCACCATTCCTAAAAGGAGAAGACGCTGAAGTTCAGGATCTCAGTCTTGTATGAGGTGTTTTCGCAGAATTCTCTTTCACAAGGTGGGTGTTGAAATGCATAGGCACTGTTGGGACACACGCAGTCTTTAAAAACATGGTGGTGACAAACAGGACTAATTGGAGCCTCTGCAACTTGTGGACACTCCCAGCTTGTTATTCAGTCTGTGTTTTCCCTCTGTGTTAGTTGATTAATGATCTCAGGCTCGTGTTGGATATATCACTCTGATGCCAAGTGCACTGTGCAGTCGTTGCAAATGCAAATGCTTTGAAAAAAGATTGAATCCATTAATTTATTGACTCAGTTGAAGTCAAGTGTTGAAGGACTGCGTGGCATTGAGATCCAGTTTAGCTTGCGCTGCAAAATCGTGCCCCAAGATAACATACATGTTTGGGCTGACCTTAACCAGAATCCACGATAACTCTAAAATAACACACTTATTGTGACTGAAAGAGACTTAAGCAAACTATTTGTGGTGGGAATATGATGACTTTTCAGCAAAAGCTGCACATACACACTCAAGCTTGGGGGTTTGACTGCATTTGTGAACTGTGAATGCATGCAGATATGTGGTGTATGATCTCAGTGCATTAATTAGTACAATGATTGAATGTGTGTGGGTGTTACTTAGTAGTGTATATATTACATGATCTATACTGTAATACAATCCAACATATATTAGCACCATTACTACTGTTTCTAATACTAATGCTGCTGTTACATATACTACTGTTATTACTATCACAGCTCTTATTAATACTGCTACTACTAATACAAAACTATTACTATTAATAATACTACATTTACAACTATTACCACTACTTCTTTTACTCATATACTACTACTACTACTGCTACTATACTGCTGCTACAACTCTTACTACCGCTTCTCTTACTACTACTACTACTACTAATAATAATACTACTATTATTACTATCACAGCTCTTATTAATACTGCTACTACTAATACAAAAACTATTACTACTACTACACTATTATTAATAATACTACATTTACAACTATTACCACTACTTCTTTTACTCATGTACTACTACTACTGCTACTATACTGCTGCTACAACTCTTACTACCGCTTCTCTTACTACTACTACTACTACTAATAATAATACTACTATTATTACTATCACAGCTCTTATTAATACTGCTACTACTAATACAAAAACTATTACTACTACTACACTATTATTAATAATACTACATTTACAACTATTACCACTACTTCTTTTACTCATATACTACTACTGCTACTATACTGCTGCCACTACTTACTATAACTTCCCTTACTACTACTACTACTATTACTATTACTACTACGACTACTACTATTACTACTACTACTACTATTACTACTATCACAACTCTTATTACTACTGCTACTATTACTTATACTAAAACTAGTACTAATACTACATTTGCAACTATTAGTACTACTTATTTTACTACTCTTATATTACTACTACCACTACTATTACTACTCTTACTATACTGCTGCTACTACTCTTAATACCATTTTTCTTACTACTACTACTACTACTACTACTACTACTACTACTACTACTACTACTACTACTATTTTTACAATTACTAATACTACTACTTTTATAACTATTACTAATACTAAAACTATTGCTACTACTTTTCATATTACTACTGCTTCTACCACTACTATTACTGTTGCTACTTCTTTTACTACTGCTGCTGCTTCTATATTGCTGCTGCTACTATTACTACCAATTCTCTTACTACTACTACTACTACTACTTGTACTACTACTACTACTACTACTGCTACTACTACTACTACTACTACTACTACTACTACTAACACCACAAACACTAATACTAATACTTCTAGTTGACATAATAATCTTCATCCTCAGCACACTGAAATATTAAATAAAATTTTACTATTCTTTTTCAATTTGACATTCTGCATAAATATTTCCTAGGATATATATTGAACATGTCTGTATATTGTGATGCAAGGTGATAATGTTTCATTAATGCTGTTTGACAGTAAATTGTATGTATGTACTTATTTGTATACTGCCTGGCAGAGCTACCAGTGTGGGCGAGAAGGTGATTGTCACCATATTAGTGCAGAGCGAATAGGTGCAGTTCTGAATGCTCTTTCTGAGAATGCAATTTCCAGGAGCAGGGAACTGGATTATGGCCAGGGAACAGAGGAGATGTATTTCACAAGCTTTGGACGGAGCTGTTGTTTTCCTTAAAATGAATGTCATATTCTGCATAAGCCTGCTTACTAAGAATTTCATGATTCTATAAATATAATGGATAGCATGGCTTCTCATTATAAATACCACTTCAGCTTGTTTCAAGATGCAAAATAGATGCACCAGTCATGGTTACAAATATGCCAGGAGGTTTTAGAAATGTATTTTTTAGATTTAACATCAACCTATAATAGAAAGGCAATTTCAGAGCAAACATAACATTTGATTTGAAAAAAGTCCTGACATCAATATGGTAATTAATGTTTATAGCTAGCATTGGTACAGCACAGTTATAAAAACGGCATTTCCTGGGACACAGTGGATACTAATTAATCTCTCAACCTTCTCTGCTTAGAGTCTGTGCCATGGGGACTGATCTGTTTTTCTTCATTTGCCTCTTCCTCATTGGTGCTGTCACCACAGAAAGGCTGCCATCCACTGTGCAAGGTACTGTGAGATTTTTAACACTGTTTTCTTCTTTAAAAAGGAGGATCTTCTCTGGAAACTGTCCCACTCTATTGACAGCTTAGCACATATACCGCAACAAGTATGTTGTTCTTCAGAGTGTTGTCACAAGAGACAGGATGTTTTCATCAGGAAACTTCTCTTGAACACTGAGGAGCAGTCAGTGGTTGAGAACCAATGTGAGAGCTCTCATGCCCTTTGCTTTTTCTTCTACAAAAACCTTCTCTACAAGAATATTCTCTCTCAAGAGCCACTCAGATGATGTTACACGACAATGTGTGGTGCAGTTCAGCCTTTGACCAAAATGTAACATTTCAAAATACCATCAAAGATGGGTGTAGATATATTCCAGTTTCCCAGTCTCAATAAAGGTTCTTCATTGGTTCTTTAATGAAGGCAGTGTCTCTATATGGAACTCATCATGGCTTCAAAAATAAAAAAGCAAATATTAGATACCAAACAGGTCTTGTCTGATCATCTTCATTTCGCTAAGAGGAAATTGTGTAAATTAGATTTTTAGGCAAACAATTTAGTGGCACCACTTATGTCTTTTCCTTTTTAAACCCTTTTGAATTCATATTTCAGCTCTGCTAAATCTGATTAGAAATGAACAGCATAGAAATAGGTTAGAAATGAACACTGCTGAGCTTATATAGTCATATAATCAGCCACATAAGAAGTACATCTCTCATCATTTCTGTTGCTTAGAGATTCACTGGCTTCTTCATGTTGAAAAACATATGCCCCAACTCCCCCCGCACTCCCCACCCCCCATCAGCATTAGCTGCTATTCCTGGAAACAGGTAATTGTGCAGAAAATTACCTGTGCTTTTGAACATGAATGATCAATTGGAGGGAGAAAGGGCTGAACTGAAGAGCACTATACAGACGCAGAACACAGCGACTGAATACAGAGAGAAATTACTATATGGAATGAAGGCTAAACCCTGCACTAACATGAAACATGAATTTACCTTTTCCCATTTGAGAGAGTGTGATGGGCATGTGCTAAAAAATCAAACTACCTGAATATTATTGTTTTATTAAAATAAATAAATGTACACATCAGAATCAGAATCAGAAAACTTTATTAATCCCAGGGGGAAATTGTTTTTTTAAATAAAAAAACTGTTTTTTTTAAATATAAATTTAAAATATAAATATATTATATATAAATCTTAAATCTATCTTTAATATATCTTTAAAGTAATAAAAACACAAAATTACCATAATGATTTCGCAACTGTTAAACTGAAACTTGAAAGTTATGAATAGACATATCATGAAAACACTTTAACCTGCATTTACTATGTTTAATTTATATATAATAAATACTCATCCAAATGTAACACTCTGCACAAACGTTGGTATCATCTGTGTTTATGTTTCTTGCTGAAGCTTTATTAAATATGTAATATAGGTTTATGTTTTACCTGCATTTACTTCCTCAAACCCCAACACCTTACAAGTTTCTTCAGCTGAGGATGAATAAATAATGAGAGTTGCATTGTATGATGATATAGTCTGCTGCAACAATTGGTATCAAGCTATGTTAATTAACAATGTCATTTCCATTAAATCTGGACATAAGTAGATATTTCCATTAAAATCAGTAATAAAAATATCACAGAAGAGGAAAAATTAGCTTGAAATGCAGCTTTATCAGACACTTATAAGATATGACACATCTTTAATATACAGATAACAGTGAAGCATGTCCATCAGCTTTATCAGCTCAATCAGACCTCTACTGGCCTAATATAGGATCCTCAAGTTTGAGAGCTGATAAACAGGATATTAATATTTAGGCTCTCAGCCAAAATCATGCTGCTGCTTGCTGTCGCTGTTTACTGCACACGTTTGCTCCTTGCTCGTCGTTTCACATTGATCTACATTTCATAAGAAATAGCGTAATAAAATTCATTACATCATATTGATTCAGTTCTTTTATTGAATTATTTATTTGTTCAGCACTCAGTGATGGTTGGTTTCGTCTTTTTTAAGCACAATCTGATAGAGGAACAAGTTCTGAACATTTTGTTTAGTCCCGTATATAAACAGAACAGAAAGGCAAATTCAGACGTGCCCTGCATGCTTATATAGACTCTTGCTAATAAAAGAGTCTTTACAAGTAATGTAAACTAAATCAAGATTGTTTTGGGTTGGATGGATTTATACTGACTTGTCTGCTTCAATACAGACTCAAATAAGTAATAAAGCGTCTTTATTTTAGGTGGTTCCTTAAGGCAATTCGGGGTGGGTTTTCTGAGAAAGCTCTTGCAGACACCCCACACTGTCACTCCAATCCTCTTCTTACGTGTGAAACATGCCAGCAAGCCCTTCCAGGAAAACATAACCAATGGCCTCATAGGCAATGGTACAACTGGGCCTTATGTTACCTCCTGTGAGGCCTTCTGTGGAAAGAGTGAAGGAGATCTTCTGCTCTCTGAAAACTTGGTCATGATCATGCATACAAATAGACTAGTGCATAGTTTCTATCCAGGTCAGTTAAACACATAATCAGCACTGGCATGAAACAAAACTCAATAGCCTTCTATCTGTAAAGACATTATTATTATGAATGATGTTAACAGATTAAAGTCCATATAACGCAATTTAATGGGAAAAAATGTTTTGCTTTAACGGTTTGATGTATTATATAAACATTGCAAAAAAAATCAGACCCACAAAGAGCCCGTGTGAGACAATGTGGAATCAATCTGCTGTGCTCCTGCTTGTCTGGAATGTAAACCTGCAGAAAAAAGGTCACAAAGAGGTTTTCCTCCCCAACTGCCTTTTAAATGATACACACCAAGGCAGTCAAATGCAACAGAGGATAATAAATAAAGGAAAATAAGAGAAATGACATGGGTAATGTAAAAATTGTTAAATAAAAGCATGAAATTGTCACCTAAGAGTTGCCCTGGCATTGATTTCTTTTACACATTTGAACTAAGATGTGTCTTACAGCAGGGAAATCACCACGCGGTGCTGGACTCCAGCCCTGCAGTTAGTCAGTCACCTGGCTGAGCTCAGGCATCGCTGCTGTCGCCAGACTGTCGCTGCTGTAGTAATGAATATTTTTTTTCTGTAGCCCAAAGCACCTCTGGCCCTCGTTTGATTGGCTGCTTTTCCCGGGAACTGATGACATTCCGTTGCCAGTGGGATGCTGGTTCTTTCCAGAACTTTACAGAGGCAGGGGATCTGAGACTGTTCTACATGCAGAATAAGTAATGGCAATTATTAATTATGTTCTAAGTTTGCATTGTTAACACCTATTAGAGCTTAATTAATACAATACACTACACTACTACCTTTACTTGTGCTGTTTAAATAGTTCAAATGTGCCCTGATCCAGTCTGTATGTGTTGCCTTTAGCTTGATGCATGGATGTTTGTTTAACACTTTATATATCACGCAGGGACTCAAAGAATGGTGAAGAAAAATGGAGTGAATGTCCAAGTTACAGTACCACAAAAGAAAACGAGTGCTACTTCGATGTCAACCATACTGTTATCTGGTTCTCTTATGCCATTCAGCTACGCTCACGGAACCAAGCTGTTTATGATGAATTGTTCTTCAATGTGGAAGACATAGGTAAAGTTTAAAGTCTTGATTTTATAGCAGTTTCAGGTTCAGGTTCAGGTTCAGATTTTATTCTTCACATACACAAATCATAATAGGCAGTGAAATGCTTTGTCAGAGGAGGAAAAAAGAGAATAGACACATTTGGAAAGATGGGAGAGTAAAAAGCCCCCCTCCTACTGCCCAGTTTGATTTATAATGATGTTTAAATGTTTTTGTATTTCGCTGTTTTTTTGTTTTGGCTCCTTATTGAAGATTTGTTTACTGTGCCTTTTCAACTAAGATACAGTGGTAAGAAAAAGTATGTGAACCTTTTGGAATTTTATGTTTTTTTGCATTCATTTGTCATAAAATGTGATCTAAACTTTATCGAAGTCAATGGTATTGTACCTAAAATTATAACACAAAATAAATTCTGATCTTTTTATGTCCTTATTGAGAACAACCATAAACAACTCATATTGCTAGGGGAAACTGTGTGATGACTGTTTGACCAGCTCTTGGCAGCAAAAACCTCAAACAGGCGCTTCTTTTAGCTGTGGATCAGACCTGCACATAGTTCAGGAGGCATCTCAGCCTATTCTTCCTAGCTCTGCAGTATTCTTTGGATGTGTATGGTTCTCTTTAAGTCATTGCATAGCATCTTTATTGGATTGAGGTCTGGGCCGCTCCAAAAGGTATATTTTGTTTTTCTGAAGCCATTTTGTTGTGGACTTGCTCTGAAGTTTTGAGTCATTGTCCTGTTGCATCACCCAGCGTCTACCCAAGGAGTTTCAATGGATGTACACATTATCCTGAATTTTTTTTAAACAATTAATCTTCCTCTTAATAGTTTTCATGCTTTCTTCAGCATACTTTATTATTGGGATGATGTTTTTATGATGATATATATAGTGCCCTTTTTTGTGGCAGATGTAGTGCAGGGTGTTCTACCCAAATAGTTTAATCTCATAAATTTCATAAATTTCAAGCATGCAGCAATGTTCATTTTAGTAAACAGCAGCTTACTTTGTGGTGTCCTGCTATAGACACCCTACTTGTTCAATTTTTTATGTACTGTAGACTCATGAACACAGAGGTCAGCCAGTTCCAATTATGCTTTCAAATCTTTGTCTGTCACTCAGGGTTGTTTCTTTACCTCATTGATGATTATTTGTTCCCACTTCTTGGTAAAGCAGCTAATAGTCCCAAAGTGTCTTAATTTGTAGATTGTTTGCCAAACTGTAGACTGGTAAATATATAAAGTCTTTGAAACCACTTTGTAACCCTTTCTAGCTAATGTAAATCAACAATTCTTGATCATAGCTCCTCTGAAAGCTTTTTTGGCCAAGGCATAGCTCACATAAGCATATTCTTCTTGTGTGGAGAAAACTCGTTTTAGTGTTTATTAGTCAAAGTAGCTCTGGTCCACAGCTCCAACCTCATTTTCTTAATAAGCCTCCAGGTATGCTAACCCCTCACTTAAACTAGGTTTTCTGAGGTCATTAACTCAAGGGTTCACATACTCTTTCCATTAGCAACATGAGTTGTTTATGCTTGTTGTCAATAAAGACACAAACATTTTTGCGTAATTATTTTAGACACGTTATGTTTTCAATACCCTTGACTTCCCTTGAGTTCACAAATGACAAAGTAATGCATAAAACCATGAACTTTTCATTTTCTTACCTTCTGAGTTAATGGGTGGGGCTCAACTGCTGTAGCCAGAATAGGGTCATATACATGTAAAAAAATGATTTTGAATGCAAATGTTTTTCTTATGTGCACTTACTTATGCTACTTATATATGGAGAGTGACTGGGAAATTGTATTTTATTAAATTTTATAATAATTGTTTAACTACACAATGATTTTAAAAAGAGTGCAATTTTCCATTGTCCATTTTTTTATATGGGCCCTTGATAATGTCTGACCAAGCAGTTAAAACTGCAGTGTGTTTTGTCCAATTGCTGGCATGCTAGCTCTTAACCATGTTAACATGTTTTCATGAGTTCTGATGTAAAATAATACACTCACAAGAAATGTATTCTTCTAGTATTTCCAGACCCACCAGAAGGGCTAAACTGGACTTTACTGGGTGTGGGCCCAACTGGCTTGCTTTGTGATGTGTTAGTGAGCTGGGAGCCACCAATCTCAGCAGCTGACAATGTAAAAATGGGATGGATGTCACTTTGGTATGAAACTCAGTATAGAGAGAAGGGCTCAGACAAGTGGAAATTTGTGAGTCTGCACTACTGTTATTTTTATATAAACATCTTATTAACCTACTGTTAATTAGACAAGATGAACTTTAACATGAGTATTGAAGTATGAATTAATTTGGTTATTATACATTTCATTAGAATTTATAGCTAGAGCTAAGTGGTTCATGACCATCATTGTCTGTCTTCAAAAAAAGGAAAAAAGGCAGAGACAATGGCTGTATTTATTAAAAACTGATGTGGAATTGTTGCGGGGGGTGGGGTGGGGTATTAAATTCTTCTGTTAGTGGGCATGTGATGTGCTAGTTGATTTGTTTAGGTGTTTCTCCTTCAGACAGCCCATATATATTTTTCCTATGTCCTTATTCTGGTTGTTTATCTTCTACCAGCTTGATAATGGAAAGGAGACTCAAGCATACATCTATGGCCTCAACAGCAGCACTGAGTATGAAGTCAGGGTGAGATCCAAAATGCGAGGCTACAACTTTGGAGAATTCAGTGACTCCATTTTCATTCTTGTTCAGAGCAAAGGTAAAGTTTAACCTAAACTCATTGCTAAAAATAAATGGTTTTATATATAAAGTTTTATAAATTAAGTTTAAATAACTTTTTTTTTCATTTTCAGAATCCCGAGTGCCCATACATGCGATGCTCATCTTTGTAGTTGTTAGCATTGGAATAATCTTGATGCTAATTGTGGTGTCACGTCAGCAGAAGTAAATGACTACTTTTTATTATTCATCCAAGAAATGTATTTACACATAATTTTTCAATTGCCAGCACTGCATATGTAATGTACATATATCCAAAAGTATTCACATATTTCATCTTAAAGTTGCTGATTTCACTAATTAGAAGAAATGTGTGAATACTTTTGGATACATGTACATTACATATGCAGTGCTGGCAATTGAAACATTTTATATATGTATATATACATACACACACACACTCTGGAGCAGCTTCACCATGCCCAATCAGCTAGAGGGGTGTATTAAGCATTAAGATGTGGAGTAACTTAACTGCGCACTATTAGATGTCTTTGGGATGAGTTGGAGTGACCCAGAGCTAATACTCTACCCTCATTAACACTCTCTTGACTAAATGTAGATCTTCGCAGCGATATTCCAACAACTATTTTAAAAAAAGAACTTGCCAAGAGAGTAGAGGCTGCAAATTAATTTATTACAAAATGCTGGATGATTATTTCTCTACAAGTGTTAGAATATATATGTGTTAGAATACCCTTGCACAATGAGTATTCACTTATCATTGTAAAATTAACCTTAACTTAACCTAAAATAATGGGTATTTGTACTTAAGATGACATTTTATCTGCTTCTGTTTCAGACTTATGGTGATTTTCTTGCCTCCTGTTCCTGGACCAAAAATCAAAGGAATTGATCCACTTCTCATTGAGGTATTGATTCCATGTTGTTTATTCTGCTTGTGATCACACTTTGTAATGATTTTGACCTACAATGTCCATTTTGACTGAAATTTTCTATTTGTTTTTGTTTAAAAAGAAGGGCCAGCTGACCGAGTTTGCTTCAGTCTTGGGCCCTCACCCAGGCCTGCGACCAGAGTTGTACAGTAATGATCCATGGGTGGAGTTCATAGAGGTGGACATTGGTGACCAAAATGAGACACTGGAAGGCTTAGACACGCCACTCCTCTTTGGCGACTCTCCTGTCTCTGATTCCCCTCCCATGTCTAGTGGATTCCGGGATGATGACTCAGGTCGTGCCAGCTGTTGTGACCCTGATCTGTCTGATCATGATCATACAGATGTTCATCCACCTTCATCCAGTGGCCATGATGGTTTTCACACCCTGTCTCCTGCTAATCCAAGAGTCCTACAGGAACCTGCTTGGCCAACAAGCCTGTATTCTCAAGTGACTGATATCACACTACGTGGACAAGCAGTGCTCTCTCCAGAGCAACAGAATCTGATTGACAGCTGCAGAAGCCACAGTAAAGCTCAAAAGTATGAGGAGAATGAGAAAGGAAAGAAGCCCCACTTTAAAGTATTCTCTGATGAAAGAGGTTACACCTCAGACCTGGATACCAGTAAACTTGGTCCTCAGCATTCAGCAGGAGGTTACAATGAGTCATGTTTAATCAAAGAAGAGCAACACTCTTCTACAGAGCAAAGACATTGTGTTTTACAAGAGCACCAGAACCCCATTGTGGAGCCAGAGATAACAACAGTTGCCTCACCATTTCCTATCCTTACTATACCATCTCCTCTGGAATACACCATGATTGATGGGGTTGATTGGAAAAACTGTCTTCTTTTGAAACCAAACGACCCAGCACCTCCTCCCCTTGTTGTTGGGAAGTCTTTTACAACTCCTGGGGGATATCTGACACCTGACCTAGGGTAAAGTGAGACATTTTTTACATTTGCTCCCCCCTAAGCAAGCTAAAATTAAATATCAGCAAAATTTACACATATCCCAATCATTTATCAGAATGTATTCAGGGTGAAGGATAGTGAAAACATGTTAGTTTTTAAAAAAGTTGTTTTGTGTCTCTCTTAAACTGAGACAGTCCAGAGAAATCAAAGGGGTAAAATGAACCACTTACTTTTTCCACTCTAAAACTACCATAACAACACATGTTGTAACTGTTCGAATCCTGATCGCTGGCTTGACAACCACAAATTCTAGAACTTATGTCGGACTAGTAACAGAATCATGGGAACTGGTCAATTAAGCACTTTTTTTTTCTAAACACTTGAAAGTAATTGAACAAAATCAAATACAACATAATATAATTCAAAATGTTTTAATTAACATGACAGGTAGAACCAGTTAGATTAAAACACAGTCTGGGGGTCAGAACACAGGACACTTGGAGCCAGCTATAGTGTCTGGGGGTCAGAGCAAAGGACAATCAGAACCAGCTAGAACAGCCTGGGACTCAGAACACAGGACTAGACACACCACACACACTAGAACATACTCTACTAGGCCTACTCTACATTCCAGCCCTGAAGGTTACAGGGAAAGATGAGGAGTTCCTCTCTCCGTGTGGTTCCTCCAGGCCTTTTAGGTTGAGGCAGCTTCTTCACCACATCAATTTTAGGAACATGTGCCACGTCATTTTCCTTTATAGCAAATGTAGGTCTCTCCCACTCTTTCACTTTTCCCAGGATTCTTCTGAGAAATTGTACAAGTATTTCGTCATCCTCAACTTCCTTAATCATGCCAATGTAGCGGATGATCCTGTGTTTGGTTGCAAAGTTAACTATGACAAAGTCGCCCACGGACAGATCTGTGTTTCCTGGATCACTACTCTCATCCTCAGAGCTCTCTTCGTCAGACACATGATCAATCAGGACAAGGACCTCACTCTCCTCAGAGCTGCTTGGTTGCTTTCTTTTTCAGTTTTCCTTTTTCTTTGCTATTTTTTTGCTTTTTCCCTGCAAGTTTCTTTTGTTTTAACTTATGCTTCATACCCCACTGCCACATTTTAGAAAAAAAAACTATCTTTCTTAGCAATTCAGGCTAATCTTCAGCTAGCACCATCACATGGTTTTATATGTTGGTAGTTCATCAACATGTATGTATTAGCTTTTCTACCTGAATCAATCTGCTTTGGCACAACAGCTGATTAAGTTGACAGCATGAAAAATTACTTTTACATGCAAAAAAAAAACATTTTTGTGGGAAAAAACATGCTTACCACAGCACCTCCCCCATTTCGCTTCATGGTCATGGGGAAATGGGGGAGGCTTGTATACGTGATAGTCATATGACCACAAATGTGTTCTGTTGCCTACATACAAGGGGTGTTTCACATTACCCGATGTCTCACACTATCCCGTTCTCCCCTACTACAAAGTATTACTTCACAATAAATGAAAATGTCTGTGCCATGAATGTCCTGGAATGGAGTCAGACCCAGGACTGCTTGTAGCTAGAAGTGTTGGACACCAAGCAACTGTGTTTCAAACGAATGGGCCCAAAAATGTTTATGTGGAAGCTAAGCAGGTTGCTAATATAATGGTCCTGGTCAAACATCTTGGCAAGCTGATCCTGAAAATGTGATACAAATTCCTGTTACACTTTTGTATGACTGTAGATATTGCATGTGTTTAGGTTATTGATATCTTGCTAAACATACCAACTGATGCCTTGCTCTCGCATGCAGTTTCTATGGCTATTGATTTGATTTGTAAGGGGGAAATTAGCTCTTTGTTATTCATGTTTATTTCTTAAATTCTTTTTTGGACTAAATATGACATGGTTTATGACTTTTGTTTCTGCATTTTGATTTAACGCTGTTTCCAATTGTAGGGCTAATCCAGTTTATAAGCAATGTTAGAGTTGTTGACATTTAGCCTTGGTTTTGGCATGCCTTTTACAGCATATCTTTGGGACATTCATATTTTGTTTTGTTTTTATATTTTCCACATCGTGCATTATCGTTTAAAGGGAAGTTAGTACAAAGTGAGGGAAATTGTGTATGACTCTGCACGTGGTTAACAACAATATACATTAACTATATTTTTAAACGATTAAATATGAGTAAATAAGAAGAACTGTTTGTGTTTCTTTTTTTCTCTCATGGTTGTAGCCTCGATCGATCACCTAGGATACCGAATCAGCGCGCGCCAAGTTCGCAGATTCGTCAGTAGCTAGCCGTGTAGGCTAAATCAGACTGTCAAAAAAAATGAAGAGAACAGCCGTGAACCTGAATAAACTCATTCAAGACTTTAGCCTTTTGGAGCAAGTATGTCAGCCACGTCAGAAAATCTGTTGCTAGAATAACAGACTAGGATATCCAACTTTTACTCGATATTAACTACTTGATTAGATATCAAAAAGCTTGAATCAACTACCTGAGCTAAATGTTGGCTAACGCTGTTTTAACATTTTATTTTTTTAAAGAAAATAACTGAGCTGAAGGGGAAGAATAATATTCTTGACATAAAATTAGACGAAACCAATAGGCTTTTGAAATTTTCACAGAACAAGGAAAAGCATTTGAGTGAAGGTGAGCATTATTTGCTAAAACGTTATATGAATTTAGCAATGTTTGTCACTTCTTGTTCATCGCTGGTCCTCAATCCTGCACAGGTCACAGTCTTTGTCTCCCTCTAGGGGTAGATAAGAGCTAAAACGGTATCTCATTATAAATTCAGTGATTCATTTCTGCTCACCTATACCTTTTTGTTATACCACAAAATCCTTGTTGATAGAAAGAGGTGGAATGCTGAAAACCATCAAAGGCCTCCAGCATAGCTTACAGGAACAGTGTGATCTTCGAGGTAAGATTTACAGCAAGTCTGCTGTGTAAAATATAAAGAAACACACTACCTTCAGTATGTGACGTGTACTTTTTATTCTCTTAACTTAGTTGAAAATGAGAAACTGAAAAGTGTTGTTCTTGATTTGAAGAAACAAAATGAAGCAGTAGTGGAGGTAAAGTGAAAAACACAATGTAATTATTTTAATTGTATATACCTGTATTGCTAAAACTTTATTAGGGTCATATTTGCTCTGCTGTGTATGTAGGAAAAGAAAAATTGCACTCAGGGCCTGGAGGCAGAAATAAGAACTTTGCAAGAGCAACACCAGAGGGAGATGGAGGACAGTGCTAAAGAGACCCAGAGGACACGTGAGTGCAAATACGCACACACTTAATCTTCCTCTGTGTTGGTAAAGTTCGATTGCATTGTCCACCAGTTTACTGTAAAACTTATATCAAGTTTTCAAAGGCAAACACTAGGCAGTAAGGACTTTGTACTTTGCTGTTGTTGTTTTTTATATTAAAAGTGAAGTCTAAAGATGCTGAAATGAAAGAGGCTCTGGATAGAAAAGAAAAGGCTTTGGAGGAGATGAAAAGGAAAATGAAAGAGCAGGAAAAAGAGAAACAAAGTGAAATCATAAAGCTGCAAATAGAGGTACAGAAACAGTAGTTTATACTGATTTAAATTATTTAAGCTAATCTGCATTTAAGAGACTTCAGCAATGCGCACAAAATTAAGTGTTAGACACAGAATGCACTACTCTTCATTGTTAAGGTTTTGTAACATACACTTTACTTTTGCATGCTCTTTTTTGAAGAAAACGGGCTTCCTCACAATTGGCTTGATTGTATGTTTTTTATTGTTTGGTCAGGAAAATGCTTTTACAATGGGTTATATTGCTGTGATTGATTTATTAAAAATAAAATAGAGGTATTAGTCTTAGAATTAATCTTAAACTAGTGACCTGAGCCTGGACAGAGTGAATGAAATGTGACTGTCTACCTGTAGTTCAGTGCTAAGCTCGCAAGGGCTCAGAGTGTTTCCATTATGACCCAGCAGCAGCCACATGGTTCTGGGCTTCTCACTCAGAACATCTTTAAAAGGGTGAGTTGAACTGCAGTGTGTATGGCACAACACTGTCATTATTATAGAATAGTTTTACATTTAATATGTGAATAAGTATTGCTTTGGGTATTTAGCTGGACAGTAATTAGTGTGTGTGTGTGTGTGTGTGTGTGTGTGTGTGCGCGGACACGTGTATGCATGCATGTGTGTGCACGTGTGTGTGTGCGTTTGTGTGT
>JBBIGC010000024.1:10842721-10853567 GCA_037576955.1 Lepidarchus adonis
AGTCTTAATATAATTCAAATTAATTATTTGCTAAAAATATTTTAATATTTTATATATATATGTATCTAGTATATATAATATTAGCATAAAATATCATTTTATTTATATAGCATTTAAAAAATTATATAATATGAGACTATGGTACTTTACTTCATCACCAGCCCAATTGTTTTATTATGTAACTGTATTGACTGTTGAAAACATTACAGTATGTCTGACTATGTTGCACAGGGGGATATATTCTGAACCCATCCTTGGCTCCAGAAGCATCACACTACTCTTGATTAAGCCACTAATGACATGTCAGTGACAACAGGCTGCCTCCTGGCCCTAATTGATTTTCCAATCTCCCTTCACTCCCTACACTCATACCTACAGTGTGAGACAGGCTATTTTGAGAGATGATGTATTGTTCTCCTAAAAGTGGGTGGCAGAGGTGCCAAAGAGAGAAGAAACCATGGCTGCTCTTCCAAGATGGCATAATGAGCCTTGCCTGTGACTGAGCTGTGATAGCCACCTATTAAATAGAAACCCCAGGTTTGCAGTCGTTAAAAAAACGGAGCTGCATTTTCACAGGTCATGGCCAATACAGGACTTGTGGTCTCTGAGCGTTCAGATACGGGCTAAGCTAATTGTTGAAATGCTCATTAAATCAGGTAAAGTAGCTCATAAATCAGGCTGAAGGTTTGAACTGCGGTCAGTCGTGCTGTTTGGCGAGAGTAAATCTCCCTGGGACTTTTATTTAATGCTTTAGATCTCATTACATCTTTTTCCTGACCGAGTTCCAGGCTCTCTGATACTGTGCAATGGCCGCCTTTGTGCACAGCTGGTTTCTGTGAGCTAGGATGAAAGGAAAGTGATAGTTTGACATAATGTCATGAACATAGAATCTCTCCATTGTTTTTTTTTTTGCTCAGGTTTTACGACCTCAATGGTAAACCTCAGATGTGGAACACAGTCTCAGAACTGAAACATTCTGTAGGCTATAATTCATCATATTACTTAACCTTACAGCCCTCGTAAATTTAACTGAGCGAGTAATTAAACGATATTGGCATAACAGTAAAACAACACATTCATAATCATCTCTTTTTAGCTGCGTGATTACAGAGATTCTCAAGAATCTTGAGCTTTGACTGAGAGACCGAACCTTTTTAACAAAGGTGAGCAGTGTTGAATTTAGCATATTGTTAGATATGAGACATTGACTTTATTTGCCCTCCCCTGACTCTTGTACATGAACCATTGCCCATCTCAAGGTTACGCTCCATTGGAGCCTGCAGCGCTCTTGGAATACCAGGGAAACACATTAGAGGCCTCATTTAGAGCACATGTTTCAGAAGGGGAAGCCAAATGTTGACAAGCAACACAATACACGGCTGGTTCGTTGAATTTGTGATGTGATTAATAACTCGCCTGCATTTTCTACCACATGCTAAAGGACAGTGCCGTCTTTTATTATTATGGTTCACTGCTGATTAACGGGTGTTTCCCTGCTCGTATAAAAGACAGCCATGTGTCTAACCACATGTAATTTAGACAGTATTTACACATGCATGATCAATGTTGTCATGATTGTACAAACTGTATATACAAAGCAAAACACTGCCACTGGTTTCGGCGAACGTTAGCTAACCCCGCGCCGAGGCCAAAGAGAAAGAAAGCTTTGTGTGGAAGGTGTAGCAATTTTTCATTGAGAACATGAATGATCTTTCCTGGTCTGGAGCACCTATATATGAGCGGCAGCCGGGTCACTCCCCCTTTTCACACCTCCTGTCCCCTTGGCAGACAGCAGATTCTTGAGACAATATGCAGCTTTGACACAAGCCGTCATTTGAGTGCATGCCTAATTTCAAGCTGACAAGTCAGGAGCCAAGAGAAATATTCATTTCAGGCATCTCCATCAGTTTAGATTCGCGGACACATTCAGACAGCGTATGGAAAAATTGAGCCGGAGGACCTACGTGAGCAGTGTGTTTAAATCTCGCTCTGTGATGAGGGGATAAAATATCTCAGTAGAAATGTTTACATTCACACTGCTTCTTAACACCATGGCTGCGTGGGCTTTTAGAGGCTCAGCCTCTTTCATAGCGGCAGCACTGAACATAAGGCCTACTTTATACTCATTGACAAAATACTGAAGGCCTTCACAGAGACTAATAATAAAGCAGTGTGAAAAGTAAAGGCAAAAATATCTGGCAATACTGCATTTAAGTGTTATTTTCCTATTTTGCTGCTGTAACAACATACTGTATCTGACAAAGAGTGATATCATAAAAGGAGTGAAAGTTAAAAAAAAGGGGGGGGGGTAAAGAGAAAGGGGAAAAAAGAGGAGAGAAAAAAAGAAAAAAAAGAAAAACAAGAAATTTAAGCAACTTCAATGTATCCTAGATGGTTGTTTTTTGTTTTTGTTTTTCCCCAAGAAACTGAAATAAAAATGAAAAGATTTTCGTTTTTATAGAATTAGGTATATTAATAAAAAATATCATAAAAATGAAAAGATTTTCGTTTTTATAGAATTAGGTATATTAATAAAAAATGTCATCACTACAGACTGGATGCAAAAAATGTAGCATTGAGAAAAAGCAGAAATAAAATAAAGTAGAATAGTTCTTTTTTGTTTTGCTTCACGTATGAGAAGACAGCCAAGAGAAAAACAAAGGAAGATCTCTGTTGGAACTGCAGATTTTGAATGTTAATTTGATTTTTTTCAACTATTTCTATGTACATTTTCTATATGCAAACTGGAAGGCATAAGGTTGCTCTGCTGAAAAATAACAGTTTTTGTGTCACTGTCTGAATGTTGTTGCTACAGAAGGTAAATAAAGATTTTTAAAATATATATAAATAAATTTAAAAAATAAAAATAAAAAAATAAATGGAGTGAAAGATTTTGTTAACTTTATAATACATTACTATTATGAGGTACTGGACAACTTCTATTGGTCCATTCATCATAAAATGCACACCCAGTGTAAATATCTGCTGGGGTGTAAGCCTAATATATATCTATCCCAAAAGATGGATTTTTTGTCCTCCAGTGCTCATCAGGGACATAATCAGTCTCAACACATCTACAGAAAGGAGTCTTCACTGCTGTAAATCAAACCCAGTCAAAGGGAGAACATGCTCTTCTCATAATGATATGAGGTGTACAGTTCATGTCAGAAGACCACATCCTGCTCACTGCATCTGGCTGCCTGGTCAACACCAAACCATAAACCGCACTGGCAACTCGACACTCATCAGATTTTTCCATCTGCACATAATTATACATTCATGCATATAGTTGGCAGCACAGACTTGCTAACTACTTTAAATCATCCTCGAAATTGGCAGCGGTTGCAAGCTTAGGTTTGAACACACGGGGTCAGTTCGCTGCATATTGAGTTACAAAAATCATGACCAGCACGTCATTTGTTTTATCGAAATGCTTCAGCAAAATTACAAACCTGGAGCCTTTGAACCCTCAATAATTCAGATTCTTAAAGAAAAGTGACAGAGGAAAACCAGCTCATTGTCTTCCTGTTTTAGCATTTTGTAGCATTGACTTGAAAAATGTTCTGTTTACCCATACCACAAAAAGCTGCTTTAGAGACATTTTTTCATGGTTAAAGTCTGTCATTCAGACCACATACAATTCAGGCTGAGTCATATGCAGAAAATTAGAAAAACATGGAAAATGAACAATTGAAACTCAGAAAAGTCTATTCTTAATAAGCTTGTGTAACTATACAAGCCTGACTTTAATTCCACAAGTCAACCATTTTTCAGGTAGACGAGAACAGTTGTGAAAATCATTTAATTTCTGTAATTATATATTTTTTTAAACACAAACAGAAGGTTTATTATAGTTTTGCTTTGTTATAAAAAAGCTGTTCCTCTCTATAGAGAATTTTTCACCATTGTCTCCTTTTGTTAATTTTCCCTAAACTGGTTGTCATTCTGTTGTTGCATTCAGTTTCAGCACAAAAACATGAAGCTAACTGTTCTAGCGGTCCTACTGGTTTGTGCTGCTATGAGTTAATAGACTTATTGAATTATTAGATTGAACCACCAACCCAAACCTGAACTGATGAACAGAATCTTGAAGCATGTGCCATCAATAATGGAAAAAAGTTCAGCTTTGAGTTCAGCTTATGCAAAATGGGAGCAAAACCGAAAGTGTTGCGTTTATATTTTGGTTCAGTGTATATACTAGTAGTGTAGTAACCATGTAATCTGTTGTTTCACAAAACAGGTAAGTTCAGGGTCATATAGGCCCTAAAAAACAGCTCTAAGGCCCTTTTACATAAATTCTCTCCAACACAGCACAGCTTTTTGTTATCATAAGCAAAATAAAAAATAAAACAATAAAATAAAAAAATCTCATTCACATACACATAAAAAACAGATAAGAGCACAACTCTTTCATACACACACAAAACAGGAACATGCATCAACAAACGTCACTTAAACACGTCAACAAACATCTACATGCGTCAGTGTGCGTTGTGTTACATGGCTCTGAACACACCCATTGACACGCCCATTGACATGCCCATTGACATGCCCATTGACACGCCCATTGACACACCCATTGACATGCCCATTGACATGCCCATTGGAATGGCCATTGACATGCCCATTGACACGCCCATTGACACACCCATTGACATGCCCATTGACATGCCCATTGACACACTCATTGACACGCCCATTGACATGCACATTGACACGCCCATTGACACACCCATTGACATGCCCATTGACACACCCATTGACATGCACATTGACACGCCCATTGACACACCCATTGACATGCCCATTAACACACCCATTGACACGCCCATTTGCACGCCCATTGACATGCCCATTGACACACCCATTGACACGCCCATTGACATGCCCATTGACATGTCCATTGACACGTCCATTAGCACGCCAATTATACGCCCATTCATGTCCACCTTCATAAAAACCACACACACATTTTTACACCTGGGCTCAGATTTCAAATTCCTTGTGGACAAATCTGAGTCATGATTCTTTCACTCTCTCTCTCTCTTTCACTCATCCCAAAACAAGAATTTTGACTTTTCACAACTTTTAACTTTTAACTAATTTTCATCTCTATCTAATTAAATCTTTGAAATCAGTTCGGTGACCTGACCTCTTCCTGAAAGGATTCGACTCAATGTTTTGATTATCTCAACATATTAAAAACATCAAATCTCAGTATAGTGATAGTCCACACTGGCGCTGCCCTATAAAGAACCAAAAATAGTGCTTCCCATTTCTTCTCACTCACTACATAGTCTAGACTTGACTTGGGTTCAACTCCATGTGGCGCCAGTACAATGGAAATAGTGTGTAGACCTCAGCGGAGCACAATGGACTTAGCCAGAGGTGCTTGATCAAAAGTGGCTGATACTGATTTAAAATGCCCCAGCAAAGTATTTACAGTGCAGTGTATTTAAATCCCTCATCACATTTACAGTTGATATAGAGCAATGTGGTTAATGGGGCCATCATCATTTCAGACTATGATACCAGCGTATGTATCTGCTGAGAAAGGATTTGAGGGATCCCTGAGGGGTTCTTTTCAGTACACGACAGGCACTCTGGACCCCCAAACAACCCATGCCACCTGGACCACCCCCTGAATTTCAAAAGCCTAAACACATACACTCTACTTCCTGTCCTGAATAAAGTACTGTCCTGTTAATCTGCAGTTATTGCTCAGTGTAGTCTGTGTTTAGCGATGTAGTTGAGCTGTCCCGTCTGTGAACCAGCCCGATGGGATGTGTGTATAATCAGCCAGGTGTTCTCATGAGATTCAGTCTGACGAGAACACCTGCTGAAAAGGCCCGCAGCTCTCTCCCATAAACCCTTTGGCTTCTCCCGTCCCAGATCCGACACGTTCATGTTTCCATGGTTAACACTGTTTATGTTGTCATAGATGATAATGAGGACATTACCCATTGAAGGAATGTTGAGAATTACAATGTAGATGGTTATTATAAGTAATTATTATGGAAAATGTTCTGCAAGGAATTTTCATACAGATATTTCTTTCCACTGATTATTTTTATTGTTGTAGGTGGGTCAATGTGCATCTGCCCATTTCAGCCATGACTAAGCCACGAGGCCTTATACACAGCTTGCTTTCTGGTCCTGGAAAAAGCACCAAGCCCCAGGCTTTCCCTGTATGAAAGGGAGAAATGAATACTCTGCTGTAGTGCTGAGGTATTTTTAGAACCCTGAATAGAGTTGCAGATGGGCTGTATAAAGCTGAATAGTGTCCCATTTCTGAAACATGCTCTGACGTTGGCCTTGACACTGGCCTTTTGAGGCATTCTGCTGGCTTTTAGCAACACCCCATACATGTGGTATAGTTAAGGGCCTGGATCAGGTGTGTTAGAATCAGGTTGGAGCTGATGTGTGCAGGTTGGTAGATCTCCAGGACAACAGTTAAGCTCCCCTGGTCTATAAAAGTTCAGTTTATTCTCTGGTTTTAGAATCCTCCATGAGTGAGGACCTATGAACGCTCTGCAGGAGGTAAACATGTTGAGTCCAAGCTCTTGAGCTTTGAACCTTATTAGCAGTAATACAATTGAACTCGGGACACAGCATTATAATAATGAAATGATCCCTCTTCTGATCACTTAACATGGAATCCATTTATCTAAAAGTATGAATTTGAGTACATGATATGACATAATAGCCTGATTAATAACCTTTGCCACTGATCTATGGAAAAGATGTGGGTCTACATAATTCAGAATTGTCATGGAGCAGGCTGTTCCCAAGGCAACGGATGCTACACAGATGTGTCTTCACTCTAAACACCTTTCATCATAACATGGGCAGTAATGGCAGAGAAACACACCAAGCAGTCTGCCTTCAGTAGATGTTTCACAGAGGATCACAATGTGAAGATTTTGACAGAATGTGTTTTACATATACAGACATCATATAATACAATTGTAAATATTCTCTAATAAAATGTTTATTTTTATCTATTTTATTTTATATATTTTGTTGTAGTTCTGAGTTTATATTCTTTTATTTTTCTTTTACTGTTCTACTGATTTTAATTTGTATCTGTATATGACAATACATTTGAAACTTAAGAATATAGGGTTCTTTAGTATTCTTCTATTCTTTTTTTTTTTAAATTACATCATACTATAAACCTTTCAGTTCTTTAAAGAAACAGAAGTACAGAAAACTGACTCAAAACAAACTGCATTGTGCCTTTTATTAAATTACAGCCAAGTAAAGTTATTATCCATGCCAATTATGGATAATAAATCAATGTGGCAGATAGAGATTATTGATTTAAAGAACCTCCCCTTGACTGTATGTCAACACAGAGCAATAAACCTCAAAATAATATACAATATTTTGGTTACACTACAATTCCTATTCCTGCCAGGTAGGGGAGAAAAAAACCCTAACCAATGATGTATTTTTCTGAATATTGGCTTATTAAAAAAAGGAACAAAAAATCATACCAAGTCAGTTTAAAAAATATCATTTTCATTATATATATGTATGTATACTGTGCGAGAGTCTTAGATACCTGAGAAATATATTTTATATAATTTTATATAGTTGTTTAGATTGCTAATATTAGTATCAATACAGTTAAAAATGTATACAGTGAATAGTATACCCTGTTTGGGCTCAATCAGTCATTAAAACAAGTGCTACTGCTGAGACTTTCACACATTCAAGCAATGGCTGGAGGCACTTAGGTGGAATCACTAAACCTGTGCTGTTCTAACAGCTCCCAAAACACACACACGACTCATTTCGATTTTTTACTGCTTTTTTGTTTGCCTGCCTTTACTGTAATGTGTTTTTTTTCTGCAGAAAGACTCGCTGCTGAGATAAATGGGACAAACAATTAGCAGAATTTATATGTTCAGTGCCCTGCATTATTACTGGAACAAAAACACATGTTTCTTGGATTTCCCTTCTGCTCAGTGTAAACTGTTAAATCAAATAATTCAGGCATGATCAAAGTGCACATTCCAAAAAAATGCACTTAATTTATGATGTTACTGCTGATTGCAGTTGCACAATGAAATCTGAGTTGTATAGATAACATCTTATCTACTCAAGTTCCAATAAATTCCTCCAAACTCTTGAACAGTGTTTCATCCTGCAATAATATAATGATCCCAAGGCATCATGGGAGTTTATCAAAGCTAAAACATGAAACATAATTGAATGGTCAAGCCAGTCACCTGATTTAAATCCAATTGAACATGCCTTCCATGTGTGGAAGAAGAAACTTAAGCCACAGGAAAAAGAAGTTGACAACAGTAGAAACTTGGCAGAACATCACCAGAGAAGATCCTCAGCACATGATGATGTTTATGAATCATAGACTTCAAGAGATATGCAACAAAGTGCTAAACATAACAGTTTTAATATACCTACCATTACTGTGTCCCAAACATGATGGTGCCTTTACATGAGGGGACTATGTATTAAAAGTTTTGTAATTGCTACATGCTGAAACTTAAAATATTAATAATTTTATAGTCTGGAACGTGCACTTTAACTTTTTTTTTTTTACACTGAAGAGCAAATAAAAAAATGTGTCTTTGTCTCCAACACTATTGAGGGCATTATATATTTAAACAACTGTATGTATATATATATATATATCCCATTTACCTGAATGGGCTTCCCAGTTGCTGACCTGTGAAGGAAATCGTTAGCCATTAAAGATGTAGAGGCATAACTCTGAGCTAAAACACTTCACTGTGTTTAATCGGAATATGAGGAATGGGATATAGTTTGAAATGGATTATCCATGACCTGAGCCATCGTCAAACTGCTCACACTGCGATGCTGTTTTATGCGCTAGGGATTAACACCGCATATCCCTTCTCAATGCTTTCCTTCATTTGCTTTCTTCTCAAATATTCTAGTGACCTTGGAAAACTTTTTTTCCCCATATATACTTTGGCACTGACGCTTGTGAGACAGCCAGGCAAAAGAAACAGACAGAGTAGACATTGCTTACAACAATGACAAAGATTTATTTAATCTTTTTTTTTTGTAATTAGTTTTAGCTGCTCCGACAAGTGTATTTACAAACAATGGCATTTGAAGATGTATAAAATGTATGTGTAACATAATGCAGGTAATGCACCACCTGGGAGACTGGAGCACCACTTGAATGTAAGTGACCAACACAGGGGCCTATGACCACACAAAGTTTAATTGCTGAGGTGAACGATGGTCCATGTCTAGTGGCTAAAAGAGTTGCTAGAAAAAGACTAGATGTCCCGATGCAGAGGAGTAATGGTCTAGAAGGAAAAAGAAGAAAATCCTAAAAAATAGAGGCACAATGATTCATGCTAGAGTCAAGATAAAGACAAGAATAGTATCATGTGGTTATTCCTTTCCTCAATGGCATATGACAAATGGGATTTCAGGTGCCACCTTGCAACACAGTATACAGAAATGAAACGACAATGCTTCTAGGCACAGTCAACACTGAAAAAAAATGTTTTACACAAATAGTGTCTCCTGAATCAGGTCATATTACAAGAAAGGTCCTTTTAGGTTCCTTCTCATTATAAATAAGCACCAGGACTTTTCTCTGGATGCAAAGTCATTTCAGATGAATTTGTGAACAAACTGGGTGGAAATACAAATCAAATCCAGCTATTTTTGAAGTGATTTTAGTAAAGGGACAGTGCACTGTCCACAAACAATAGCAGCTCCTGGTTTGGGTGCCTATGTTAGATAAGGCAGATGGTTACATGTCAGAACATCCTATTCAAAATGACGGGGCCATGCACAAGTGAAATCAGCATTACAACAGGGGTATTAGTGTCAAATACAAAATAAATGAACAATAAACATTTCTATTAAACATCTGTTTGTTAATTTTTGCTCTTTTTTTTCCTAAGCATAGGTACAAAATGTAACTGCTCTAACACTGTATATCACATAGACAACCTACGGATACACAGTATCCATAAAATTAGGATCCATATGCTCCTGTGTTAACTGTGTTATAGCAGCCTGCCATGTTAATCCTGAAACAATCAACCCCTCTACTGTGCCCAATCTACTTCAGAGGAAAGACAAGAGGCCACAAGCCTTAGAAGTGTTATGACTAGTCTATCGCAACCTGTGACTGCATCGTTGCAGGGAAATGTACCAGTAAGCACAGCAGCTGAGGCAAATATTTATCCTGTTTTTTCTATGTGTGAAGCCCATTACTATTGATTGCAGCAGGAGCTCTCGTCTTTCCCCCTCTCTTGCCCAAGTTCACGAGAGTAACACTAGCCTGCAGCTGAACCGGACACCGAGCCACTCTCACAAGCCTGTCGATTTTTAATTCCAGAAATGACCCGCATGAGGCCGCAGTATGTGGCCGGCATGCCTGACACGGTGGACAACATCAGAGAGCCTATTAAATCACGTTAGGGCGTCAGCTGCAACCACACATGGGTGCAACTCTCTGTCAGCGTTCTGCCAGCTTCACCAGGTCTCTAAAAGCCAATGAAGTTACAGAAAACTCCCATAAGTAAAACCTGAACAAAAAAATGACGTAGGATCATTTACACTTTTACTTGATGCATTAAAAAATTTCCCTGAAAACTTTATTTTGATATGCAAGTGTTTAACTAGCAATAAGTGTGATTAAATTAGCGCAAATTAAGATGTGAATGATAGAACATATAGAATTATCTGTAAATATGTTGCTCGCCTAATGGACCCCTTTAAACAATATCAGATTTATTTCCTTTTGCCTTAAGGCAGAAATATACTTGCTGTTAACTACGTACGTATGTACGTACGTAGAGCTGCGGTCCGTATTCTGCGTTCC
>JBBIGC010000024.1:10915829-10927452 GCA_037576955.1 Lepidarchus adonis
GTGGCAAAGCACAAAAGTCAGATGTTTTTGTAGTTGATTTAAATTCTTAATATATATACATATATATTTATTAATAATTTAAATTAAAGTGTCAGAAATGGATTTATATACACTGTAGAAGAACAATTATAGTTCCGTAAATAACATATAGTTCCGTGTCAAGGTTGTGTTGAGTGCTTTTTTAAGAGGACAAGACCAGGATTGGGAAACACGGCATTGAAGGCCTGCGGTTTCCATTTTCTCTGCATGGCTGCATAAGTTAGCCAATGTAACCCCAGTAAATGTTGGTGCTTAGAACTCTTTGAAGGGGAGTGTTTCTGCTGAAGAAGGCACTTGTTGAGGACAGGCCTATAGGGAGCAGGCAGTTTGATGTAAGGAGTGTAAGCTCTTGCAGATGTAGAGCAGATCTAAAAACCTGTGTGCAAGAGAGACAACAGTGTGCTCCCCCATCAAACAAAACCAGCCGGGATTTCCCCATCACAGGCAGCGATCTGGGCATGACAAGGTCTGTGGCAGCACAAGGGGGAATACGCTGAGAAAGAGGAATGTCTGGCTTCATTTCCGAGAGATACCTGACCCTCCTGGGGGAGCCGCAGAGCATGAATGAAACAGAAAGATGCATTTCAATTAAGTTGAGGGCTAGAGGTGGCCTTTTCCATTCCTTGAAAGACACGATCTGCTGAAGTCATTCCCAGTGTGCTCTGGACCATGTGATTGACAGATTGATGGGGAAATGGTCACTTTCGAAAGAAACTTTGAAGACACGATAATAACAGTGGGATTCTAGCCGTACGGCCTCAAGAACAGCGGACATTAGTGTAATTACAGTCGTCTTCTGGTTATTGGTAGTTGGCCATCAATCCCAAAGCTGGGAAATCTGTTGAGTTCACTGGGGGCCAATTATGGTGGATCCTGGAAGAGTATAATATATCAGTCTCTAGCTATGCAGGAATCTTCTCATCTATTGTCACCAGTTATCCCATCCCCATCTCCCCCCAACTAATTGGGGAATGGAGGAAAGGTCAGATCTACTCTCCATCTCCAGTCTGAAACAGACAGAGCATCTTTCATCCATTCAATAAAGTTATTATGGCATGTAGAGCAGTGAGCAGCTGCTTTCTCATCGCAGCCATGTCACGGGTGAGTGATTATGGAGACCGAGCCATTTCATCTTCGGCAAAATATTGCGACACAAGGTGACCATGGCCTGGCCATCTAGCGCTGAACACGACAGGGCCGCAAATGATCAGTGGCATCGACGCCGCCACTGAAAGCTGCTGTCGCACCTCGTAATTCTCAGCCCTCGTTACAAATGTATGAAGTAAACATTGTTGACACCCAGAGTTGATTTATTGGTTTCTGGATATGCCTAATAGCTTCCTTATTAAGATTTACGATATCTGTCGCTCTTATGATTAATTCGTTTACGGGCTGTTCTAAGCAGAACAGTTCAAAGTGGGGTTAGCGTCCACTAGGCCAAGGTTTGGGAGGCCTACACATATTCAAAAATCTGTTACACATTCTCATATTAAATAATAATCGGCTTTTCTCTTTATAAATGATAGTTCAGCTTGTCTGTCGGCTGCAGGCTATGGAGCAACGAGCCCGTCTGCAAGGGGCTCGTGTTCAGCTAGGGTTGGAGAGTGTCAGGGGTCACTGCTACACTCCTGATGCGTGGCATAATAATGAGCTGCCTCTTCACTCACCCTGTCAGGATGCATTAGTGCTGGAGAGAATCACTTGCTTTACAGCTCGCCTTCTCTCTCAGACGCACACATTCACACATACACTTATGCCCACACATTCTGTTCCTCTTAAGCTTTGCACCTCTGCAATCCTACCACCACCTGCCCCAAACCCTGACAACCAATCAGCTTGTTTGAGTATAAATGTACATCAAGGATTAATTGCTATTTAAAATGGTATATTAACTAAGCAAATGATCTGAAGTTAATACTTTTACTTTATATTGAAGAGAGTGAGGAAATCCGTATATTACTATTTATCATTTTAGCCAAACCGATTTAATAATTCTTTCCATTTAATTTTTATTTGATGCTGTTCTGTTGGATCTGCACCTTGGTTGCTTTGTCGTTGCTAACACTTCTTGCTATGGAGTGTGATTTTACACACAAAGAGAAGAGTAGCAGTGTTCCTATTCTGTTGGATCCTGGATGTACAAAGAAGATTCACTGCAGTTCTGTTGGGGAACACCGTTCATCTTTTATTCCTATTAATGATGATTTTGATGAATAGCTTTTATGCTTCAGTCTCTATGCTTTGGCTTTTACATGATTTTTACATTAATAAATATATTCTTTTAAGATTTTGTGTCTGAGGTTAGTAGTTTTTGGTGATAATTGTGTTTTTTTGTGAAGTTATCTACAAAATTGAACTTTTTCAGTGTTTCAACAATATGTCATTCTGTTCTGTTGGTTCAGCTCCTGTACTACTTTCCGAGTGGTCACACATTTGATTTTTTTTTAGACCAGAAGGATCCAAAAAGACAGAAATTCTCCTGTTATAATATGCATATAAAGAACTTACTCCAACATGGGTTCAGGCCGCTCTGCCCTGGAGGTGTTTGGTAAATTACATCTACTCTGCATGGTTAGCATGGTTTTCTGTTTGTCTGATTGACTGGCCACTCTAAATTGCCCATAGTTGTGAATGGTCGTCTGTGTTAGTCTATGATAGGTTGGTCACCTGTCCAGGGTGAACCCTGCTTTGGCCCATAGTCAGCTGGGATAAGTTCTAACTTTCACTTGGCCCAAAATTTGGAAAATTCCTGTAATTTATGGTAATTTTACTGTAATTTATCATTTTTGCTAAAAAGTATGTGATTAGACGAATCTACCCACCTCTGATTTAGTCCCCCCTGCAACACTGGACTCATCTATTCCTTATCCCAGGAATGTAGTGCTAGATTAGACAGTGAAACAAAAGGCAAAGCCAAACTTAAAAATGCAGGCGTTTAGCTAAGGAGCCTGGACATCATCAGGCCTCAGCTGTACCACACTGTGCATGGCTCACTTTGCGCTGTTTCTCTCTGGCTTTCGGCATGAAACAGGTTCCTTTTTTAATGCACACATTAGTCAAAAGCAGGGAAAGAAAACAGAGGCACAGTTATTTTAGGTGGTAATACCAGGGAATAGACATGGTAAGTGAGCGCAGGCTCTAATGCATCACACACGCTTTACTCAGCAGGGAGAGTGATCGTGCAGAGCTTTATATGTGACACGTTAATCCAGCAAACCCCAAACACAGGCTGCCCACCATACCACATGTGCACCAAATACAGTCTCGCTCCTTAGCCCTGCAGCATCACATCCATAAACAATGGCAAACGCTTACACTGTCTTTCTACACACACAAACACACTCACACACATACCTTGTGCTCATGTATACTTTTTAAATATATATAAAAAATCATGTTTATGAACACACTACGAGTAGCTGAGTCCATGGCAGCAGTAAAGCGATCTCTCCCCAGCTGGGCTCCCAGGAGACCTGCCCATAAAGTTAAAGAGAAGGTGTGTTTTTCAGCACTGTGTTTTTCTTCAGTGCAGTAACTGTAGAAATGTGCTCGGTGGGATTAGAGGGACATTCTAATGAGGCCATGGGTCGACACAAGGTCAGATCAAGGGCTCAGCTCACCTCACAGCTCATTCTTTTGTGGGAAAGACTGGTTCCCCCGCAAATGGGATATCTTAGCAAAGGGGCAAATCTAGATATTCTGGCACCGCATTCACAAAAACATGAAAAATGCCCTGAAAATGATATGCAGACCTTTACAGTTGCTGTTAGGGTAACATGTAGTACCTCAGTTTTTGCCCTCATTTCAATTTGCAAATCCTGATAGAATGGACCAATAGGAATTGTCCAAAATAACTTAAAAAAACCTGTGAAGCTGCTATTCTGGAGATATGAGGTTTCCGTACAAAATAACCTTATATTAAGCTTGGTAAGAAAAAACATGCTTTCTAAGGTTTTTTAAAACAAGAAACACTATGTGGAGTTTGACATCACCCTAAATACCTTTCAACTGAGAAAATATTGCAAGAAAAATGACCAATTTTCTAATATTGTACTTTTATACATGATTTATATTTGATACTGTTCTTTACGTTATATAAAAATGTCAAGACAAATGGCTCAAAATAAATGAAAAAATGCATTTACTTTTGTATTGTGTGTAAATTGTGTTTTTCTTCTCAATATTGGAGAAATGTGTAAATATCCCTTATTATGTGATACATATAGACTATTTTCCATGTACTATAAAATGATACAAAGACTCAATATATATTATCTATGTTTATTATGAGCACAGTCTGCATACCAAATAAGAAAAAAATCAAATCTCAAAATTTGTAATATAAAACAGAAAGGAAGTTTCAGTACCTGAGACAGGTGAAGCAACCCTGCTTTACCATCAAAACATCACTTTTTGTGCTTGATTTGTATCCATTGCCTTATTTATTATAGTAAACTAATTTGAAATAATTTAACTTGCCAGGATAATTTTGCAGTGTGGTAAAATGGACAGGCACACAGCACAGGAAAGACTGCGATAGCTAAAATAAGAAAAATAACGGCCGATGCTGAGATGAGATGTGGAGCAGAGATTTATGGTCTCCAGGGCCCTGGCTGTAATGATATGTGAGAGGGAAAGCTTCTCATTACCATGCTACGCACTACCAGCCTGGTCATGGGCCACCATCTTCCACACATCCAATCACAGTCTGCAAAAAGGTGCTTCCATATTTCACTATAGCCACCTCCTGAATGTCTTACGAGGGGAAGGGTATGAATTTTGCATGGCTGCATATATGCAAAATGACTAAGGGACTTTTAAGCATTTCTGAGGAACGGGAATTCAAAGAGAGCTCAGATAAATGGAAGTGTATTGGCGGATGAAAGAAAGAGTTGAAAGCTGGAACAGATAGGATCAGCTTTACGGGAGAAGCTCTGCAGTTGCTCAGATTATGCCCATACTATATTAAGGATTAAACAGCATAGTTGGGTAATCTAGATAGGATTCCACCTAATCAGATCCAACTGAATCCAGTGCCATTTTGCCCTTTTGAACATTCAGACCCAATGAGTAATAAGTGCAGGTTTGAAATTAATTCTAAATTATATAGTTGCTTCCCTGTTGGTGTTGCTTTTTTGTTGCTGATGTAGTTTGGTTTTACAGCTTTTAAACATCTCAGATGATTGTGAGAACATTTCATAATAATAGAATACTGAAAAAATTTAAATTGAACAAGCCATTGCATTGATACACATTTGAACTAAACATTTTCCTGCTCCTGTAAAGTTTCTAATGCAGAGAAGCGACAGTATGGCGTCTGAAAGAGCATGTCTTAGCCTTGAACAAAACAGCAGGTCCAAAGCGTGCGCTGTTGTCTGTGTATGTTTGTCCTTGAACAAGAAGCCCCATAAAGCAGCTTCTGGCAGCCCCAGCAGATGAATCACTGGACAAGAAGCAGCAGAGTTCATGATTGCATTCGGTCGGCACCCATTTGCCAGTTATGAATATGCCACTCTTTTCATGTGCAAATTTCTTCAATGAATACAATTACGGTACATTGGATGAAAGACTGTTGGGTTCACCACTCAGGATGACAAACCATTCACAATATTCAGAGCTAAAGCTGCACCCACAAACAGACTTGACAAATACTAACTAAGCAAATTACACCTGAAATGACTAGAACTTTATTTCTTCCTCTAGCCCACATCAAAATGGCTACACGGTAAAAAAACAACTGTTGCAAAATATCAAGACAGCACAATGCATTAAGATTTCTTTTCATTGGCTAATTTTGGAGTCATCCTTAATAGATGATAATAGATAATAAAGTTAATTTGTTCAACCAAGTTTTGCATATTTTTGGCTGAAATGTTCTTTAAAAGATAAGTTAATCTACTTTCCAGCATTTGCAGACATTCTTCACATGATTTACAGACTAATCACATCACAGAGGTAACTAGCATCGTACCCAAAGTTCTTATAGGAAATCACTGATAAAATCTGACATATTTTACAGTGTTTGCCACAACTAACACACGATTTCCCCACATTTCAGGTTGTTTTGTCTGTTGTATATGTAGAAACCCCTTAAATGAGAGAAGCTTTCCAGCTCGAAGCTTTTGCAAGCTAAGTACAAGAAGGGTGATGCTACCATTGTCATTTCTCGACCTGTATTAAACAAATAATTACAGAAAATACATATGTTTTAGAAACACTTTGTTCATCAGAACTCCAGCGTATATATTATATATATATTTGATGTCTGTTCAGTAAAAATAGCAATAGTAGCATTACCCTCATGATCTCTAGCTGGACGCTTGCATAGCATAGTGGATAACACTTAGGATTGATTCCGAGCCCAAACCAGAACCTCTTGCTGTATCCCTGGAATATACTCCAGTTTTTATTTCAGATGTTTCAGATGAGTTAAAGCTGGTTAAACAAATTAATTCAGTAAGGACCACAACAAACAGTTGCTTAAAAAGCTCAAAACTGTGAATGCCTCATGCTGCCATGATATTTTTTGGTTTTCATAGCAGTTTATAGTAGGAGATTATTAAATGCTGCTAATAATCTCAGTTGTTATCACTCATACATAACTGATGGGAATTTGCACACAACCAACCTAAAAGCTTATGGTGTTAGCAAGCGTGCCGTCACTGACTGAATACAGCCTTACATTTCCATTTTACATATATACACAAATATAACTTTAAATAACTTAATAACTTCTTTATTGGAGATACAATGTTTTCTTCCAACAGCGTTCAATGGTCCATGACAAAAGCCTCTGGAAATGTGATATTTCGGAATGACAGATACTAAAGTCTGTTGACAACAAGAACATGAGTTAAACATAAGAGATCTTACAAAAACTTTAACCTCAGTTTCTTACGCCCTTAAACCCAAGCTTATTATTCATTTATCATTCTTAAAGGTTAACATCCAGGAACTACTATTAATTATTTTACTACTGGCATAATAATACCACCACAACTATAAAACTAACCTTAATGTTATGTACTAATGAGAGTGAGGAACTGACATGTTGACTCAGACATAAAGCAGCAAAAAAGTGAACAAGCCTTTTACACAGATAATCAAAATTAATTCTACTATCCAGTCCAGAGTGAACGTTGGTTCCTCATAAGGTTTCTTCTTCATTATATTAGAGAGTTTTCCCCCTGTAAATCTGTCACCTTTAACGGCTTGGATCCACATTTCCACAAGGCTGCTTAATGACCAAGAAAAAACCTTTTTTTTTTTTTTTACAATTTTATTAAATTGTATGGACGAGTGTCCATTTATACACATGTATATACACATATGTATATTCATACATATATTTATAATTATAAATAGTATATGCATATTATTTTATATGTACTAAATTACTTATATATATTGTTAACATTTATCTTATATTTATAAATATACATCCATATCATCCATATATTATATTTGTTCAGTATTCTTTTCATTGTTTACATTTTGCTGTTGTTTTTTTACTGCTGTGCTTGAGAGACGACCGGAATCAAATTCCTTGTATGTGTTTACTCACATACTTGGCCAATAAACACGATTCTGATTCTGAAATAGATTTGAGTGGATCAGACCACTAGCCATACAGTAAACACCGCTGGTTCATCTGATCCATCATGATTGGATAAGAGATCATACACTGTAAGGGTGAACTGTCCCCAGCACCTCAGGCCCGACATGTCCAAGGAAAGGCCCTTGGCCTTTAGCGTGCGGCTGCTTTGATCCAATGCTATTTGCCCTGCTGTTACACTCCTGACCCCTCTGGCATTTACCCCGATCCCAGAGAGAGCACCTCCTGCCATTTAGTGCCATTCTAATGATTGTGGTATTTACCAGCTGGAGCGAGATGCTGTAATGGCTGCAAGCTGTTTATTGGACAGGGGGGACCTGTGAGGAGAGGCAGTGATTTGTCAGGGCCGCTGGCGTGGTGCTTGGCGTGTAAGGATGAAAATCTCTCTTTGCCGCCTTGCCTTTGAGCGATGGACAGTTTCCTCAGCGTCCCCATGAGACGCCTGATGGATGTGAATTGGGTTAATGAGGCTTTACAGATGAAAACGATTTCAGGATGAATATTTCATTCACATATTGGGCGATTTGGCTGCCTCATTCGTCATAGTATGCCTTTGTCTGTGCGTGTGTATGTGCGCTGTAACCGACTGAGCCAGTGTAAGAAAGGGTGAGGCAGAAAGAGTGAGGACTGGAAAAGGGATTGAGTAAGACAGAGGAAGAGATCGATTGAGGAATGTGGGAAGAATGAAAGAGTAGGGGTAGGACAGCTAAAAAAAAAAGAGGGGCATACAGCAAAAAGGGAGAATTGGGCACCAAACTGCATGAAAAATATGATTTCGTTCCAGGACATTTGTTCGGCTTCACTTTGAGTGGCGCCTGGGCTGGGCTCTCACCCCCCTTGCTTTTTTGAAAGTGCTTCTGCTGTCAGGGTGAGAGGCTGGCGACTGGCAGATGAAACATTTCGATGATTAAAATAACATGCGGCTTAGCGCACAACAATAAGATCGGCTTTGTGTAAAGACACTATCCGCGATCGATGGCGTCCCACTGTTAAAAATGAAATGTATTGATCTCAGCTGCCTCAAACAGCTTTGCAGATTGAGCTTAAACAGATCTCTCCCACTTGTAGGTATGCAGTGCTCGGGGCGGGCACATGTGACTGCTTATTTGCTGCCCATACCGCATGAGCTCGGCTATTTTAATAATCCTCCACCAGGAGAATAAAATAATAATAAACAGTGCTGGAATTATAATGCTGAGTGCAATATGCTGGCGCTGAGGGACTGGCTGGTGAGAAACAGCAGGAATAATTCATGCTCCAATAGCAAAGTGGCAATTTAAGTGAATGAAAAATCCCTTTTTATAATACATCAGATATTTCCCATTTTCACACAGATACTAGCGTATTACCTGCTGACACTGAGCAACATACAATACTGCAGCTCACAACAGAACCGATAAATTTATCAAGTAGATTGAGATGTTTCGACTAACAGCAGTCTGCTGATATTTTACTCAGTGTTCATCTCCAAGACACAGATGTCATCCTGCTTAACGGGATGATTCTTAAGACTCCTCTTGGCATTCACATCACGTTGGGAGTGTGTATAAATATGTCCACTTTGACACTCTTTATGTACACCCTGTGCATCCACTAACTGGCCACCAATCTTATAGATCAACAACATAATGGTATAGTTACATCTATTGATGGGCCATTAGTCAGCAACCCTGTACTCCATGGGTGGTCAAAGTAGTTGTCCAGCACAGTTTGGTGGCTAACTTCCTCAAACACACTCACTAACCCTAGCTATTCACAGGTAGGCTGAGCCAGGTGTGCTGGATCAGAAAAATCACCCAACTGTGCCGGACACCAGCCCTTCGGGGCCACAGCTGGTCACCCCTGCTCTACTCTGTTCAAAAGCCTTTGTTTGAGACTATTTGGCCACTGCTGACAAAATTTTATTTGGGTGATGTCCCACAGTGTTGCAATGGCAATGACATGTTAGTGATATGTGTGTATTGCTGGAATAAGTCAATAGGGCGCAGTAGTGATCGGACATGTTAGTGTCACTGCTAGAATATGAATTGTTCACCATTTAAATAATAATGGCCCTTTGGTCACAAATTAATCATTTATTAAGTGAAAAATCAACATCATAATATATTATGGCGAAGCTGGGAGGGAGGTACCGCTCTGGCTGCTGCAAAGCATCATGGGAGCGAGGATTTGCAGGGAATTATACTTATGTATAAAGTGTTCCAGTATGTACAGGTGTCCTGGTGTGTGCTGATTGATTCTGGCATAACACAAAGAATGAAACTGTAAAATAATGATTCAACCATTGTCTGAATTATATTACATTAAAAAGCTTTTTCAGGATTGGGACTGTTCTGGCAACAAGGAAAAATCATTTGAAAACAATACATTTCAAAGAAATCATATATTTCTTTCAGCACAGTGGAACAAGCAAATAATTATACCCCCTTTAATACACTGCCTACAGACAAATGTGATATACTTGAATAAAACCACAAAAATATATTTCTCAATAAATTATTTTTAAAAAAATGAATACATGGGGGATCTCCAGTGAGGAAAGTAAGTGCAGGGCCTCAGAAGGTAATATTGTCCCTTCAGAATTCTTTTTGCAGAATTGTCCACCAGTTTCTGACACTGACTTGTATATTGTTTTACCACTCTTCCAATTTATTCTGCTGTGTAACATTTTGCTGTTGCGTTGGAAGAAAATGCCTTCAGAACATAATGTTGAAAATAACACTGAATTTTATTAATGACACTCACTCTGGACAAGGCAGGGGCTAGCTAGGACTCACTGTCTCTGGATGAGGCAGGGGCTAGATAGGACTCACTGTCTCTGGATGAGGCAGGGGCTAGCTAGAATTTGCTGTCTCCAGGCGATGCAGGGTCTTACTAGGATTCTCTGTCTCTGGATGAGGCAGGGGCAAGCTAGGACTCGCTGTCTCTGGATGAGGCAGGGGCTAGCTAGGACTTGCTGTCTCTGGACAAGGCAGGGGCTAGCTAGGACTCACTGTCTCTGGATGAGGCAGGGGCTAGCTAGGACTCACTGTCTCTGGATGAGGCAGGGGCTTGCTAGGACTCGCTGTCTCTGGATGAGGCAGGGGCTAGCTAGGACTCGCTGTCTCTGGATGAGGCAGGGGCTAGCTAGAATTCGCTGTCTCCAGACGATGCAGGGTCTAACTAGGATTCTCTGTCTCTGGATGAGGCAGGGGCTAGCTAGGACTTGCTGTCTCTGGATGAGGCAGGGGCTACCTAGGACTCGCTGTCTCTGGATGAGGCAGGGGCTAGCAAGGACTCACTGTCTCTGGATGAGGCAGGGGCTAGATAGGACTCGCTGTCTCTGGATGAGGCAGGGGCTAGATAGGACTCACTGTCTCTGGATGAGGCAGGGGCTAGATAGGACTCACTGTCTCTGGATGAGGCAGAGGCTAGCTAGGACTCGCTGTCTCTGGGTGAGGCATGGGCTAGCTAGAATTCGCTGTCTCCAGACAATGCAGGGTCTAACTAGAATTCTCTGTCTCTGGGTTAGGCAGGGGCAAGCTAGGACTCGCTGGCTGTAGACAAGGCAGGGGCTAACAAGGATTTGCTGTCTCTGGACAAGGCAGGGGCTAACTAGGATTCACTGTCTCTGGTTGAGGCAGGGGCAAGCTAGGATTTGCTGTCTCTGAATGAGGCAGGGACTAACTAGGATTCGCTGTCTCTGGACAAGGCAGAACCTAGCTAGGATACGCTGTCTCTGGATGAGGCAGGGGCAAGCTAGGACTCGCTGTCTCTGGACGAGACAGACTAGGACTTGCTGGCTCTGCAAGAGACGGGGACGAGCTAGGACTCACTGGCTCTGTAAGAGGTGGGCTTGAGCTAGGACTCACTGGCTCTGTAAGAGGTGGGGATGAGCTAGGACTCACTGGCTCTGTAAGGGTCGCACGCCGCCGTGTGCACGCAGCGCCCCGCCAGGCCACTTCAGGCACTGAGGGCGACACGGGGCGT
>JBBIGC010000024.1:10927552-10952985 GCA_037576955.1 Lepidarchus adonis
CCACTGACCCCCCCTGGCCAGCGGTGGTAATTGCAGTGCCCGTGCTTCCTGCTCTGCTCTGAGGGCACGTCTGTTACATGGCACCGTCGGGTGCTTACGCCCCGTGTCGCCCTTAGTGCCTGAAGTGGCCTGGCGAGGCGCTGCGGACACACGGCGGCGTGCGACCCTTACAGTACCCCCCCCTCTAGGGTCGGCCCCCGACGACCCCAAACCAGCCCCAGAACCCAGCAGGCCAGCCTGGACACCATCACGGCCCCTAGGACCGGGCCGAGAGGACCGGCGGCCCCTGCGAGCCCTGTGACTTCCCGTACAGAACACCGACGCCAGGAAGCCACCGGCACTGAGGGACCCGTTTGCCCCCTAAGGGATGTCCGTGGGCAGCCTCCCTTTCTGGGGTCCCGGGGCCCGCAGGGCGGCTGAGAGCCTGTGGCTTTAAACCTGGGGGGGTCCCGTGCCCCCTTCTGGCCCTTCTGGGCCAGGCACACCTCTTTGCAGTGGGGTCCCCAGGAGATCACGGACCCAGTGCCCCAGTCGAAACGGGGGTTATGTCGCTGGAGCCAGGGGTAGCCCAGAATAAGGGGCAGAGCTGGGGTCCTGACCAGCAGGAGTGAGACCCGCTCCCGGTGCTGACTGAGATGAGCTGAAAATGCGTTGGAATTCTGACTGAGGCAGGGAACAGCTCTCCATAGCCATTGATGCCCTTAAGCATAGGGTACTGCAGAGGCCACAGCAGCTGTAGCATAGGGGGTGGAGAATGTGGCAAATGAACATGCGCACACTCCCAGGAACAGCACAATTTATAAAGCGTATTTTGCTTGCAGTTGGGCATACGCACCTTTTTATAAATCTGACCTTTTCCGTGCATATGCCATTTTCATCTTTTGAGTGTGCATACACCTTTTGTAGAAGTTCTACGCAAAGTTTTATATATGAGACCCCAGGTCTTTCCCTTTATGTTTTATGGCATACTGTAATCGTGTAATCTTGGAAAGTAAAGGGTTGCTGACTAATGGTCCATCAATAGATGTAACTATACACTTATGTTGCTAATCTTCTGCTGGGAAAGCAAAGGCATTTTCCAGAATGTCTTCTATGCAGGTCCTTTGTCCAATCTCTGATTGTAGACATAAGCACTTTCACAACCCAAATTTGCAGTCATTTAAAATCTATCATTTGTAAAAGATTTTCTTTTGCAGCAAAATGATTTATTTCAAAAAACATGTAAGTCTCTTGCCAGACTCATACGCATCTTCAACATTTTTCTAAAGGTCTTAAATAGTTCTTTAGATCTTGGCATGATGAAACCACAGACTTAGACAGCAAAGAGAACATCAAACCCTATATGTCAGGTTTAAAAAAATTTTTTCCACATGCCTAGTAGTTAGGACTTTGCCCCTGCGATCCGAAGGTTGCAGGTTCAAGCCCCAGCCTGGGCACCACCGAGGTAACCCTTGAGCAAGGTACCGTCCCCAGTTGTGTTATTTCTATATAATCTGTAGGCAATATCAAAAAGGGTACAAATATGTTGAAATATACAGGAAATACAAATTATTATTTGAAGATTTTGAGAATAACAAATGAAAAAAACAATCTCTTTCAGAAGTCAAATTTAAGAGACGGGCTATGATCTCAAACCAGCAACAGGAACTACAACAGCTTGGTCACTGACTGCATACGTCTTTGTGTGTATTTGTGTGTGATTGTGTGTTCAGGCAGTGATTATGCTGATAGTCGTTGATATAAAAACTATCCATTGGAATATGAGTCGATGCGAAACAGAGATCAAAACAAAATGTCAGTGCCCTCCTTCTCTTTCCATTAATTGCAGCACTGAGCAGAACCAGCCTGGCACAGGTATGCTTCAATTACTAGCACTGCTTTAATCATCATGCCACCGATACCCCCCTACCGCCAACTCTAAACACAAGGCAATTAAGCATTCTGTCTGATCTGCACTCCAGTTTAATCACATAAATGTGCTTTTTTATTGATTTCACAGAGATGATACACTGATGCATAGTAGAACTATATAATCATCAACAGAGTAAACATATCTTTCAGACGTGTTACAACAGTCATTTGGCTTCAGTCATTTTTTTATTCTTTCTTTCCTCCCCAGCAACTGGAATTAGGCTGGAAAAAGAAGAAAAAATGTCACTGTATATGCATGTCTGCCATGCCTCAGGCCACAGCCATATCAGCAGGGTCCAGCATGTTAAATTCAGAACGCACCTCTGGCTGAGCGTGCGTGTGTATATGTGTGTGTCTGAGACATTGTATTAACTCGGGCTTGACCTGAGTTTCGGGTCCTGTGTGCACCGGCAGGAGCGGCAGCTGAGTAGTTATTTCAGAATGCCTGCAGGAAACAGATGTGGCTATCTGAATACACACAAACCTGGGGGCTTATTGGAGAAGCTAATGGAAGAACAGGCCCGAGTCTGTTGGCCTTGTACCACTGTCGTCATACGCTTCTGGAACATTAAGACTGTACAAACAGCATGCCAATTAGATTCCCATGATCTGTAATTCAATGATGAGGGTCTCATGACCTGCATTCTGATGTTCCTGCATCATCAGGCAGTGACTGATGCTAGTTAACCTGTTCATGACAGCAGTAATCTGTTAGATCATCCGTTACAGCAGCAGGTGAGTAAAATATGTTACAATAACAGCCTCTGACTGATCCTCTTTGGTTGGTAAAAGGGCTTTTACAATTGATTGTTTTTAATAGCCTGCACTGTATCCATTTATTAGTTTTCCTCAGTTTTGGATGCTGAAGGTGTGTAGTGGTGGCCGCAAGTAGGTCTATTAGACAAGCAATTCTTTATGATTTTTATTCATTTTTATGATCTTTATAAACCTAGTGTCCATACAGTTTAAACTATTCAGAATTACAGCCCCTGGTCAAATGGCATTCCATGTGTAAGTGCACATTCTCTACAAAGAAACACATTTTAATGCACAATATTTTTGCGTGCTGAATTTAATTAAATGTGGCACATACAAAAAGTAATTATATAATTTCTTTAATAGAAAGCATGCATATTTAAGTCTAAAAAAACAAAACAAAACTGAAAACCTGACCACAGTTTAACTGAATTTTGAATGTTAAAGCTTCAGCCTCTAGGCTCTCATAGACACAAAATGTGAATGGGCATATTAACCTGCCAGGGCAACTGTAATGTTGTTTATTTTTGCATAATTTTTGTATTTTAGCTCCTGGAAGTTCATGCCTTGTATCTGTGAGACATAGCAAAGTTGTCATAGTTGGGAAAATGCTACAGCAGTGACAGCATTTATTAATGTAAATGTAGAACAGGAGCTCTTGGGACAAAACACTGCAATATTTTGAGTGTGAGTGTGTAACTCTTTAACCAATAAGCAAGCTGCTCGTGGTCTGGATCAAGTGTGGAGAGTAGGATAAAACAAAATATAAATATGCAAAGCAAGGGATCAACTGATGAACTCACATGTACATGTACTTTTTTATATAAATTACATTAATTTGGTGGAGTACTTTTCATTCTTAGGTTGGAAAATTAAGTGCTGCTAAAAAAAAAACAAATGTAGGGACAATTTGCAACTAATTATCTTAACTGGTGACAGGTCAATAACATTATTTGGTATAAAAATAAGCATTTCAATAAAGCAGAGTAAATCAGAAGTAAAGGTGGGCAGAGGTTCACCAGTCTGGCTACAAATTGGCAAATAATTTGACAGTTGAGCTGCTAGAATCCTATATCAGACAAGAATGACACAACATTCCTCTCCAAAAAGTCCAACAACTGGACTTCTCAGTTCCCAAATAGTTACGCAATCTGAAGAAGAAGCAACACAGCAGTAAACATGGCCAGTAAAAAACATCTACCATCAAATTCAAAATGAACAATTTTTTTCATATATTATGTTTTTGATTTTTTTTAATAGTGAATAAAATATTGTTTTATGACATTTGCATATTTTTGCATTCTGTTTTCATTTTTTAATGTGTTTAATTTTTTTTAGTTTTTTAGTTTTTTAAGTTTTTAATTTACAACACTGGACAAAACACCATTAAGGTAAGATATGGGTAATGGAATATTGTAAAGTTAAATCAGATAATAGAACATCATTTTATAGTAAAGTATAGTAAATTATAATAAACTTTTTTATAGCTGACCTCAGTGAATAACCTAACAAAATCCTTACCTTCATAGTCATTCAGGTAATTCTCAAATTAGACTGTAGCCTTCAGGTTTGCTCTGCTCTGAAAATTAAACTGCTCCAGAAAATAAAGAACAAAACCAGGTAAAACCTTAAAAAGGAGGCAAAAATGTAAACCCTCCACCTCCAACTCATTCTAAAACTTTCCCTACTATAGTAACTTCTACATCAAAAAATATTAGTATGAAAAGGGAAAAAAATCCAGTGCAAACAAATGAGGGGTGTTTAATTACAAAACAGATGAGACTGAATTTAAGAATATTTATGTATTTTATTAAATACATTTATAATGAGTGTGATTTATATAGTTACATATAATAACAATAATAATAATAATAACAACAACAACAACAACAACAACAACAACAACAACAACAACAACAATAATAATAATAATAATAATAATAATAAAAATAATGCATTTTATTTCATGGCGACTTTCAAAAACCCAAAGTCACCTTACAGATGAGTAAATCAAACAATAAATCAATAAATTATAATTAATCTCACTACTATGAGGGAAATAATGTTTCTGTTGTTTTTCTCTTGAAAAATAACAAAAACCAAAATAAATATACAGCCTTTTTGGTATTGTACCGGTAATCTGCCAACATTTCAATACATCTGTGTATCAGACCTGCTCATATACATGTAGTTGTCATATAGGAGAGGTGAGTGAGTTATTGTAAATCAGTCTTTTCCTTTCCACTTGGCCAAGTATCCTGGCCTTTCACCTTGCTCCGCCTGGTCTGAGGAGATGTTCAGACAGATAAAAAAGAGGTGAGTGTGGGTCAGATTAAACAAACCCACCTCAGTCTCTCAGCAGCTCAAGGTGTGGGGGCATGTGTGCCACAGCTGAATCCACAGATTAGCGCAGTTCTTTCAGTCAGGCCGAATTGATCAATACACCCTCTCTGAAAAACAATTCATCATAGGAGCCCATAAATCATGCATGCTGACCCAGTGATCACGTTTCACAACCTCAGGTCCCCAAACCTGTTTATCTTGCTGCTCAAACAATCCATTATATGGCAGGGTTTGGGAAGGGCCTTGCTTAAGTAGCACAGAGCAGCCAGTGAGGTATTTTCTGTGTGAGAATATGTGTCTGTGTGTGTGTGTGTGTGTGTGTGTGTGTGTGTGTGTGTGTGTGAAGGAATGTGTGTCAGCCTGTGAGTAAGAGCTGAAGAATGATTGCAGAGCAAATTACAGCCACAAAAGAGGGGAAAATCTGTAAATAGGGTCTATAAATGGATAACAATAGTCCCCCTCTCTGGACAGGGCAATACAGATGGCTGGTCACTGAGGACAGCAGCTAATTTAGATAAGCTAAGCTAACATACTTGAGGCAATGGCACTTTAGTGCCTGAGAAAAAGGGAATGTAAACAGCAAGCCTGCACCAGGCCCCACAGTTACAGACCAGGAGTGAGAACACCTGCATGACAGCAACACACATTCTCTTCATACTAACTCCTTAATGACATACATAGTGCTAGCTCCTGATAGAGAGCTGACAGACGCATAATTATACCTGCTAAATCACTTTTCAGCGTCATTCAACTTCCTAATATATGTATATTCTAACTGTTAGATGTCAACAGTCAATGTTGCTCAGCCAGTTTCATTGTATAATTATTTAGCTGTACATAAGAATCTCACAGTTATGCACAGTTTTCTATTATTTTTACATGTACACGTAAGCTGTTTTCAGTCTCTTCCCTTTTTTAATGTCAAAAAACGACTAAACACAAAAATAACCCCACTCATCCATACTGAGGAGTCTATGAATCTATCTATGAATCCTTTAAATTAAAATACATATAAGTTTGTGCTGCATTTTTGTCAGCATTTTGCTTGACTCTTATCTAAATATGATTATTAAATTGACATTAATGGCTAGCAATAGGTTTGAACAAATGAATAAATAACCATACAGAGAAACCAAACATTCAGACCTAAAGCACTGAGTTGCAGCAGCCTCCCCTCTGTGTCTTTGAGCTAATTTATGTTTATGGACAGCAGGGTGTGTATATAAGAGTGTGTATTCCCAGTGGAGAGTTGTGTGTGTGTGTATGTGTTGGGGGGGAGGTTATTCAGTGTTAGCATAGAGGAAGGGGGCAGGATGTGGAGGATTTGAGGGGAATTCTGCTCCTCTCTGTAGACTCAGCTGAGTCTGCTGCAGGACGTCCACACTGGGCTTATGTATGTGATGGTATTGGATATGAGTGAGCGTTACACACACCAGGCATATGACATCATATATACATGCATATATACATTTTGGAAAAGAAACATAGTCCCATTCTTGTTTGATATAGGATTCTAGCTGCTCAACATTACTGGGTCTTGAACCAGATGTTTTAATTGGTGAAAGACACTTCTACTACAAAGCCATGCAGTGCAGTATACAGACTTTTTAGGATTGTCTTGTTGAAATATGCAAGCCCTTACCTTTAACTGACATTGTCTAGATGCAAGTATATGTTGCTCTAAAATCTGTATATACCATTCAGGATTGATGGTGCCTTTCCAGATGTGCAAGCTGCCAATTCTATATGCACTAATGCACTTCATACCATCAGAGATGCAGGCTTTTAAACCGAGCGCTGTAAACAAGTCAGATGGTCCTTCTTCTCCGGAGGCTGCAGCATTTACAGTGTATTCTTTCCAAAAACAGCAGAAGATTTCAATTTGTCTGATCACAGTGTAGTTTTCCACCTCGACACAAACATCCAACACTGATTTTCAACCTTGTCCTTTGAACATAGATTGTAAAAAATCATTTGATGATATTATGTCTGGTTATTAGATATTAAAAGTCTTTGCAAATTATGTTATGAAATTTTTTTTTGAAGTTACATTTTAGAGACTCCGCCTCCCTAAGATATACTTTTTATACCCAGTAATGTTACTGACCTGTATTGTAATTAGTTGTAAATTTTGCGTCTACAGCTTCTTCTTTAAGTGCCACTTACTTTTTCAGACTTTTGTTTTGCCCCATCCCAACTTTCTTATAATGTTTGACTGGCAGCACACTCAAAATGAGCCAATATTTTATTGTCGTAGTAATATGTCATTACATAGTTTCTATGTTCTATGTTGAATAACATATAGGTTTATGAAATTTGCTAATTATTACAATAATTAAATTTTTATTTCATTTTACATGGTACTATAACTTGTTTGGATTGTTCTATAGAATATATAGTTAAAGAATAAGATACACAGCGGCTTAGTGGATAACATTGCTTCTAATTGTGTAACATTGACTTTGTAGATTCCTTTAGCTGAACGTTGGGTTGCTTGGGGTGAACTGCTCATTATTATGGTGGAAAATGCTGTGAGGTAATGAACTTTTAGAGAAGGATTACTGTACTGTGTCATTTAGGACAAATGTTAGTGTGGCCCATTCCAGGGCTGACTGAGTTCCAAAAGCAACTGTGCGCAGTGTCTCAGAGAAATGGATGGAGCTACAGTGTAGGAAAGAGGAGACTGGCCAAAAAGTCTTACTGTCTAAGACTGTCTATGTGCATTCAGACACTTATCATTGCATTAAATCCCCAAATGGTCAGGAACTACTAGCATGTCCAGACCTTTATTCAGTGTAACTCAGACATTACAGAGCTGTTTTCTATGCAACTATAAGCCATGTTTTAACATACTATAACATTTACTATCAATTAACAAAGCCCTATCTAAGTAGGGCTGAAACGATTACTCGAGTAACGAATAATTCGATTACAAAAAAAGCTTGAGGCAAATTTTTTCAAATGTCTCTGTTATTTTTAAAATGTCCCTGCTATTTTATCGCTCCCGCTTCATAAAATACTGTGCAGCTCTGGGATCATTGTGTCACATGGACTGTTGTAACTGACATGCATTTAAAATATTTAAGACTAGAACTGTCAGCAAACATCCATGCAAGTTGCAGCCCACAGATACAGTAAAGCCTTGTATATATACATGTTATAAATAAACCTTGCTGGTGCTACTGGGTTCACCTTCTGACTGCACAGCCTGTGAAGGATCATGGGATATATTCAGTCCTCCAGAATGGTAGATTAACCACATGTAAATGCAATGAAGGCACATGCAACTCTAACTTTAAATTTATCTACATATGTAACATGCTTACATTGTAATTCAGTTCAAATTAATTTAAAACTGTTATTTACAAACTGTTGCATTGATATTTTTTTATATAAAAAATATAATCCCTGTAATAAATAGTCATTCATAGATTTACACAACCCTTGGATTATAAAATACACTGTAATTCACAGTTCACAGTAAAAAATGCACATTTTAATTCCAACTTATGAAAATAGCTGGGGTGAAAAACCCTCAATATCATTACAATTATACTTGATACAAATAACAACTACTGTATATTTCTAAGAGTTTAAGGAGTCGAAATATGCACACTACATCAGCAGAGTTCTCATTTTAATTCTGGTGATGTCACATGTGGCCTGAAGTAGTTACTGGCATTGGACAAGATATGGTAAGAACTAGCCAAAACTAAATTGACAGAAAAAAACAGGCAAAAAAAAAAGTTGTCATTTTCAGCATTTGCTGAACAGTTTTGACATTTTGTAAAATGCAATAAAAACAATCATTTGTGACTTATTAGCTCTGTTGAACCTTTATTGATCCTTATTTGAAAGTACAAAGAAAAGATTTCCAGTGTCTTCAAGCCATTTAAAATAGAAATACAAGCAAATATATATAATAACTGCCTGCAACATGCTAGTTACTCATGACGTGTACTGATGCCTGGAGAGATGTTTGCTTTTGAACTTTTCACTTATGAAAATCTGCAAGGCGCTTTCATAATCTCTACATTTAACACATGTGCACAAATGGAGGAGTGGGCAACAGCACCAGAAACTGCTGCTGCAGAGAGAGAGACATAGAGAGATTCCTTCAGACCCCCTGAATTATTTCCCAATAAATAATTGGGATAATACATCTAAAATATGTATTGTAGATGGTGAAAATGGTGGCATTATTTGCAATCTTGTTTTGAGCAGTTTTCTCAAGAGTCTTTGCCAGATGCTTCTTTGATACTCAGTCATGATACCCTTACCTGTTACCAGTTCACCTGCTTATCATGTTTCAAAATGGTGTAACTTGAATATTATATGAACCTTTGACTTTTATTGTGCTTTGTGTTCCAATTGCCTGAATGTGTTGTAGGCATCAAATTCTCATTTTGTTTATATTAAAATATATGTATACAATTATGCTGGTAAATGAAAATATTAATTGGTTTATTTCTGCACTTTTGTCACCTAAATAAAAAATGCAGATTTCATGTTTATTGCATACTAATTTTTTTTTTATTACAGTGCAGGAAATGTAAATGAATAAAATAGAGGAAACAATTCCAGCTTTGCAAAAACTATTTAGGATAAAACTGGCCCAAGTGCATTTAGGGCCTTTATAGTGCTTCAGTACAGAACTTCATTTAGCCTAGAGTAAAAGATAACAGTGATGACCTATTATAACAGAAAAAAGCAATTCTTTGTCTTTACTTCATAAGAATATGTGGATTATTTCCACATTTAAAAAAAACACATTAGAAAAATATACATAATATACTCTGTCAAAATTATCATTATCATTATATAATAAATTAATTTGAAAAAGTAAAACTCATCACTTATGCACAATGTATGTTTACTTATTTTGGATGATCAGCATAACTGGTGATCATATTTTTGATGTGTCTAATTATTAGTTCTGTCTTTCAGACTTTGTATTATGTCCACTTGGGAAACTTTACAAAGAGCATTTGTATAAGAAAGCTCCTGAAATTGAGCTTAATAACAACATAGTTATAGTAATGGTTGCCATCTCAACGCTGCCCTGAGGAAAAATAATTGTGATAAAGCTGCATATTCCTCTGTGCAACGGCCTCTAAGCTTTCCTGAATGGGGTGCTTATTAGTGGTGACCTGCTTGCTAATAGCCCTTAATGTTCAAATCACAAGACCAAAGGTCCAGACCCCCACCTCTTTAGTACGAGGATAGCACACAGGCTCTACACTGGCTGATTTGGCCCCATCTAGATCTTGTTCGCTCTCAAAAGACTTCTTTTAATCCTCTGCTCCTGTTCAGTTTATCCAACCCTGACACCCTTCCTCTCTCACCCTGACAGGCACTGGCACGACTCTGTATGTCCAGGGTTAAGACGAGCTGCTCGGCGTTTCAGCTTGACTGATCACCATTAAACTCATTTCAGAGCAGACAGCAGACATGGGGGTGGAGTGGCGCACAGGAAGACTCAGTGGGGTGGGATGGGAGTTGAAACACTGAGCCAAAAAGCACAGCAGCAAAGCCAAGAGACATTTGTAAGAATGTGCTAAAAGGCAAAGATGATTACTGCTGCATTAGGCTTTCAGAGCGCTCGTACGTAAAGACGCTCACAGTCATTGAGGATAATACCAGAGAAAGAGCGGAACAGTGCACTGAAAACTATGAGGAAATTCACATAATTACTGAGTTTTATTTTTGATCATAATTATAGAATTATGGAAATTGTTGGCATATTGGAAGACAAAATCTTGCTACTGTTTTTCCTCCAAATAAGCATTTTAAAATGGGTGGATCCTCCAAGGACACTCCCTAAATGCCCCTTTAATGACCAGGACCTGTCAATAGGCTCAGGGTTTCATCCCTCACTCCTTATAAATTATGACACGTTTGCATTGTTTTCACTGCAGTTACTGAACATGCCTGTGAATTTAACAGGTTAATAAGTTTGAATGTATTAAATTAAAAAATATCAAACATATACAGTATATATACATATACATATACAGTGTCCATACATTGTTTTTTTATAGTTGCAAGGCTTATGTAGTTTCTAAACATTAGCACTGAACAGTTAAAGAGCTCACAATGTTTAAATGGAAAAACATGATCAAAACTTTGCTCTACCTGCACAAAATGCCTCCAGCTCTTCTTTAAGTTGAAGCAGACTTCTCAGTGTGGTTTAGGACACAGCATGATTTACAGTGAGTTATATGAATAAGGACTTTATTATTATACGCAGGCTTTTCAGACAGCACCGAGGCTGGTCTGGTTGGAAAGGTTTTTTGTTGTGTTTTTACAAAATTATTATAACTTTTTAGATGATTATTAACTTCTAATATTTGTCAGCAACATTACCCTTAAGCTCCTGTGCTAAACTAAGCATTATTTGGAGGCCCAGCATATTTGAGTTAAGCGATAACAAATTTCAAACCTTTAAAAGCCCTAATTCAAAATGCAAATATGCATTTAGTCAGATGTGCTCAAATTTCATGAGTACCAATGTCATTCTCAGTAGCTCAACTTGTGCGTAATACTGAAGGGTGTTGTTTTAGCGACAGCTTTACATTATAGATTTTCATATAGATTTTGGAATTAGCATAATACAAACTACAGTGGCTAGAGAAAAGTTATACTACATTGTGTTAAAGGGGAGAAAAAGTGTTTTTCTTCTTAAACTGAAGTTGACTGGGATGTGTGCAGACCTTGTGATATGTTTTCTAGTGGAAATTCCATAAACTTAAATAAAAAGTACAGTTTTAGTAACAATGTGGACCTTTGACTTGGCCAGTACTCATGGATTATTTCCTTTCACTGGACACCAAACCTAAAGAACTGTTTAAACATCTACAGCATGTGAAGTACACCAAGTTTTGAAGAACAGCTAACAAGAATGGCACATTACTTGAGGTCAACAGACATTTGTCCACTTCAAGGCCATTTTGTGGTAAAAGCTCTGGTAGAAATATCAGACTATACAAGTGCATGAAAGGCACAGCTGTGTAAGCCTGAGATCAGTGAGGTGGGGAAAGAAGAAAAACCATCCTGTCGGACTTTAAAGTAGAGCTTAGCGTCAAAAGAAGAGCAGGAATCACCAGTGGCACATCAAAGGAAGGGTCAGAGCCTTTGGAAATGAGGAGTCTGCTTTTACAGATTAACACAGAGTCCACTCAAGCTGGGTGAGCTTCATTGTGCAGCGAGATGATAAAAGTGCACATTAGAACTCCAGTCCAGTGGCTGCGGCACTGTCAGAGACGCTGAACATAATTCCAGCAACAGCTGTCGGCCGTCACAGTGTGTGCTGCAGCATATGAATCTGCTGAAGGCTCATGGTGGGAGAGCATATGGATCAAAATCATCCATTCATATCTCTGATTATGACACAGTAGGACATTAATGAGTGGCATCTTTCGAGGTGTCTCTGTAGCTGCCATGACTGTGGGGGAGTAATGTTTCACACGATTCGGACACTGAGCTAAACGTACAAGTCTGGGAGGATGGGGCAAGTTCACAGGTCAAAGGGGACTGTGGTCTAAAGATGATTTCTAAGGTTAGTGGGTTAATGAGCTAGTAGCCCTACAGGGAATATACATCATTTCACATAAGACCTGCATTGTGGTCAACTACTGACCCAAATACATACCTAATTTTCAGAAAAGTTCAGATATTTTCCAAAATGCAAATTCACAAAATTTCACAAACCAACATAATTTTATTGTATGCACACAAATGTAGAATCTGTTGGCTGGAACACACTCAAAAGTTGGGACAGAGTTCAATTGTTTAGTTTTAAAAAATTCAAAAGTTGGGACAGAGTTCAATTGTTTAGTTTGAAAGTATTGTAACGGGATTCCAGCGTTGACACCCGTCAGCAGGAAATAAAAACACTTACATCAAGGCTTTGGTTTGCTAATTGGGACGCGACCTGTTCCCGGGTTTATTTACCAGCTTAACAAAGACTTCAGGAACCTGTGCACCCTCCGGAGTCAGAGCGCGCACTAAACCTTTCACCTTGGTGAGCGGGTCTAATGGTGGCTGTCTAGTCCAGGGAAGCGCGGACCGCCGCCAACTCACATACAACCTTTATTACTCAAAAACAATTCTCTTAGAGTGCCAGAACCTGAGAACTTGCCCAAAACCCCACAGAGCTTCACACCCATGATGCCTTGCGAATGATGGAGTGGCAGCTCCCTCCCAACATTGTTACAGTATATTTAAGTAACACCAGTTTGTAAGACTCTACATTCAGAAGGTTAATTGGAATCATGAATGAATAGAAGTAGCATCCATCAAAGGTTCAGTCATTTTTCGTTCCTTTGGGCCAAAATACATGAGCAAATTGTTAGTCAGTTCAAAAGGAACTCAATTCAAGAATTTAGATCTTTCAACATCTACAGTACATAATATTGTGAAAAAATTCAGTGGGATCTCAGTCCGTAAAGGGGAAACCACAGCAGAAAGCATCTTCCAGGTTTCAGGAGGCATTGCCTAAAACTGTCCGGCTACTGTATATATAAATACACAAATATTTTAACCTGTGCTCAGAAGAAAACCATAAATATTCATGTAAATTTCATAGATTTTCTTTTTTAGTGCATTTTGGAGAATATCCGGTTTGTATTAGCCATTCTAGTTTAGAACTGACTGCAAATTCAATCCCTGTAAAAAGAAACTTACAAATCAGAAAAAATAGCTAATGAGCTAATCACTATTAATGGTAACTGAGCAATAAGAAAACACCCATAAATATCCTTGCAAAAATTATTTCTTACACAGGTTTATTCAGGTTTATTTATATAAGTTCGGTCTTAACCAGTCGCATTACTAAACTGAGACTGAAAGGTAGCATGTGTTCTGCAGTCAGCTCTGGCAGACATTTCATTCCTGTGTCTGTGGTGGAATTCCAACACAAGCAGACCTCATTTCACTTGGCGAGGTCCGATTAGGTGATCACCTGAACCACATTGGATTTAAAAAGGAAATATATCAAAACCATCACTTCCTTCTTCTGAGATCTGCTTCAACTGTTGCCAGTTTTAAAAAAAAATTAAAAACTGCATTTTTCTTTACAGCCTTCAGCTAAACAGTTCATAACTTTCATTGTCACCTTCTTTCTTTTTAACTTTCTTTTATCCGTATCTTTTATGTTTTGTTTTAATACATTTTAATTCTATTTTATTCTCTTTGCTTCTTTTATGCTTTTTTGATTATCACTTGTATATATTTTTTATCTATGGCTTTTCTTTTTATGCTTTTATATCTTATTATTTTTTAGTTAACCTTGTAAAGCACATTGAATGACTATATGTATGATAATGTGCTATATAAATAAACTTGCCTTCTTGCAATAGGACAGAATTTCTTCTTTTCTAAAGTTCAGACGTTAGTATTTATTTTAACCTCGATTTTTGTACTTTATTCATGGTCTGAAAAATATTTTTTTGGTACATTGATCAGCTTTTTCCACACTTTTAAGTGGAATTCTGAGGAAATGTTGTGAGTGGTTTATGGAATAAAACAAGTGTTCATGCTCCTCAAACTCAGAGCTAAACCAGAGGAACCGATAAAACTGAAGTGGTCTATTATTTCCTGAGCTGTTGTTGTTGTTGTATCTTTTTATTTGAACATGTTAAAATAATAAACCAACAAAGAATAAAGAAACACAAACAAACAAGACAAAAGGAAAACACAACAATAATAATCATAATAAATAACTACATGTTCTAAAGGAGTAGAAAGAAGCAAAAGCTTATTAAATCCCACCCCCTTTCCACTATTTGGTAACTAAAAATCAACCCTTTTTTCTTCCCGCTTATGGCCTAGCCATATCCTAACAATGTATGTGTAATTAGTTTAAGAACCCCAGCTGTATAGTATTATTATAAAAATTATAAAACAAACCACTGAATGTAAACTCTGAGTAACTCTGAATGAGTTTATCGGTACAGTCGTACCAGCCTCTCTGCTGTAGAAAACACAAAAATTAAATTTTACTAAAGGAAAATAACCTGAAGTTGATGCTCATTATTTTTCTTGTCTTTTTAGTTTCTCTAAGTGTGCGGAGTGTAGTGGTACTGAAAACCCTTGAACACGTATGAGGTTACAGGTTACATTCGAAAACAAAAAGCGTGCGCACTAATGCACCCTGCGCATTACCCACAAGTGGATCCACCAAGAAATCATGGCCGCCCATCATTTTTTCTACTAAAGCGGGCCTTCAACAGGGCTTCCAAACACTTTAAATCCTCTCCCCACTATCTTGTGCTCTTCGTCCTCCTCTCCCTCGATCACTCTGAGCCTAATCCAAACAACTTCCCTCCGCATGGCGGCCAGGTGTCTGAGGAGGGAGTCTTTCTTCCTCCTCTTTCGCAGAGCTCTTAAAAGCTCAGGCCCTGCTCTTTGTGGTGGCTAGAAGATGGTATTCTCCTTCCCACAGTTTTCTCTACCTTCTTCCAGACTCCACTCCCAACTTTGGAGACATTTCCATAAGCAACCCCTGTAATGCTGGAGCTGGGGGGAGGAAATTCCACCAGCAGGACAGAGTGCAAAGAAGAGCTGCCTCGTACAGCAGGCAGCACCGTCCAAACTAATCCTGCTCATTCCACCACATGGCCACTAGCAGAAGTTGAAAGTATATAATAAAATGCAATAAAGACCAAGGCTATGCCTAAATGTTTATGCTTATGACTAAATATTTATACTTATGATGTATTGTAGGAAAATCCAGTGAAATCAGGAGAAAGCTGAGAAGTTTATAGATGGTACAAGTATATGTGATAGATATATTATGAGTCAAAACAGCAAAATATTAGATCAAATACCATCTTCATGATGTCCACCAACCTTACTGGTGAAGTATATACTGCCCCGCCCGGATTTTGCAGCAGTAATTTGTGGTTTGTTATTAAAAAAAATGTTTTAAATAATGATGAATAGCTTCTCTTCTCAAAAATGTATTTAGGGGGAAAGCACAAACCCAAACATTGATCAGTGATCCACTAAGAATATAAAACATTTAAACTAAATTAATATTTAGTATTTATATGAATAGTGGGAAATTCTAACTACCAAATTCTAATTATAAATATAATATAGGAGCAGCTCTATCCACAAATATTTGTCACTGGCATCATAAAAAAGCTTGTCTATGATAACCAATCACCATTCAAGATTGAGACAACATTGTTAAATGAGTATGATTAAGGCAGTATGGGCACTTTAATGTATAAAAAATACATTAAAAAAAACACCAAAATTATATCTAATTTAGCATAGAGAGAAACTGTTTAACCTATTTAATGTACGGAAAATTGTTTATTAAAATATTCAGATTTGTATTTCAAATGCAGCAACATTTTATGCACATTTAAAATCATAACAGTAATATATTTAACATGTAACACCATTTGATAACTTACAGTAATACAAACATTGATGCGGGCAAAGTCATCGAGGCATTTAAATTTAATTTAATTATAATTAGATATAACATCATATATCTAATATTCAGAACATTTTATAACAGGAAAACATGAATTTTATTATGTTATGCAGTTGTTGAGGTCAGAGATCATACACCATGGCCAAGAGATGTTTTTTTTAAGAGACCCAATGACACAGATTGCTAAGTCATAGTCACTAACGTCTCTCAAGATATTCAAGATACTCCCAACTATCCATCACCATACAGTGAAGGGACCAGGAAAAGACCATCCTCCATCACCTGACACCTGAACACCATGGTTTGGGGATATAATTTCATCTTCTTAAAGTGTCTGAGATGATTTTACAGTCAACATTACAGTCTATTGACCTAACATTTACCCTGTACAAGAAGAACCTTTAAAACGTCAGAAGTTATACTTGCTACTTGAATGTTGATTGGTTTGCATTGATATCTCAAGGGTTAGCCTCTTCAGAGTAGGAGGATACATCAACAGGAAGACATTGGCAAATAGTTTGTTTTATGCACTCTGCTGCATTTGGGCTATAGGTCATGAAATCTGGAATCTTGGATGCAGCTGGGGGTTTTCGGCATCAATGGGTCTTGTTTTCCTCAGGGAATCTGGTTGCTCACCAAGACTGTCTACAGGAGTGGGAGGAGGAGTGGGAAACACAGCAGTTGGATCTCAATAGTTCACCTCTGCCCTGCTTTTTGACAATCATCCTAGCAAGTGAAACATTACTTCTCAAATACTGCAAGGACTGATTACATTTGAGAAAAATGTAGGACCGCAAACTTCTGTAGAAGCGTATAAAGTTTGGGACCATTGCACAATTTATTGGAACCCCCTTGAAAACACCACTTTGGAGTCTTCAGTGTGTTTAATCTGTACCACTGGATTGTAAATGGAACAACATCAATGCAGCAGCAAGTGCAAAAGTATCACTGTTAAAAAAGCAAACAAGGAGGTTAATGTGCTGTGCTCCAGGTTCACACAGCCTCAGTATATTCCAGTGCAGTTCAATCAGTGCACAGTGACTGATTACAGCTCAGCACAAATGCTGTTTCAGTCCTGCATGACCAACAATAATTCTGCTTCATATCTCAGCAGCTCTCTCTCACTCACTCTCTCTCTCATAGTGATGATGGAGGGTCCTCACGTTGAGTGTTTACCCTCATTTGAAACACTAACAGCGAATGAAAGTGTCCCATTTGTGTGGTGTCAGGACTGATGTGGCTGTGCTTCTGGCACTCGCAGCTCATGATGGAGCATCTGCTGCTCATATCCATCACAGTGCGCACATTTACTCTGTGCCATACAGCTAATGAACAGCACCCACAACCATACACGAAAAATTGCTTACACCCTGTACAGTAATGTGTAGCAATCTCACCCAAGCAAATTATTAAAAACATTTATTTTGGCATAAAGTTCTATTTTCTCATTAATATTTCAATTATATCATATTTCAGTAAATGCAAATAAATTCATATATTAAACTTTTGCTTGTTTTTTTTGTTTTGTTTTGGGGGATTTTGTTAGATAGAAGAATACTGTTAGAAGAACAGATTTGGGTCCAGACTTAAATGGATTGGCTACATTCCATCAGCTGCACCTGGTTTCATTCAGTAAAGGACTAATTAACTGCAGCAGGTGTTGGATGGTAACTGTAAATACTTGGACTCTCAGTCAGCAACACAATATACACTCACCGGCCACTTTATTAGATACGCCTTGCTAGTACCGGGTTTTGCCTTCAGAATTGCGCTATTGCTTTGAGGCATAGATTCAACAAGGTGTTGGAGACATTGCTCAGACATTTTGGTCCATACTGACATGATCGCATCCCACAGTTGCTGCAGATTTGTCGGATGCACACTCCATGATTCGAATCTACTGTTCTACCACATCCCAAAGGTTCTCTATTGGATTGAGACCTGATGACTCTGGAGGCCACTGGAGTACAGTGAAACCAGCACAAGGTCATGTGAGCTTTGTAACATGGTGCATTATCCTGCAGAAAGATGGGTACACTTTGGTCATGAAGGGATGGACATGGTCAGCAATAATAGTCAGGTAGGCTGAGGTATTTTAATATAAATAAATAAACAAACAAATAAATAAATAAATAAATAAATAAATAAATAAATAAATAAATAAATAAATAAATCAAATCAAATAAAAATAAAATAAAATAAAATAAAATAAATTAATAAATTAATACATTAATACATTAATAAATAAGTGATGCTCAGTTGGTACTGAGAGTATAGAGTACCAAGAATATAAAGCCCACTGCATTACACCATCACCCCCACCCTGAACCTTTAACACAAGGCAAGACGTAGCCATGCTTTCATGTTGTTTACGCCAAATTCTGACCATCAAACTCAGAACTCTCATGTAGCCTCAGTTTCCTGTTCTCAGCTGACAGGAGTGAAACGTGGTGAGGACTTTTGCTGCTCTAACCCATCTGTTTCAAGGTGTGTGTGTTCAGAGATGGTATTCTGCATATCTTGGTTGTAATGAGAGGTTATTTGAGCTACTGTTGGTTTTCTATAATCTCAAACTAGTCTGCTCATTCTCCTCTGACATCAGGTCCATTGCCTCTCTTTGGATTTTTTGTCTTTTCTATAAACCATAGTTTGTGTGTGAAAATCCCAGGAGATCATCAGTTTCTGAAATATTCAGACCAGCCATTCTGGCACCAGCAATCACGCTACATTCAGTCACTTAAATCTTCCTTCTTCCCCATTCTATTGCTCGGTTTGAACTTCAGCAACTTGAATGACTGCCATGTGATTGGCTGATTAGCTATTTGTGTTAACACCCAATTGAACATAAGGATTTAATAAACTTCTATAACAGGTATATTAACAGACAAAAGTGTAAGTGTGTGTGTGTGTGTGTGTGTGTGTGTGTGTGTGTGTTAAGATGTTTAAAAATATATACATAAATAAATAAAAATAAACAACACATTGTTAATTATTGTGTGTGAGTGGGTTACAGACACATCCATTCCCAAACACCACAGTCAAAATTTGAAACCTGAAACTCTTCTGCAGCCAGTCCAGACCTAGTCACCAATCCAGTGAACGTGCCGTCATTACATCAGTTATGATTCTTAGCTATAAGATCACAAATAGACATAATAATGAGTCAATGAAAAAAAAAAAAGTCATTTATTATTAAATATTATAATTTTATTTTATTAGTTCTGAATCATTCATAATTTATGGTCATTTTAATCTTATTTACAAAAATCATTATTTATCTATCTGGGCTGCTTCTAAACCATTCCAGCAACCAGTTCCAAACGGGATCTTCTCGAGAATTACACGAGTAGTCCAGTATTACATGTAAATACCACCATCGTGTACCTAATTTGGCCAGTGAACACTACATTCAGTTAAATCACGTGTGTTGAAGGAATTTATTAAATGCATGTGGTGGCTGGATGATTTTCTGTTGGTTTTACTGCATTTATGTTTCCATTTATTCTAACATCATGTGGTGTTTTTACAAGCACAAACACACTTGTTACTCAGATAAATGGGTTCCAGTAATGTTTTACGTGCCTAAGTTGTTTACACGATTGCATTGCTGTGTTCAGCATGAGAGTTCTCCTTTTTGTTGTTTATATTTATTTATTTATTTATTTATTTATGTTACAATCTGAAACTCCAGCTACTTTTTACATTGTGTCTTATGTGTTATTAGCCCTCACTATTTTCATTCTTCTTAAAAGATGCCATACTAGAGATACAGGGTTGCAACAATGTGTGTGTGTGTGTGTGTGTGTGTGTGTGTGTGTGTGTGTGTGTGTGTGTGTGTGTGTGTGTGTGTGTGTGTATACCCTACAATTTATTTACTTATACAGTCAAACTCTGGTGTATGCATTTCTATAGCTATATGTCTATATAATCCAAACAGAGAAAAGCTAATCCAGTAGATCAGCGGTCCCCAACCCGGACCAGTTTAATGTCAGACAATATTTTCGTGGACCAGCATTTAAGGGGTCACAGATTAAAACAAAATAAAATGATACAATCCACTGTGTAATTATGTGACTTTATTAGCAGCGTCTTCCTGAAATGCGCTAACAACGATCAGAATAACGTCCTCCTCTGCTCCTCACGCGCTCTGGTCGCTATGGTAACGCGTAAACATTCCTTTCTAAATAAGTTTTCAGTTCTGTTGTGGTGATCTCAGGGTTTTCTGACATGACTTTCATCCAGAATACCAGCAAGGTTTATGTCTCGGATGGAGATTGTATTTTTAAAAAAAAAAGGTTTTATTTTTTATATGGCCTGGTACTGGCACGCGGCACGGTTCGAAATGCTCCACGGTTCGGTAGTGGTTGGGGACCACTGCAGTAGATGACCAAAACAAACACTGAGAGAAAAACATTCAAACAAAACAGCAGACAACCCGTAGAAAGTGGCAGCGAGATGCACGCGATCAGCCTTCTTCAACTGGAAGTGAGTTTTTGTTTTCGGCAGCGTTTGCTTACAAATTTGTGAATTAGACCCAAAATGTCTGGTTAGCAAAACTTGCTTTCTCTGACTGATTTTATTGTAAAAATCTATAAAGGAAACGGTTTGTCAAAAAAAAGGTTTCAAAGAAATGTTACCAATAGGGGCGAGCGAACAGGGCTCTACATACAAACACAGAAAACAATACATTTTATATCTTTCTGTTCCTTCAAGCTAATTATCATTTTAAAAGCCATGCATGCAGATGCAGAACATTATCGTTCTGAATACTAATGACCCCTTTGTCATCAGTGTACACACTCTTGTGCAGTGTTTTCTTTCTGCTGTAATGAACATCGCTGGCCTTTGCCGCCCCTGCCAGACCTTGAGAGACAGCAACATGGGCCAAGTGAGGGGCAACAGTGTGACGCTGACAAACAGTGCTGGGTGTGTTTACATGTGTTCAGGGACATTTACACACTTAATGATGCACTCATAGCCTGCTCTACCCTCGGGCCACACATTCCTGTTCATTAACATAAGAACATACAGTTGCAACACTACTGGTTAACACTTAACATATAAGCTTCACTGTATGTTCACATCATCAGGTTGTTTATACAGCAACTGTGTAAATGGAAAACAATGAGAAATGAGTCTGTGAATGTCAAGGGTTAACTATTTTAGCCCCTTTATATTCAATAATGACAAAAGAGATTTAACAATTATAACATTGAGTTATTGTTATCTGTATCAGCAATCAAGAAATGGACTAATGCAAGGACTTAACTCAATCGACATTATTTTGTTATATTTGTTTTTAGAAAGGTTTTTAGAAAGGTCAAGGAATATAAAATGGGTGAAAACAAAAACAAACTATACATATATTTTCTATAATAATAATAATACCAACACCACCAACACCAACACCACCAACAACAACAACAACAACAACAACCACAACAACAACAATAATAATATTAATAATAATAGTAATAATAATGCTTTAAATTTATTTAAAACATTTTTTTCTGGGGGATGTAATTGGGTTAATAAAGTTACCCCTACACATTACACACCAAACAGTGCTTATAAAAACATTTATTGTTTAAAATGTTTGTTTATTGTATTATTCATTCCATAATTCAATTCAATTCCATTTAAAAATTAAGAAACTTTTAGGAACATAAGATTTGAATTTACTTAAAAATGTAAGTAGCCTAATTTATTTTTTTGACTTTCCAGTAGTAAGTTAAGAAAACAATAAGCTGTTTACATTCTGTCAACTCACTTGATAAAACAAGAAGTTCCAAAACATTTTACATTTTTTAATTATTATTATTTTTATTTAAATTTTTTACAGTGCAGCTTTCTGTCATTTACCATACCAGTCCAAATATGGCTCTGTTCTGCATTTTGGATACCGTTTATAACACATTTAACAATATAAGTGTTCATTTGTAGAGTACTAGCATCATATTAGAATTATTTCATATTTCATATTTGTCAATGCTGCTTTGAGGAGTCATGCTTCACAGCATCTCAGAAGGTGCAGCTAAATCGCTGAAATTGAGGGAAGCAGCAAAAAGAACAGAAAGACAGAATCCATCAACATCATGTTTAGAGAGCTAATCTACTGGCTTTTTGACAAAGATTCAAAACGCCATTTGACATGCAGCACATATGATTTAAAGCGAGTATAATGACAGACTCTGGTCAGTTCATATCCTCCCCAAGACTCCCCCGCCTTTCTCCGGCCTCTCTCGGGCTCCATTCTCTTAATCACTACAAGCAGGAGGCAATCAAATGCAGCACAGGAAACCAAGCAGCCTGTTATTACTGGCAGCCAATACCATGCCAGTGTTTTAATATTTATTCACTAAGCCCCTCATACCACATAAATCACACATACTGAGGTGCAATACCAACTTCTATCCTCCATTACGTAGACCACTAATGGCCTTTGACTTTTTCCAAATGTAAATACTTTAAATGGAATGGCAGAATTGATGCAATCTGAGTTGCCAGGAAAGTCAGTTTGGTAAATCAGGAAGGAGCTCATAGATGAATTGCTGTCAGGAAAAGAGAAGTACTTTGGCTGTCTTCATGCGTCTTAAAACAATATGAATAGAACTGAACTGGTGGTATAAAACCCTATCACAGCTAACTGCTTTTTCCAAGTGCCTGCTCATACTCAGGCATACACTAAAATATGAAATATGATCTCTTTAATGCAGTGATGAATGTCATTTTCCAAAAGGGCAAATTCTCCTCATATTGGGGATTTGCTCATAGTTTATGCCAAGAAATGTAAATTACACTAATAGACAGATTATTAAAGTCAAATATACTTGTATATATGTACAGTCCCTGAAAACTGCTGCAAGTGAATCTCTCTCGCTCCTTCTTTCTCTTGACATTGCTCTGGCGTCTTGGCTCTTGAGGACACAATCACATTAATGCTCACCAAACAAGTCTGCGTGAAAACCAAAAGACAGCTCAGCACTGTCAATACTCCCAGTTAAATGGAGGCTGTTTGCCTGCAGTGTGTTTGAGCAGGGGAATCACCAGCCCTTCAGGACTGCAACTGCGAAAGCATTGAATACGGGGTGAGTCAGTACAAGCTGTAGTACAGTCATTCCATTCTTTGACAGGTGAAGTTGATCTGTCCCAGGTGTAGGCCTCACAGCAGCTGGAAATAATACAACCCTCTCTTTTTTTAACGCATTGCAGTTACTAGCTTTGCCCATTTCACTGAAATATTTTTATTTCTTATATAATGTAATTTATTAAATCAAAAAGAATACTTTTTTGCATAAAGCCATGGCCACATACGATTTGTGTTGCTTTGGTTCACTAACCATGAAAATAAACAATAGTCAATGAAAGGCTATTATATTGTGGCTCTGCATGAGGCTGGTGTTCAGCTAGAGGCATGGTGTGGTTTTAGTCATGGAGCTAACAGAGCAGTTAACAAGCTGCCAAATGCAGTAAAAACACAAAGTGAAACACAATTCTACACTTGCTATATGTTTATGTGACTTGGGATGAAGACCTGGCTAAACTTCCTACAACAAAAAGGTGAAACCACAAAAGCAAATATAATAAAACAGCGTTCAGACTGACTGCAGTCCCTCTATCATCTGTAGTCAGTAGGAATGAAATGTTCAGAAGTTCATGCTAACTTTAGCATTTAGCATTGCCCCTATTATGGATAATTCAGTGTTGCTGAAGGAGAGGAGGCTCATTCAAAGGTCAGCCCGTCTAAGCAGCAGTACTGCTGGTTGCAAAATTGCATGTCAACTTTCACCTGAACATTAAAATCTGTTCCAAAAGTCTATCATGTGAAATTATTCACTGAATTGAAATGGGATTTTGCATGTGAAATTTTGCTAAAAATTTGAAAAAACCCTTTTATAAATGTTGATTTGCTCATTCACTTAGAAAAATGACAATCCCATTTTCAGTATTTAGGTATAGTCCATTAATATAATTAAAAAAAGAAACATGCAACGCTCTTCTGAGGGAGCACCAACACAGACTAATTTTTTATTTTATTACTACTGTGAATATGATCTCTGTAAATGCACAGAATATATAAGTACAGAATATTCTCTGCAAAAAAGAGTAATAATTTTGTGGTCTAATATAGATATTTTGTAGATTACCTTGTCTATTACTGATAAACTTAAAAAATATAAAAGAGTGTTTGAATTTTGCGGAGCACCATTACAAAATGTGGCTAAAGATCAGTGAGAAAGTGAATGTTTCTATGAAAGGATTTCACTCATTTTGTCCTGTGGATCTGTGTAGTTCAGCAGAGTAGAGATTGTTTAGCTGTGGCTGAGAGGAGGTTAGTCCAGGGCAAGAACACACGGTACTTGGTGGGAAGATCCATCCACAGCGCACAGTCAGCGATCATTCCCTGATCCACAGCGAGCAGCATCACACTGAGCCGCAGGTGAAATCAGTGATATGCCAAAGTCTGTCAAACTGTGGGCTGGTCGATTCATTACACCAGTTACACCAGTGTAAATAATGAATGAGATGTTGGATATTCGTGCATAACGCTCCAAGGGTTGCAAACTGTTCACACAGGCAGCATATGCCAAGCAGATGGCTGCTGTGAATCATTTATACCTCGTAATATTTAGTAATGTTACATCAGCTTGAGCCTCGTATCAAAGTACAGAAACAATGAGGTTGTAACCTTTCTCTCTCTCTGTCTGTCTCTATTTCTCTCTTTCTCTCTCTATCTCTCTGTCTCTCTGGGTCTTTCTCTCTGTCTCTCTGTCTGTCTCTGTCTCTCTCTGTCTATCTCTGTCTCTATCTCTGTCTCTTTCTCTCTCTGTCTGTCTCTCTCTCTCTCTCTCTCTCTCTGTCTATCTCTCTGTCTCTCTCTCTCTCTCTCTCTCTCTCTCTCTCTCTCTCTCTGTCTCTCTGTTTGTCTCTCTCTTTGTCTATCTCTCTCTCTCTCTGTCTCTATCTATCTGTC
>JBBIGC010000024.1:10955025-10974007 GCA_037576955.1 Lepidarchus adonis
ATGGATCATTTATACGTGTCATTACTGAGAAATTATGAAAATAATAACAAAAGGTACAGTCAAAACAATAATCATTGCAGCAGCTACTGTATTGGTTGTACAGTACAACCAATCTGGCGTCATCTTTTATAACAAGCGTCATCGCGCATGCTTGGTCAATCGCACGCTACTGCTAAACTACAGCCAACAAGTCACCGAGTTAGCGGCCAACAATTTATTTACTTTTAAAGAAAGGGTGTAAAAGTAAGTGGGGGACCTGAACCAAGTAAGAAACCAAAATCAGGCTGTATAATAAAAAGTACAACACCGACTACCCACCGAAAAGCGAGGGAATTATGTCCGGACTACAACTCTGGCTCTTTCCATTCAGGTCAAGATGTCATTGGAGAAAAAAATGGCCAAATATGTACAGCACTGCATTAAGCCATACATGTTCATGCTGCTATGCAAAGTTAACAATATATTGTAGTCATCCACCTCCAGTGCACACATTATCATTATCATTATCACATAATATTTTTTTGCATTTTTATTGTTGGTAGATCATTTTGACTTAAAAAGTAGCTCACAAGCCAAAAAAGTGTGGGCACCCCTGCTATAGAGTATCTTTAATGGTGTACACAGATTCTACTTAGAATTGGAGTTTCTCTTTTTCCTCTAAATACTTTTTGAAATGATGGCATTAGCATTAGGTTCTCCAGGTGACACTATTTTTACACTAGATATACTGTGTATTGTGATTACATATACAAACCCAGATCAGGGGGCGGCTGCAGTTATGGTTGTCATTCTAGAACATAGTTCCATGATCTCTGGAGCGACCATCAGGTTCTTGATCACCTTTCTCACTAAAGCCCTTCTCCCTCGATTGCTCAGTTTAGCCAGATGACCAGCTCTTGGAAGAGCCCTGGTTATGCCAGACTCCTTTCATTTGAGAATTATGGAGGCCACTGTGGTCTAGCAAACCTTCATTGCTGCAGAAATTTCTGAAGCCTTCCCCAGATCTGTGCTTTGCAACAATCCTGTCTCTGAGCTCTGCAGGCAGTTCCTTTGACCTAATAGCTTGGTTTCTATAGAGATATGTGTGTCTTTCCTAATCATGTCCAATCAATTGTATTTAACACAGGTGGATGTAGAAACATCTCAGCAGCACTCAACAGAAATGGGAGGAACCTGAGCTAAATTTCAAGTGTTACTGCAAAAGATCTGAATACTCATGTAAATGTGATATTTCAGTATTGTAGAAAATTGTCTAAAATTCTTTTTTCTGATTTTGTCATTATGAGGGCCTGAGTATAGATAAATGAGGGAATAAAATTAGCATGAGGCTGGAACATAGTATATAGTATATACACAGTCAAAACCTGTTAGCTGAATTCCCCATTACCGTTATCAAGCATATTGATCATATCGAGCCATTAAATCAGCCTCGTTAAGCCGGCAACCTTGCATCTCACCCTCACTACAATGTGCAAAGTGTCAGGTGTATGTGTTTCTACATCATCCATTCATACGAATCATGCTAATTAGACACGTCGCCTGCTGCTGCTGTACGTGCGACACTAATGTACGATGGACCAATCACTGATGCAGCCTCAGTCTGGTTGGTGTCTGGACCAATCAACACAGGAAACGCTGCTGTTTGACTGACAGCTAATTGGTTGGTCCTGTCCATGCTCTGTCTCCGCTAGTATGACCAGCTTCAATTCTGAGTTTGTAAGTTTGTGAATTAAACCCAAAAAGTCGCATTCTTTGACTGGTGAACAAAAAAAAGAAAATTTGCATCTGTCGCTGCAATAACTTGACAAAGAAGCAGCAGATTAATGCTGACGCTTGCTGATGAGTAGCGTTAGCCCTGGAGGGGAAAGTGTTAGAGGTCCTGGAGGACCTATTGCCACACGAGCAAAGTGATTGGACGAAGGTCGCTTTGGGCAACGAGCTTCATGGGAGGAGCATGCACCAAACTCTGTGTTTGCCAGCGCCACCGCACAGAGATTCTGGGGACCTTCGCAGTCGACCTGCATCAATTAGCACGGAAGGGTTACCCCGAGCTGGTGCTACAGGCATTCCTGCGTGGCCTCCAACCGGAACACCTCTGAGAGCATGTGCAACCTATGGGCCTCACTCGTAGGAGGAAGTGGTGGATGTGGCAGAGAGGGCTGAACACGTCCTGGGTGCAAGACAGCATCAGAACGATGATGAGAGTGCCGAGCGTGAGAGGGCGGCGAGACCAACACGGGGCCTCAAGCAGCGTGGGTGAAGATCAACACTGTTTTCTCTGTTGGGGAAGTGGGCTCTCCAGGGTGGGCTCTACATGGAAGGAAGGGTGGCATGACGGCTGGATCCAGCCATAAGCAATGAGGTTCTGATGTCTGAATGCTCTATGAGTGCTACGCCAGTTGGGGAGTGCACTAATGCTTTACAAGTTCTTTTAAGAGCTTTAATAAAGTGAAGGGCATCTGTCCAATTCAAGCATTAAACCTTTGCGTCAGGATCCATCTCATCCCTCGATGATTATCCAAGCCAGAAAATCATTACAATATATAAAGAGTTATGCAAAAGTTTGGGCACCCCTTGATAAATAAAAGATTTTGTAATTGAAAAGGTGTTAACACAGTCTCTCCAGGACATGGAAAAAATAGATGATATTTTCATCAAACATTGATTCTTAGTTACTTTTATGCCATAAATTGAACAAAAATAAAAGATAAAAACATTATTATGGCACTGTGCAAAAGTTTGGGCACCCTACATAATCAGTACTTAATAACACCTCCTCTGGCCTCTAGATTTCACAGTTTGCAAACGTTTTTTATAGCGGCTATAGCTATAGCAGTTTTTTAATTCTCGTACCTGGGATTTTCTCTCATTCTTCCTTGCAAAAGGTTCTATGTAATATTCTTTGGTTGTCTTGCATGCACAGCTCTTTTTATATATACGCACAAATTTTCAATGATGTTTAAATCAGGGAACTGTGATGGCCATTCCAAAACCTTCAGCTTGCATCTCTTAAGGTCGTCCATGGTGGATTTCATGTTTAGGATCATTGTTCTGTTGTAGAAGCTCATCCTCTTTTCAGCTTCAGAGTTTTTAAAGAAGGTGTGATGTTTGCTTCCAGAATTTGCTGGTATTTAGTGGAATCCATTCTTCCCTCCACACGTGCAATGTTTCCTGTGCCACTGGCTGCAACACAAACCCAAAGCATGATAGATTCACCACCATGCTTAATAGTTGGCAAGGTGTTCTTTTCATGAAGTGCTGCTCCTTTTTTCTCCAAACATACCTTTACTGATTGTTGCCAAAGATTCTATTTTAACTTCATCAGTCCATAGCACTTGTTTTTAAAACACATCAGGCTTCTGTAGATGTTCTGTTGCATACTTCTGACATTGGATTTTATGATGGATTTGATGGATTTCTTCTGCTGACTTTTCCATGAAGGACAGTGGAACGGTGCACCACCACCCCTGAGTCTGCTAAATCTTCCTGCAGGTTTTTTTGCAGTCAAATGGAGATTTTGATTCGTCTTTTTGACCAGCATATGAGCAGTTCTCTCTGACATAAAAAGTAACTATGCATCAATGTTTGCTGTGTATAATATTGTGTATCTTTTATCCATGTCCTAGAGAAACTGTGTTAACATCTTTTCATTTACAAAATCAGGAGGAGGCCAAATATATAAACATATATGAAAAGTGAAAGAAAATGCTTCTACATGAATTAAATGAATCTATGACAGGTTTTGTCATCACAGCACATATGTTTATGTTTTCTGAGTGTGTGGCTGTTCCAATCTCCTGACAGAAACCAAACAGTATATTCTGTGCTCCAGGCAAGCATGACTGTCTTTTTTTCTAAGTTGAAATGGGACTTTAAAGTTGTTCCCATGCCAACAAAGATACATGGTCTAACTGTGTCTCAGGCACCAGAACAGTGGGCATACTTTGAGATCCATTAACTTGGTGAACAGAAATAACACTGCTTTTGTTTCTCCCATAAGCAATATAGTCTAGTTTTGTGCAGGTGGGACCCCCCACTAAACCCTTCCAGGGCCAGAGGCCTCACACAAAGAGCAAAGCTATTTCTGTTTTTTATTTCCATGGGTCTAGTAAAGTATGTCATTGAAGTAGCAAGAATTCAAAACCTGAAAATCAGCCCACAAGCACCTGAATAGCATGTGCCATAGTATTGGTTTTTTTTAAATCAACTAAATAACACACATATTACAAATATGTGTGTGCAAAACGATTTTGCTCAAGATAATTTCATTCACCATAAAGCTTTACCATAATATAAATGACAGATATAATGTTATTTATATAGATATAAAAATCAGCTACTAAAATTCAGCCACAATATAAAAACCACTAAGAGGAGAAGCTTATCTTAACGCAGTGACATCTGCCAAGGGGAGATATATTAGGCAGCAATTGAACAGTCAGTTCTTGAAGTTAAATGCAGGAAAAATTGGGGAGTGTCAAGATCTGAGCATCTCTGACAAAGGCCAGTTTGGCATGGCTAGACAACTGGGTGAAAAAACAGCAGGTCTTCAGAACAGCAGGTCATGTGGGGCAGGCGTGGTATGCAGTGGTAAGTATCCACCAAAAAAGGTGAGAGGAAGGATTATCTGTCACAGGGTCAAGTTCTCTCATTTTTGCAGTATACACTGGACAGTACTTGCCATAGACCTATGAACAAATCAATAAGTAAAGGTGATTATATATCATTGTGAACACGTTACACCACAACAAAATGTGTCCTCTACATTTAACCCATCACATGTGCACACATGGAGCAGCAGGTAGCTATGAACAGTGCCCAGGGAGTGAGGTGGGATGGTACCTTGCTCAAGGGTTCCTCAGTGGTGCCTGGGCTGGGACTTGAACCTGCAACCTTTGGATCTCAGGGGCAAAGTCCAAACCACAAGGCCGAATGCCCCAATAAGCAGAAAACCAACAAAAGCAATAGCAAAGATGAACACCCCGTCCTTGACTATGCATCATCTTGCCTTATTAACAGCATTACCCCTCTCAGGGAACCATTAGGTAGGACAGGAACACATAACCTACTGTGCAAAGGGCTGAGATACGCTCATTCACAAAATTCAGGTTTTATTTTGCCTGATGCACAATAATCAATGTAAAATGTTAACCTTTTGCTACAGAAAACCAAATGTCTGATATAAAAATAAAAGTACTTGACTGAAACATCGTTATGATCATTTCTGGCCTGTATTGCGTCTACTTACCTACTTTGTTTATGCTTCTGACACATTTAGAGCAACTTTTCACCTGACAGCTACTCATTAGTATCAGATTCCTAATTGCCAAATAGCAGGGTGTTCATTTCGGAGGACTAGCAGCAGCCAATTCATCTGCCGCTGCAGCCTCTGAGGACTGAGCAGCGGTGTGAATAATGAGCACATCCCTGTGTCTGCTCAGGTTAGGCACTGCTGTGTAAAAAACAGATCACAGAGTGACAGCTCTCATAAATCTGCAGCTCAGGCGGCCCATCTCCATCTCCACAGCTTGCTGCTTACAGAGATCTTGAGAGGAGGCGGCATGTTTTTTCCCTCTCCCTCTTTCCGTTGCGAGGCTGGCCTTTCCAAAGCCATGCCTTGCAGCCGAGTCAGGTGGATTTGACGGCGGTGTCAGCAGCTTTACAAACGGATCATGATGGTGGTTATCGGCACTAGCACAGCTGGACCTGCTCTGCCAGCTCCCATCCTGCCCCAGCAGAAGCTGCTGGGAATGAATTTGCAGCCACTTAATTAACCATTGAGCGCAGAACCCCTTTTATTCTCTTGCCATTTTTGCAGGCCACGTGAGCCCCGTAATGGACTCTCCGGCATTTTCCGACATTGTCCTCTTCCACCTCCTGAATGTCTCATGTGGAGCCCCTCAGCCATGCTGTCACAGCTGTGGAAGATGAGCCGGTGATGTCAGTGTAGCAAAGCGACCACCAGACTTAACACCTGCGCTCACTGTGGCACAGCAAACTGAATCTGCAAATGATTACAGCATGAAGAATTGACCTCGGAACAGCCGGCTTTTCACAATTCTGCAAATACACAGACAATAGTAAAGAAAAGCCTTTTTGGCATCTTCCATCAGAATCCTATGGAGCCTGGAGAAATGGTCATTGTTGGAAGGGGAACAACAACATCTCTGGTGTCTCAATTTTCAAAGGGACATTAATCATTACCACCTCCATAAACGAAGCATAAAGTCTATATTGATGGAATCTCTGTCATTAAAGCTAGCTGGTGAGTAACCACAGACATCTCCAAGGGCCGTACCGAGGCATACTATCAGTCCAAGCAGCATTGAACAGATTTTGCAGACTCAGACGCTCACGACATAAGTTAACCCTCAAAAGGCTCCAGTGCCTCTTTAGAGCTTTAGAGATGAGACTGAATGTGTCTCTGGAAGAACTCATGAGCCATTGGCATGTACCCCCCAAGGTGCTTAAATGGACAGGGGTTGTCTGATTATTTGTCTCACTCTTTAAAAGACTGTCAGCTTGTTAGGGAGATGGATGGCCCATTAAGGGAACTGAGGCAGAAGTATAAATGAGGTCTATTGAAAACACAATATAAAAGTTGCATGCTCTCGCCGCATGGGCCCTGTTCTCATTTTAGGCCAGATAAGCTCTTTCCAAATTCAGCTGTCTTACTTAAAGCAGCATTTTGGGACATTAAAGGAAGGTTCTTGAATCCAGCACACTATCCTTTCTCCCAAATACAAACACTACTTCTGCACACTGGTAATTGCTGTTTTTTTGGCCTAGTTTTTCAGTTTTAGCCTCGGTTTGGTGTGTACTGAACAAAGGTTGCTTCATACATAATCTCATTAAGGGTCTTCTTCTGGGGAAATCATTTCTGTCCCATTTATTCTTGATGGCTGTGCTGGCACATGTCATTCTGACCACTTTCTCAGGACATGTTGTTTTTCTGTGGCTGCCAGGGTGCCACAGGTGTGGAGTCCAAGGAACCCAGCTGTGCATGCTGGATCTGCAGCATTTCTCATTACAGAATACACCCTGCTGTCACAGTCAGCCACAGCCCACAGAAGCCAAACTACGGAATCCAAAAGAAGAGCACACCCCACGTCGGACATGATAGTCATCTAGTTAGTGACTCACTGGGGTACAAGACTTGGGCTGCTATTATCTATTAGTTGATATTGAGTAATTTATCTGAGTATCTTAGGGATCCATCATAATCTCAACCTCCAAATGTAAAAAAAATGGAAAAACAAAATAAAATAAAAATGCTATGCTATAAACTCTCAACAATTATTGGCACCTTTGGTGAAGATGTCTTCTTAGGCTTCTAATATTTTTTATAGGCTTACAACACAAAGACAGAAAAATCCAACCTTTAAAAGAAGTACTATAATGCACTCTCCTCTTCAGCTCACCCCACAGGTTTTCAATGGGGCTGACGTCTGGGGACTGAGATGGCTATGGGGCAGCTTGATTTGGTCTCTTCTGAGCAATTTTAGTGTAGATTTTGCCATATGATTAGTGTCATTATCCTGCTGGAACACCCAATGATGACCAATCTTCAGCTTTCTGACAGAGGCCACCAGATTATGATTTTAATTGTCCTGGTTTTCACTGAGAGATGATGGCATGCATCCCAACAGGCATGATGCCATCCAACAAGGTTCCCAGGGCCTTTGTAAGTGAAACAGTCCCACAGCATCACAGATCCTCCACCATACTTCACAGTGGGCATGAGGTGCTTTCCTGCATACTCATCCTTGGATTTAAGACAGATCCACTTAGTCTTGTTGCCAAAAAGTTTTTAGTCTTATCAAGAAATTTCTTTCTTACAGCCATTACCTGACCTATGAAGGGTGGCTAAGAGCAATAGCACTCTGTGTCATGTCATATGTATACCCCAAGAAGACAGGATGTTATTAGTTACTAATTAAAAGCGTCTATTTTCTCTGATCAACTTTAAAAACTAAACTAGAAATTCCAAAAATGCTTCAATTACATGTATTTTAGGACTTGTTAGAGGTGCCAATAATTATGCAACAAAATTATGTGGGTCTATTAGTAAATCACACATACACATGGAGGACACACAAGAGCATAAAGCATGCAACCAGAAAATGCACACTTGCTGTTTTTTTTGTGCAACACTATAATAAATCAACATGACATCATACATGACACACATTGAAATAATACCAGCCAAAGCTCAAAGTATTATGCTAATAAATATTTCAGACATAATTTTAGAGTTCCTATAAATGTGTGATACAACATTGACATAAAACAGTTTGAAAGCTTTAGGTTTAGACAGCTACTGTCTATATTGCCACAGGCCTGAAACTGAGTCACATAGGACAAATCTGGAATTTTAATGTGAAACCATTGTACACAGTCAAACCTCAGAAATCACTGTTGGAAAAACTCCTCGATGAGGGTTAATAGAGAATGAAAAGTTCCCTGAGTTCACTTACTCAAACATTGTTACCTGTTCTGAATTCCTGGTGCTGTCTCACTTTTTTGCTGTAGATAACCATAAGAAAAGATACAGAGCCATAAGAACTAAACTTTAATAGACCTTACTGTCATATAACACTCACATAATGACAAACCCCTGACAATGCCAGCATTAAGGATCAACACCCCTGCCTGTTGGAGTGTGACCCACATAGTTCATGGAATGGGATTATCATGGCGGTATTGTGGCAAAACAGAGGCTAAGGGGGCGTGCTTGTGTCACACGACCCCCTGTGAGACTGTCTGGTGTGTGGTTTGTTTGTTGTTGTTTTTTTGGAGGGAGGAGGGGTTATTATGTTTGTAAGGAGGTTTTTGTTTGGTTAAGTGTTTATGGGACTAAGTTGGGTTTTTTTGTGCAGGGTTTGGGTAATGGGCTGGAACCAGCCATCTGATAGTGCTGGAGTTCTGGGTGCTCTTTGTGTGCTATGCCTGTTGGGGTCGCATGTGTGCTTTGGAGCTCTTCTAAGAACTTAATAAAGCAAGGGCTTGTTCCAATTTGAGCAGTACTCAGTTGTCAGTCTCCATCCTTGCCTTCCGATGATTTCACGAGCTAAGAAATTGTTACATTGGTGTCAGAAGTGGGATGACCATCTCTGCTGCCGATCAGAAGTACCTTGTGTTGCAGTGGAGAAGCCTTGATACCTGAAACAAGCTGTTACGCTTCAGTTGGTTGAGCTGGGTTCGCTGTGGAAAGCGGTGTTGGTGCTGGTGCATGGTGCGTCAGGGCCCAGTCACTATGGCACACGGTTTTACTGGCCAGGTTTCCATACTGACCTGGCCTTGTATGTGCAATAGTGTGACACCTGCATCACCAAAAATGGGTTGTTGCAGCGCTCCCGGGCTCCCCTGCAGGAGTACTGGGTGGGGACTTCCATGGAGCGGGTCACAGTAGATGTGTTAGGGCCGTTTCCTGTAGAGGATATCGATACATGTTGCTCGGCATGGATTACTTAACTAAATGGCCTGAGGCGAAGTGGTGCCCGATCAGAGTGCGGAGACCAAGCAGTGACGAGCGTATCATGTGCGCACCAGGGAGAGAAACTTAGAGGAAGGGGAGCGTTTGTCACCCAAACTCATGTCCCACTGCATCGTGCTGGAGAGACTGCCAGAGGTAGTCTACAGGGTGCAGATGGGAAAACGTGCCTGGGTGGTGGTATGCCACACTGACCATCTCGCACCATACCACCCCATGGCAACATCCCAGATGGGGGCACAGGGCAAGGATGAGCCCGGCCCCTCCAATTGCCTTTCACCTGTTCTCAGATGTCCGGGGGTCTGGCCCCAGTGGAAGAGACAGAGGCCTCAGCACCTCCAAGACTTTGAATTGGACTAAGTGTCTGGGTACATCCACAGCTGAGGTGGGGGCAATATGGCGAAGATGAGGCTAAGGAGGCGCGCTTGTGTCGCATGGCTCCCTGGGAAACTGTCTGATGTTTTGGGGGTGTTTATGGGACTAAGTTGTTTTTATGTGCAGGGTTTGGGTAATGGGCTGGATCCACCGCCACTGCTCTTATAGTTCAGCTCACTTAAAACAATTTTAACAGCAGATAAACAGTGAAAATAGTAATAATAATAATAATTATTATTATTATTATTATTATTATTATTAGCTCACTTAAAACAATTTTAACAGCAGATAAACAGTGAAAATATACGTCATGTTGAACTGTTAAAGAACTTCTAAAAGGTATATTAGACAAGTTTATGTTTGGTATCAACACAATACACTGAATAACAAGACATTCCACTTGATTTGCAGAATACAGCAAAACATCAGAAGCAGAAAGAAAAGTTATTATTAGTGTTCCAGTGCCATATGTAGAAATAATTCTGGATATTATGAAATTCACAAAATAGAGTTTACTTTTTTAAGATTTTTACAACTGACATTGTGACAAAGCAGCTTTATAGAATCTGGGCCAAGCCCCTGGTGAGCCAGAAAAAGCTGACAGAGGTGAGGAAAAGCTACATAAAGCTTGGGGAAGAAATCTTGGGAGAAACTAAGACTCAGAATGGGGACCCATTCTCCTCGGGTCAACACAGTTTAATACTATGAGAGCCAAGTATAAAGTAAAGCTACGAAAAGCTTGGATGAACCTATCTTTTCTGTCTTTTCTAAATTGACCAGATCAATATCAATATCAATTTTCACATCATAGGAAAAACTTAAATGAATCCTTCATAAAACAAAACAATCAAACAAAAATATTTGAGTTCAATTGATTAATCATCACAGTCCTGCTTAACATTAAGCAACTCTGAGTTACATCAGTTTATAAAGATCATGAAATCAAAAATGTAATACTGGTGATTATATAATAATAAAAAACATTTCCAGAAAATTTGGGATTCTCCAAAATGCAATTTAAATAAAAATCTGTGAAATATTAATTCATGATATCCTTTATTTAACTAACAAAAAGAAACGTTTTTAATATCACGATGAGGACTGGTCAGATGTCTTGGTTTCTGTCATGTTTCTTGTTTGTCTCCGCCCCTCACCGGGTATGTTTGTAATATGTATTTAAGACCCTGAGTTTCTGTTAAAGATTGTTAGATCATTTGTTTCTGTGAGTGTCTAACACTCTTTTTAATGTTTCTTTATTTGTCTTTTGCCCATTGACACGTTATTTAATAAACACAGCTACAATGTCTTTGCCTTTTGCCCTTGTGCTTACTTCAGGATTGAAAACCTGACAATTACTGACTAACTTAATACTTAATGTATTTTTAATATATACATACAGTTGGCTGCAACACACTCAAAGGTTGAGAAAGATTTAAAATAACATTAAAAAGGAGAATTCAGGAAGAGAATTCTTGAGTCATGAGAAGAGTCATGCTACTGTATATACAAATATAGGAGAAATAGGATGGATTCATAGTTCACAGTTCGTTATTGCATCAAGAAATACAACTTGAACCTGTATCACATCGAACCATGAGCTATGATTCTATGATCTTGTTTATTGGCGGAAAGTTCTCTGTGGCAACAATGAAAATCATTGAAAATCGTTATCAGTGAATGGTGCGATATTCAACATCTGTGATGATATGGGGATGTGTCCATAAAGGGGTGTGTTGGTTAACTTTGTGATTGTGTCTGTTAGTCAGAAAGCCCCAAATCCAGATGCAGAGTGATGTGCTCTGATACCAAACTGACTGAGCTTGGAGAACACTGAAATGGAAATGAACAGCATTCTGAAGTTGTCCAGGTGGGTGAGGGCAGAGTAGAGTGCTGTGGTGACCTCATTTGACCTCTTGATGCAGTAAGCAAAGCAATGGGGGTCCAGGGTTAACAGTAGGGAGGATTTTAGATGTGAAAAGACTATCTTATCAAGACACTTTGCAATTATGGGGGCGGGGTGCAACTGGGCAGAAGTCAATGAAGGTGGTGGACTCCTGCTCTGAGCTTCCAGCCCCGGATTCATGTCTCACTCTGCTGCCCAGATCATGAGGAGGGAGATCATCTGTGATTACCCCCACGCCTACTGAAGAGAGCAGCATGGACAGAAAGCCTGATCTCCCCTAAGGAACTGCAGATGCATCTTCACTCCTTCATAATTTTCTTGTCTTTTTATTGCTCTCCGGTGTTGACCAGAGGAGGATGAGTTCCCCTTCTGAGCCTTGGTTCCTCTCAAGGTTTCTTCCTATATTTAGGGAGTTTATCTTGCCACTGTCTCCTTTGGCTTATGAGGCTCAGACCCAGATTCTATAAACTCTGTAAAGCTGCTTTGTGACAATGTCAGTTGTAAAAAGCGCTGTATAAATAAAATTGACTTAACTTTAATTGACTTGACCTTTAGGGACAACAGAACAAAATGTCTGTAAGAACCCCTGTCAACTGCCCTGAACAGACTCAAAGCACACGGGCAATCTGCCTTTCGTCCACTCACCCAGTTTAAAGAGAACTGGATGGTATGAAGTCTGTGATTGTCTTAATGCCACACTACATGCAGTGTGGGTCAGTGGAGAAGATGTGTCCTATGTTTGTATGCATGTTGGAGATTCCCCTCCTCAGGTTGGAGACTCAAAGAAGGATACACAACAGTGCATTCAGCTTTCTGCTGCTCAGGGCAGGACCAGGTATAAACCACTAAAGAATACTACACTTGTACCAGGACATTTAATAATAAAGCCAGTGACCAGAACAACGTCAGTCCAGCCGTATGAGCTCCCACTCTGCCTTTTAAACTCACACTCCCCGACAGTACATCGCTCCTCTCTCCCCAAAGCCCCCCCACCCCCTTATGCTCAGCATTCATAGAGCTCAGTGGTGCGAAACTAGAAATCCATTTGAAATTCAGCCTCCGCACTCCATGTTGTGTTGGAATGACCCATTATTTCACACTAGGGCAAACAGTGTGAATTCATAAATATAAATAAGCAGCTTCACACCCCTGCATCTCAAAGCTGCGCCTCTCACACAAAGGAGGCCTGATGAATTCAATCACGGAGGGAAAAATACTGGGGCAATTACGTGGCCAGGGGAGGAGGAGAAGGAGATAGGCCAGAGGCTGTAGTGCTCGGCCCAGGCAACAAACCTGAGAGGTAAGCAAGATGGATGCCAAGAGTTCATTTATATTTATGCTAATTAAGATTATTTCGGACACAGGTTTCGTTTTTTCAGTATGTTAGCATGATGTTAGCTGAAGTAGGGGAGATATTGTAATATTAGGTTTTAGATTAGTTCAAGAGAAGTCAATATACAGCGAATTGAATTCACAGATTACCATAAATTACTAAGACAGCTCATATTCGCCTCAGCTCAAAGGCTCCCCTGAAACCCTGGCAAGACACAGACAATTAAGTCAGTTATTTCTGCCCACAGTACACCTTTATTAGTGTGTGGGGGGATGTTAAGTTGTTCCTTCCGTCATGATAACATTTGAATTCATAAGACACATATGCCTGTAGCAAAACATGGGCCCAAAATTCATTACACCACCTGACGGCTGCGGTATGGTCATTTGATTCGTCATCCAGGATATTAAAATGAACTACAATCAGTAATTATGGAGGGGGGTGGGGGCTATTAGTGAGAAATGTCAATCTAATTATGCATGGGGATGGCAAATTAGCAGGTTATCCAGGAAGCAGCTTCTCCAGTGCCGACTCATCATGGCTAATGTCTGCAGTGCATTCGTTCTATAAAGCAATGTAACTTACAAAGGTCAAACTGCCACGCCTGACAACACTCATATTCTACGCATCAATTATAATACTCAACTGCCAAAACAATTAAAGGCCTCACAAAAGTGTGTGTGTATGGCTGAGCGTCTAGTGGAGTGCCTCAACAAAGTGCACCGCAAAAGCAGTGTTAGGCAGGATTGACAGTGGCCAGCTGACAAACTCTTGAGGAGTGAAAACCTGTTGGAAACTGCATAACAGTGACTCTGAAATGCAATATGTTGTCTTAGACAATTATAGATTTTTTTCTGTTTGCTCATTTTCTTTTAACACAGGGAACAGTCCAATAGAACCAACATGAATCACTACAAACTACACGAGAACTTTAACTCTGCTTACTGGTCAGATGTGTAGGGGGTCATGTTTCCATTACAAACCACTGCTCTAGACTTTGGTTGGAACTGGATCAAGACCACCTGTTAGAAAGATGTGGGTGTGGCCATTTTGGTCTGTGATTACCTGCCCACATGAACTGAACCAAGGGTTCCAATAAACTATGGCTTCAAATGGACTGCAAGCTGCAGGTGTGGGGAAAACCCTATACACCTCCAAGCCTCCTGCTGAGATCAATTGGCCGAAACATTCTCACAGTGCAGAAATGATTAGGATTATGTTCTACTTGTCAGCCACTGTGTGATTCAGAAACTGTAATATTGTAACGTGCTGGCGAGGGCCCAGCACGGAAATTTAAGTTTGAATCCAGATGCAGAGGCGGTCAGTAAATAATAGGGAAAAAGGGGAACCGGCCAAAATAAACAAAAACAAAACTAAGGCGGATCACTCCCTCATCCGACTACATCAACGGGGAGTGATCTCTAACTCGCCTTGAGCGAGGATCGAACCCCGACCTCCGCGCTTCCTAAGCCTGTGCCCTATGCGTTGCGCCACAGGGCGGGGATCCCACACGAACAAAAGAAACACACCGCAACTGAGGCGGCGAGAGAGGGTTGCAAGCAAGCCACACACACACAGAGAGCTCTGAGAGGAGCACACACACACACAGGCTGTTCAGCTGGACGCACACACACACGGGCAGTATAGAGCTGAACGCCTTCACACAACAAACAGACAGCTTAAAGGGCAGCAGCTTGTGGGCTCGACGTGACACATCTCTGACCCACTACCATACCGGCTGGTCTGAAAGTTTTGTCGTGTTTTTACAACAAATGGACCAGCACGGTGCTCAGCTCACGAAGCATTTTTATGCTCCGTTCACCAGCTGGAGCTGATCACCGGGCTGCTCCACAGGTGCCACTCGTCACAGCTGATGGCGCCTCACTGCTGACCCCCCCCTGGTCAGCGGTGGTTATTGCAGCGCCCGTGCTACCTGCTCTGAGGGCACGCCTGTGACATGGGTTCTGACGCCCTGTGTCCCCCTTCGTGCCTGAAGTGGCCTGGCGAGGCACTGCAGGAACACGGCGGCGTGCGACCCTTACAAATATGTGTTTAATAGTTCAATATATTGCACAAGTGAGCAACACACCAGTAGCAGCGGTGAATTTTCTTTGATTCCAGTAAGAGAATACAGCACAAAACAAAATGCAGCTTCTGCATTTGACCCATTCATGAAGGAGCAGTGGGCAGCGGACATGGGCAGCAGTGCTTGGGACTCTACCTTGCTTAAGGTTATCTCAGCTGTACCTTTACTGGTCCAGGATTTGAACCAGTGACCTCCAGATCAAAGGGGCAACCCCTTAACAGTTACACTGCCACTGCCCGAAATCAAAAGATGACCACTGTGATAGAAGATAATTCATTCTGTAATTTCCGAGTAGCAGAGTAGCACTTTTAAGAGAGAACAGGTGGAGCAGGAACCCAGGTAAATATAGTGAATGTAGTTTTTATAAGCCAGACCAAAAGCCCACATTTTTGTGCAGTTATTAAAGCATGTTTTTTGAATAGCTTATGGAACGTACCTCTACTCAGTAGCTAGCGTTTTTACCTGTAAACTCAGCATTATGTAATACATCTAAAGTGTAACCCACATTCATTACACTGAGTGGGACTGTGCTTGTATTCTGGTACCTCCTCGCAACACTTTCCATTAAAGAACATATCTGCAGGCGACACAAGCAAAGGGTAAATCACTTGTTTGCAGAAAGGATACAAAAAAAAGTACCTGGAACTGCCTCAATGCCTCAAGAATGGGGCACAGGTTTACAAGGAACAGTAGCAGTTGAGATATGCAATCACAGACATTCCAGTTTAAAAGATGAAGTTGTTCCACCCCCAATACCAAACGGGTAGTTAGAGTATGAGTGTGTGCTCATTTAACAAAGAAAAAGTGTCTGAGCCTCTCACTTGAATATGGAGGCAGAGTAAATGGCTGCGACCTCATCATGGAGCAATCTGCAGAGCCGTCCAGTCAGACCAAAGCAGGCGTTTCAGAAGAACAGCCAGGAATAGAGCCTGGGTCAATGGGAAATTGATTTCTTTATGCAGTATCTATAGAGATGGCATCTCTCTTCAAAGAGTAACGGAGAGAAGCGTGTCTGGCTGTTCATCACAGAGGGTCTCGAGAGAAGGCTGGAGAGGTGAGAAATGGCATGGCATGAGGGAGAGAAAGACAAGCGCCAGAGCTGAGTGATGAAAGATTAAAAACCCAACATCCCAAAGCCCTTATCTGTTTTATTATTGACTATTTCATTTCGAATCTGTCTGACAAAGTTTTAAATGCGTTGACAGAATTTTTTTTTCTGATTCATTGTCATTCTTTTGCAAATACATCATTCAGCTTCAATGAAACACACATCATTCACACCAAGTTTATTGTACTTTGTTACCAAAATGGAGTTTTGTTAGCAAGAGTATTATTAAGCCAATCCTTAGCAATGGAATTGTTTTTTTCTCTCAGTAAACTGGGTAACAATGCATTGGCTCTATTTTCTTAGAAGGAAGCCAAAAGACTGTATGGATGAAAAATGTAATGGATGAAAATCATTCTAAGAATACCAATTATGATAATCATGCAAAAAAAATGCCTTATTTAGTTATAAAATGAACATTAGTTGAGAAAAAAAAGTTAATTGTATCTTTCCCTGGAAGGAATGTAATTAGACAGTAAGAATGAAAGACAATAATCTCCAATGTTCTACAAAAGTTCTGAAAAAAGCCCTTAATTTGCAGTTATCTCTATTAAACAGGACTTTATATAAAAGGCCCTTTTTACACATGCCTTTCACAACACTCGTGCTGTGTACTGCTGAGTAAGCAGAAATGCAAATGAAGTCCGATTTGCTGGTTAAAGATAAGTCTAGTGAATTTATGATCGATTAACAACAACCTTGAAAAGCTCTTACACCAAAAAATAAAACATTAAAGGTGCCATAGAATGCATTTCATCAAGTTTTTATTGTTACCTGATGTCCTGAAGTGAGGAACTTGACTTTGGTTGGGTAAATAAATACCAAGACGTTTTACTGCCACAGTTACAAATCTATGATCTGGGATTAGAATAAAACCTTTACCTTATTTGGGGTGCTCATGAATATTTAATGAGCCCTGGACTGACAGGCTGGTTTCTACTACAACAGATGATGTCAAGAGATGAAGCATTTAGCTTGATGACGTTATATGTGTGAGTCTGAATCAGTGGAAGAAATATTGGAATTTATCATCATTTAGTTTAAAATCATTTAGTTTCACAATACAATAATACAATAACAGTTGTGTTGTTACGAATACTCCCAGGCTGAAATTATAGTTAAGTTAGCTCAATAAACTTTTAGTTCAAGATGACATCAACCATCAAAAAGCAGATGAAATCAAACCGCACAGAGCTGCTTACAGGCTGTGGTTGTGTTGAAATTGCTCCCACTCTTCAGTGCCAAACCCTGAGTGAAACCTGCTCCATATTGCTAGAAATTTGAGAAACAGTCAGGAGTGAAATGGGTGAAGCAAACCAACAGCTTTAAATAAAAGTTGTGGATCTGGATCCTGTTAAAGATGAACATTAGCTACACCCTTGTGAGGGTTATGAAAAGTGCAGATCCACATCCTAGAGCAAAATATTTGTCTGTGGTCTGCCATGTTTGTCTATGTTCATTTTGGGGTCGAGAATATTAATAAACCCGACTGTTGACTGTTGTTGGGATTTGCCCATTTTAGACTGGTGTTTGAAGGAGGCAACGATGGTATGAAGTTCAGGACATGTTTTTTCAGGGTACTTTTACTTTTTCATCTAGGATTTGCATTCTATGGCAAAAAAACAAACTGGGGAAAAGTATTTATTACAGGAATACTCCAGTGCTAGTAAACGTCTGACTCTATGTCTAATCTCATATATGGCTACTCAAACATCTGTACTGAATGTACTGAATTTGGAGGAAATGTTTAATTACCATGGATAATAGTTTTAAAGTGTTTCACTCTACTGAAAGTTTTCTTGACTAAATGTAAAATATAAATTTAAAATATAAACTTAAGGGAAGGTGCTAACACAGTTGCCCATTGACTTCTAGTAGAGGTTTCAAGATTTTCTGGGTGATTTGGTGAACTTTCCTGCTTCTCCTTCACCTTTAAATTTGGATACAAGGATTTGATTTTACCATGACATAAGTCAAAGTCAAAATCAAAGCGCTGAGGATCCACCCATGTACAACACATCATGTAAATAAGAAAGTACACATTTAAATTTCTAAACACACAAAACAAAATATTGAATGACCATATATAGAATTAGTTTTCCGGAAAGTGGCTGGAAATGCATATCAGTCTTTTGTTATGTGGCTTGGGAGGACGTTGCGGTAACATGGAAGATCCCAGGGGGCAGCATGGTGTTGAGAAACCAGAACCTGGCTGATCTGACTCTTATGCTGCAGAATCTTCTTCTGGATGGCAGAATTGTGAACAGTCAACATAATTTGGAATGGGATAAAAATAATAATTCCATTTAGGCCTCAAACCTAAAAAGACATTGGCTTAAAAAGGATGAAGTTTGCAGCTCATTTGCAGCTCATCTTTTCCTACAACAGAATCACACCTGAACATTTCAGAAGCTTCCCCTATCACAAGAGTACTACAATCACAGCAACTACTGTAAGACAATGAGATTTAGATCAGCACTAATGGATGTCTTTGCATGGCTTACTCACAGGGTGTTAGCTGAAATTTGCTTTCAGCATTACCGTATATTCCCCAATGATAGGCCATGGCTTATATATTGATTTTGCAAATCTGGAATTGGGTGCGGTTTGCTTACATTTACATTTACATTTATTTATTTGGCTGACGCTTTTGTCCAAAGCGACTTCCAGGTTCAGGAAACAATCAA
>JBBIGC010000024.1:10991324-11013832 GCA_037576955.1 Lepidarchus adonis
TACTAAACATGCAGGGTAGAAATTTACAAGGTCATAAAAAAGTAAAAAGTACCAAAGGAGATAAATACAGAAAGTACGAAAACATACAAGGTAGAACTAAAACAGAGTCATCAAAAAGTACAATGGTAACAAAAGAAACAACAAATGTAAACCGTGTTTTTTTGAGATGAGAAGTGTCATAAGTTATAGTAAAGAAAGCAGTGGATTGCAGTGATTGCAGTCATACTGTAATAATATTGTTTGTTCACTGTGAACAAAAACAGCTGGACTTGGACAATACAGTTGCAGTCACAAATACAGTTGCACTTCTTGAGCATAATCTGTATCTTTTTTAAAATAAAAAATACAAGATAATGTCAACAGTGAGGTTCAGTCGCACATGCAGTCATGAACAAACATTTCACATTCATTGATACCATAACCTACAGATAAAAACAATTTATACTCCAAATTAAATTAGCATTTGCCATTCAGAATTTAATTAAACAGCAGATTAGACACATGGAAAGTCCCCCTTTATACCCCTTAAGTCTTACACCCCTTGTTGGGGGAACGGACCTCCTCTCGCTCCAAAAACATGGATTGCCAGCTGTCCTCTGCTCCAGCCAGACACCCCTTCAGATGTGAATCTCACATGGAGGAGAGTACACTCAGAGAAGAGATGAGCCAGCATTTATAACCTCCTGGAAGAGCACACATGACTTTTGAATGGCAGCTAGCAGCAGAATGAGCCAAAGCAGCAGCTTTAATTGACGTTAGCAAGCCAAGTACACAAGCTAACACAGACATTCCAAGGACAAAGGCAAGCAGCTGTTGATCATGTTAGGATGTAACAGCCCAGATATGGACAGGACCAGACGGGTTCTTTGGGAGATGACTTCATTTTGCTGACGCATGTGTGACGTGTCAGCATTAATCAAAACATTTTGAGGTTTTATAATAAAAGCTCGACCCAGTTGGGTGGACCTTTGTGAATCATGAAGGTAGAACACTCGTTATTTAGATAAAAGATTAGTTATGTCAAGACTACACACAACTTTAAAGTACTTCCTGCTGGGTTTTTCATTAACTACTTCCTTTAGCTTGAGGAGGCGGCCTTCCGATGTGGATCGGAATTCTTCAGAGTAGAAACTGTATAGGAATATATATGGATTATAAAGATAGTCCTATAAACCCCAACATCCTTAATAAAATTATGTTCAGATGTTCCAGAGTAGTTGCCATTGATTAGAACCTCCAGCAGGTGGAACCGGTTTTATTTAAGCCCAACATTTAAGGTCTGGTGTTCTCTTTAATTTCAAGGGTTCACATACTGCAGGAAATTCTGTCTTCTTCACTCTTCAAAATGAGGGAGAGTACAGTTTGCAAAATAACACCGGAAAAGATCAGCCCCTTTAGAATAACATGCTCTGCTTTGCTTTCCAAGAGAACAACTTCCTAAACAACTGTGAAGCATGGGGGTGGAAATGTTATGGTACTGCAAATAATTGTCTGCTTATTCAAATATGGTGAATTGTAATACCATGGGGTTAACGCCCACCTGACTATATTCCAGTTTACACCAGTATACAAGGAACCAGAAAGATGGACAATCAAAGGTTAATTATCTATTTTATTTAAGAAATTCAGAAAACTCTTTCCAATTAAAAAAAATACCAATGTCAGTCAATCCACAATAGAAAGGAATACAGTTTCAGTTAATGTGAATTGAATTTAGTGAGTTTGCATTGAAATCTATTCACAACATATAGTGCAACAAAACCTGAATCACATACACGAAATTACTATCCATCCATTTTGGTACCTCAGCTTCTTACCAGCAACACAGTGGGACAGGATTTACTAAAACATGTTCTATGGAGGTTTAACAAGCCGTAAGTGTCCTGGGACAGTGCTGTTTCAGTGGTTTCTGACCAGAGCTTTAAAACTCGTACTTTAATGTGTTCTCATAGCAAAGCCGATCTCCTAAAGGGACCATTACTTCCACTCTCGTTCCACATAGGCCTCACACACGGCACTAAAAGAAAGGATTCAATAAGCAGAGCTGTGCTAAATATGGTGTAATGAACTGCCCAGACTTGCTTTACCATATTTTGAATGGGTACAGAACGTTCTGCAGTGACAAGGCACAATGTAAACTGATTTAAATTCTGATTCAACCAGTACACACTTCAAATAAAAAAGGTCCATATTTGGTTTCCTAAAGGACATTTTATTGCGTTATTCTTCAAATTAATTTCTATGAATAAGAGATGAAAAACGCTAGTCAACAGGCTTCTACTTTATATTTTCACAATAATTTTAGCAAATTATTGTAATTTTATTACAAATCTTAAATACATTCATTTTGGATTTTTTGGGTGTACTTTGCCCCCTTTGCTTATAACAGCACATGAATTTAAGTTGGCATAGACTCCAAAAGTTTGGGTGATTTTTAAAATCTATATACAGAAAGAAGATGATTGCCAGTAACACACATTGAACATAAATTCAAGTAAGAATAAAAGAATAATAAGCCTGTCTACACTGCTCATACATACAAGCAAATTACTTTCTACTGCTGAAAAAAATTGCCAGCGACATGTAATTGTCTTGCTACATAGATGCTCCTGTGCTGACTGCTGTTTGTAAGAGTAATTTCATCAGCCACAGCTCAAGCTGAAAATAAGCCACAGGGGGTAAGGGGGAAAAAGTGTGTGTGTAGGGGGTTAAAAATCAATGAATATAAATTCCATAGTTCCCCAATGAAGAATGTACCGTAATTTCCAGACTATAAGCCGATACTTTTTGCACAAGCTTTGAACCCTGCGCTTTATAATCCGGTTCGGCTTTTCTGTGGAGTTTTCATGATTTTTGTGATATCGTTAGAGGATTTGTTTCTGTACATCCTATTTCTGGTGTAACATAGACGTACCTTCATTAAGTGCACCAGCACTACCATGGTATCACATTCAGTCATATATTATAAGTGAATTCGAAGGTAAACATGCTAATTTTGATGCTAGTAACCGATTCGTCTGCTCAGCTCGGAAACCCTGCTGGAAATGAAGCTGTGTTCCTGCATCTTAGCCTGAAAGACCGAATATATTTTTCTGGTGTGCTGTAGGTTATTGTTATACAGGACATTTATTACTCGTTTAAACAGCACAATACATGTTTCGTACTTGTAATTACTGGTACTTGTACATATACGTAAAATGTTATGCAAATATGTACAGAGCTCAAAATGTTAATAAAAATAATGTGTTCCCAAAAAGTAATCCCTTTCCTGACAATGCACGTTGTGCATGTTCTCTTAATATGATAATTAAACATTAAAACACCTGCGGCTTTTAGTCCAGTGCGGCTAATTTATGAACAAAACTGGATTTTCCCCTAATTTTAGCTTGTATATTTTAGCTAATATTCAGGTGCACCTTCTAGTCCGGAAAATACGGTATGTTCAAACAGCCTCCACCTGACTGGGGATATTGACAGCAATGAGGAGTCTTTGTTTTCACACAGAATTGCTTGATGTGAATTAACCAGAAAACGTCCAAGAGCCAAGGAGCCTCAGCAATAACAGCGCACATACACACAGACCAGGAGCACAAGCTATTGAGCTAAAGAGTTTTCATAGAAAATCATTTAAACAATTTAAATCAATTTCCTGTTTAGTCCCTCTTCTCGTTTAAGCATCAGTAATATACTCACACAATCCACAATTAAAAAGCTACACAGTGAATTCCACTGTAGCTCAGCTGGTAGGCCTGCACACCCGGTCAAAACCAGTTCAGGGTTCTGATGGGTTTCACCTGCTGTGGTTCCTCTGTCCACTGAACCGGCTTGACCACTTTGTAGCCATTTGCATGTGCCACTAACCCTCCTGCTGTGATGAAAAGCCACACCTGGACGCTCCAGAGATTTTATTGACTAGCCTGCCATCACACACCTCTGTGATGATTTGTAATGAGCTTCATGGCAGCCAACCTCACATGAACTCCTACACTCACCAGCAAGTTTCAGGGACACTTACCATGTAGGGTTAGAATTATTCACGTCAGCTCATCTGGTGCTGCACAGCCACACTCTTCTCCATCCATCAACTGAGAGGCACCACTAAGGCAACAGGAAAGAGCACCTATGGTATTTGGAAGAATAAAGGTGTGTTTAATAAAACGAACACCTTTTAATTATATTTTGGTGTGAAAGAGTGTTTCCATTCTTTTAAAATATCTCAATAGGATTCATGCTAGGCAACAAAGTCTTTTCTTCAGCCAATCAGAGGAGGACTTGTTGGTGTGTTTTGGATAATTTACCTGCTGCAGAACCAAAGTTAATTTCAGCTTGAGGTCATGAACAGATGGCCGGACATTCTCCTTCAAGTGTTTTTGGTAGACAGCTGAAAATCCATTTATCACAGCAAGTCTTCCAGATCCTGAAGCAGCAGAAAAGCCCCAGACCATTACACTACCACCACCATGTTTTACTGTTTGTATGATGTTCTTTTACTGAAATGCTGTGTTGTTTTTACACCAGATGTAATGGGACACACACCTTCCAAAAAGTTAAACTTTTGTCTTCTCAGTTCTCAGAGTATTTTCCCCAAAAGTCTTGGGGATCAAGATCAAGATGTTTCTGGCAAAATTGAGACGAGGATTAGTGTTCTTTTTGCTCAGCAGTGGTCTTCGTCTTGGCACGCTGGCATGTAGGGAATTTTTGCAGAGGCTCTTAACTGAGGCAAGTAAGGCCTTTAGATGTTGTTGTGACGTCTTTTGTGACATCTTGGAGGAGTCGTTGCTGTGCTCTTGGGGTAATTTTGGTCGGACAGCCACTCCTGGGAAGGTCCAATGTTTTCACCATTTGTGGATAATGGCTCTCACTGTGGTTCACTGGAGTCCCAAAGCTTTAGAAATGACTTTATAACCTTTTCCAGACTGATAGATCTCAATTACATTCTTTCATTTGTTCCTGAATTTCTTTGGATCTCAGCATGATGTCTAGCTTTTGAGGCTTTTTGTTGGATTACTTCACTTTGTCAGGAAAGCCTTAAATGATTTCTTGATTGAGAAAAGGTGTGGCTGTAATCAGGCCTGGGAGAGGCTAGAGATATTGAACTCAGGTGTGATAAACCACTTGTATGGTTCAACAACAGGTCAGACAGTTTTATTGAATTCAAATCGCCCTCGTGGCTCACAAAATCTCTCTCACCCAAAGTCATATAGTTGACAATCACATGCAGCAGAAAAAAATGGCTGTTGAATCATTCACCCCAGAGTCAACTCATACGGTTCACTTCAAAGAGTCAACTCCAAGAGCTGCTTTGTTCATGACAGCATAGTTACTGAGAAAATAAAAAGACAGAAAACACAGAGGTAAGGGAAAAGCAAAGCATATGAACAGTGTATTTTTCCTTTGCAGCAAAGGTTTTATCAGGAAGTTTCTTCTGCGATACTACACACTACATCAATTGATGCACGTTGTAACAAAAATGTTTTGTTTTGTAGTTTTGTGAACGCTCATTTAGTTTTCCGTTTTTAGTCTTTCAGTTAAAAAATGTTTACTTTGTTTTCATTATTTCGTTAGCAATAATAACCTTGATTTATTGACCATTAGAAATGTGTTGAATTTCTTTGTAGTACTCATCAGTAAATGCTTAATTGTTCCAGCAGCTGGAAGTCACTTTAGACTAGTGTGAGCCACGTGAATAAATTGAAAGGAAATCTACTACTAGCTACTGTAAGTGTTATTACAAAACCTGAATAATTACGTAATTTGGCTCAATTGGTATTCCTGGCTCTCTAGAGAATGTAACATACCAGATACATCCAGCATTCAACTTACTAGTTCAGGAAAGGTGCTCATTTGTATAAAAACAAAAAAACTGTCGTCTCAATTTTACATACTTACGCAAATTTGCACCAGTTTCACACAATTGGTGTGAATTCTGCCCCAACATAACCTGAATGAGACCAATGTAAAAGTTGCTGCAGTGAAGCATTCCCTCAAATTTATCCCTTTTAAATCAAATAAAATCTGAAATATTTGATACCAGATAGTTGTTTATAACAATAACTGGATAACAAAAGAACAAGATTGTGGTGTTAGAACAATTTTATTAGAATTTTACTTGAACTAGTATGACCATCATTGACAACATACCTACTTAACAGATTTTTATTGACACTTCATAGTTTGTCATTATTTTTACATCTTGGTTTATATACTCCTTTCCTGTTTCTATAGAAAAGTGGTGATTTTTTTTTTTAGGATTTAGGTGGAGGCTTCAAACAAGCCTATTCCAAAGCCTAAACTTTGGATCTCACTGGTTCCCAACTTCAGCTCTCGGTAATATTGAACTGCCCAGAATATTGTAACTTGGAAAGTACATATGAGCATGAAGCACATAACAGGGGAGGAGCCAACAAGGTTTGACTATATTGCTTTTATCACCAACCCGCCTCAGGCTGCAGGACAGACCTTCTTCCATGTATTTACCCGTTAGCTAACTATCCCTGCATCTCCTTAAATTTAGCATGCAGACCAATAGAGGAAAACTAAGGAGGTTAGACTGCACTGGTAAAAACATTAGTAGCAATGACAAAACTGTTTTGTCTCAACGTGAAATGCGAGAAATGTGAATGCTAGTACCGGTACATACTTAAAATACATTAATAAAAATATATATATTAAAAAAGCACCTGGTTAGCTATAAATAAAATGCCTACAAAGCTACAAGTCAACAAAAATAAAGTGACAGCCATTTTTTCAGTGCAGGTCAAACTTCCCCTCAGGTACAGTGGTGCTCATACGTTTACATACCCTGAAAGAATTTATGATTTTTTTTTTTTGGTCATTTGTCAGAGAACATGATAAAAACTTTTCACTCATGGTTGGTTTGACTGAAGCCATTTATTGTCAAACACCTGTGTTTACGATCATAATCATACTATCATATTAAATCATAACAATAGAAATGACCCAAATGACCCTGATCAAGAGTTTAAATACCCTGGTGATTGGGCCTGAGAACATGCGCACAACTTGACACAAACAGGTTTGAATGGCTTTTAAAAAGAACCATCTTCACCTGTGATCCTTTGATTGGATTTAGTGGGTTTGTATTAAAAGCCAAATGAGTTTCTGGACTCCTGACTGACCCTCATCTTTCATCCAATTTGCACTGATGTTTTTTGGATTCCAATTCCTTGGGAAAGCAAAAGAATTGTCAAAGGATCTGTGGAAAAAGGTAGTTGAACTCTATAAAACAGGAAAGAGATATATAAATACCAAACGGCAGCGTTCAAACTATAATAAAAAAATGTAAAAAAAAATTAGGGGGGTTTCTTTTTTTTCTGTTGAAACCAAACCACCGTCAGGTAAACCAACTAAAATTTCAATCACAACTGCCAGGAAAATTGTTTGACAAAGAGAAACACACAAATAACTTCAGGTGGACCACAGGACTCGGAAATGGTACAAAGTTATTTAGAGTGATGAGACTAAAATTGAACTTTTTAGCCATAACCATAATGCTACATTTGGAGAGGAGTCAATAAGGCCCATGATGAAAGGTAAACCATTCCTACTGTGAAACATGGTGGTGGATCACTGATGTTTTGGGGATTGTTGAGCTATAAGGTGCAGGAAATTTAGTCAGCGTAGATAGCAAGATGAATGCAGTAGGTTATCAAAAAAGAATACTGGAGGAAAGTTTGCACTTATCAGACCAGACAAGGCTCATGGGACATACTTGGACATTAAAACATGAAAACATGATCCAGAACACAAGGCCAAGTCAACCGGTCATTGACTACAGCAAAAAAAGGAAAGGTTCTGGAGTGGTCATCTCTGTCTCCTGACCTCAATATCATTGAGCCACTCTAGGGAGATCTCAAATGTGTGGTTCATGCAAGACAGCCCAAGAATTTACAGGAACTTTTTGCAGCAAGAATGGGCAGCTTTCCCATTTGAAAAGATGGATCCTCATCAACAACTACCACAAGACTTCAAGTTGTCATTGATGTTAAAGGGGGCAACACATTGTATTAAAAACTGGGGTGTGTATACTTTTGATAAGGGTTTTTGATAAAAGGGGCAGTGGCCTAGTGGTTTGAACTTTGCCCCTGAGATCAGAAGGTTCCAGCTTGGGCACCACTGAGGTAACCCTTGGGCAAAGGTACCATCCCTACTGCCATGCTCCCCAGACGCTGCTGTTGATGGCTGCCTGCTGCTCCAAGTGATGGGTTAAATGCAGGAGTCACATTTCATTGTGGTATGTTCACAATGACAATTTTCACGTAGTTTTCTTTGAGCCAGTTTTATACTAGAGGATGACTTCAAATTGTGTTGCAACTGGATTTGCACTACTTTTTTTATAAAAACAAAGTCTGCATATTGGATAATTCCATGCGAAGACCATGGCATTACATTTATACGCTGCTCTGCACCATACACCCCCCGCCCGCAAATCACCTCTGTCTTATTACAAGTTCAATTACAAAAGATTAACGAGTGTTTTAGTCAGCACACAGCGCATACCGTCAGCATGATTACAAATGAGGAGTGTGTGAACAAGCGTCGCACTGACACTGCACGGGTACGGTAACAAGAACTGGGCAGTGTTGATAAACTTCATTAGCATATTTTACAGTAAATATCAGTCTGAGCACCATATTTAAGTTTGCATTAACAAAAAGGCAAATAAACCAAAGATACCAGACACTACTTCCCTGTACCAAGTCTTAACAGGTACTCTTTCCAATGGTGGTTTTCTCCTGTGTGTGTGTGTACAAATGCCCTTTTAGGGTCTGGTCAAAAAGTTGTTTTTTTTTTGTGTGTGTGTAATTTTATTAGGAGAAAACCACCGTATATAACCACAAAAATATTTAATATATATATATACAAAACTTAATCCCATTTCACTTTCTTTGGAAGAAGTGTTTTCTGAATACATGTTAAAGCACAAAGTAAATCCCGTCAACTGTAGTTACGCAAATTCAACCCCAAAAATAAAATGTCTAATACCTTCGTTTACATCTCAATTTAATTGAGAAAAAGTAGAACAGTTAAAGCCAAAATAAATAAATAAAACTAAATTCCTCACGCAAGTCTAAAGTCAACTGTAGATGCGCTGGTCCTTGTAGAGAAAACCCAGCCCAAGTTTTCTCTAGAATGAAGGGTTTCAGATCAAATAAAATCAAACACCATTAAAACCTTAGAGACAATTAAGCAAAGATTTGTTCATCCCTCCTTAGGGACATTAGTACTGTTACACCCAGTGTATTGTCCAGCACTGACGCAGACATCAGTAAATGTTTTCAGTGTAGGTCTTTAGCGAAAGATCAAGACCAAACCAATATATTGGCACTATGACCTTAACATCTCATTCTTAAGCGCTAAAAGAGCCTTGGGCTTTTGTTCTTGTGCACAGCTCGATCACACTATAGGATGTATATGCACATCCACCTCGGGCCAAAACATGCCAGACAACACAGCCCTTGACCTAGAACACCCTGAATCACATCATTAGCACACAGGACAAATTATATGCATGACCACAGCCTATATGCCAGCAGCATGTGTGTCCAAGTCCTTGGGTAATACATTAGACAGATTTGTTTGCATATGTAGAGAGGGGCTGTGTGGTGTTCGAGACGCAGCCTGGCAAACTGCATTCTGGTTAAGTATACATGTCACAAGGCGGCTTGCCGGTTTGAGTTCACAATCTCCTGCCTACACCTTTGCAGCCCACACTCCGGCACTGAGGAGGCAGATGCAGGGTGATTAATGGGACTTAGTTACATCTGAGTGAAAACTGTGCGCCTAAGGGTCCTCTGGGTGTCCAGCGTACAAACAGTGTGAACTAATTACAGCTTTTCACAGTACACTGTTTGGATTGCATTGCTATATCCTGTCCAGCCAGAGCTGCAAAAATACCACAGGGAGAACAAAGGCATCTACCAAGGCTATATATTAACCACTTCCCACTAGCAAGATGCAGGGCAACACACAAATATGGCCTATTCCATGTCTGCCACCAATACAGTACTTCAAGTCACCTACAGATGAAGTAAAACTCAATCCAGTTACTCAAATCCAATCATTTTATCATCACTCACAGTTTCTGCTGCTACATTTTTAAACTGGCCTTCGATCTGCCACATGGAAGCAAATGGCTTCCCGGACTCTGTGGGGGTCAGAATATTAATGTTCTGATTAGTCACCAGGGGAACAAAATGGCCTTGACAAGGTAGTCATTTTTACTACAATGACAGAAATGAGAAATGATAAGACTAAATGGAGAAGTCAAATTCAAATTTCATTCAAATACAGTCATGGAAATGAGAGCTGGGGCCTAAAGCAGAGGTCACATTAGGCTCACACCCAAAAGACACTTACTTCAACATATTTTAAATAAACATGAAGCCTGAGATGGTTCTCCTGCAGTCACCCAATATTATATAGGTTGTGTCTCCAGTTAGTCTGTGATGCCTCGAACACAGAATAAACCCTAAAATTATATACACACACAATTTTATAGGTAGGAATTGCAGGGTTTCCTCATATGACACGCGGTGTGGCTCACGATAATAACGCGATACATCGATAATCAATATATTGCATGACAGTGATAGGTCCTCTGTTTTTGATGTATTGCAATATTAATTTATATAAGTAACAGCAATGTGATCCTTTTTCTTTGCCATCATGGTCGGAAGCGCGGGGGAACCACCAATTCGGCTTCAGAGTGAATGTAGTGACTCACTAACTTCAACGTGAACGCACTTCAGAAACCAGTCAGTGCAAAGACTCACTCAAAAGCATGAAGCTGTTGGTGACCTGTGGCTTCTTTACTCCGTACACAGAACAGTCTGTTTCCCTCTATCGTCATGCTGCCAACTGAAATTACTCCTCCAACCGGTCTTTCCAACTTTTTTACACCACATTCCCACCAGTTTTGCTGCACCAGATGCTACATAGTCTGTAATGCATTGCACCCAAGAAACTAGTCAAGAGTCATCATATATCCACCAAATCACACCAATGATCTGTGTTTGGAAGGCGGTTGCTCTGGAACCGTTTCAAGGTTAACCCTCTCCATGCCGAAACTAAATTAGAGCACGGTTTTAGTTTGTTAATGACAGGTGGGGATGAGCATTTCTGTGCACTTAGATTATTGAATCTTTTGCCTCTTTTCAAAGAAGCTCTTCAGCAATGTGCTTTTTACTGATGCATGTTTATCACATCAAGGGTTGAAGGCTTCATGCAGGAAAGAGACGCACAGAGATAAAAGAATCCACAGTCTATTCCCTCAATGTTCGAAAAGTGAAGCAAAGTGAACCCAGACTAAAGATTTAAACAGTAAAGTTTAAGTTATAGTTTAACTTTCAGCCAAGCATTCAATGTGTCTGTTGAGTATCCAGACACATCCACCCAGAGGAGACTTGAAGTAGCCACGCTGGTGAGTCAAATTAGTGGCAAATGTTTAAAATATCGATATTGCCATGAGTGTATTGATTATCGTATTGTGTGCAATGATGACAATATACATTTACATTTATTCATGTGGCTGATGCTTTTGTCCAAAGCTCCTTCCAGGTACAGGAACAAGCAAGCATAAATTCAGACATGACACTGGTGTGCGAATTACATATAATAGCCATATTGATATTTTGGCATGCCGCATATTATATATACACACACACACACACACACAAAACCACTCTTTCATTTCCAGTCAAAATGGGCATGGAGTTCATTTTTAAACAGAAAAGTTTAAAGCACTGCAAAAATACAGATTTTAACCACTCTGAATACTACCACCTAAACTCATCCAGCTCTTTAATCTTAAACCCAACTAGATACTGCCATGTGCTCAACAAAACCCATTTCCAACAGTGTGTCAGACCCTTTGAAGAGACTGAAACAGTCACATAAGTAGCAACTTCAATCCATCTTGGCTACCCTACAGTTCCCCTATGGGTTTCTTAATGACACAAAAAAAATTATGAAAGTTTGAAAGTTACCCAAACTAATGTAATAAGTGCAGGCCACACCTATATCGGACCCACTCCCACAAATTTCTGTACTTTTTTTGGAATGCCCCCAAAAATATTTCCAGCAGCCAACAAAATGTACAATGTCTTTTTGGAAAAGCCTTCCAGGAGGCTCCTTTTTGAAGCTGCCTAAAAGGACAAAAATCAATGTGCTGTGTGAGCACAGCATTTTTTTGTTTTCATAATTTGCTTTTAATGCTTTTACATGAAAGTGGGCTAGATTTAATAAGTCCCTGTATCATGTCAGTATGTGGAAAGTTCACTGGTACTGAGGATATCGTCAAACTCCACTTTTGCTGGATGCCCTACTGTTTAATACAGATTAAAAACACCAACTTTCAGTGGAAATAGGGATTGGCATAAACTTACATGTGAGCTTTTATATGGAATAGTGACTGAAAAAGTGTTAACTTGATTCTCTTTGGGTTTTCTGCTTCATCGCAGTGCATGCTTTTTTGGTAAAGGATATTAACCTTTGTGAAGTAGCTATTACAGGCATTAAACTATTATACATCTGGTTCCCATTACCACCACTAAAGAAATTTGACTCCAAGTTTCTCTAGAGGGCAGCATTTTACAACAAACCCATTCTGAGCAACTGAAATCTTACATTCTAAAATTAAAGTAAACTGGGAAAAAAAATAAAATAAAATAAAAAAAAAAAAAACACACCCCTACCTGTATTTCTACAGTCTTCATTCCTAAATGCCGACTTAGTAGAGTTACCACAAGTACAATTGCACCAATAATGCTGTCTTTCAGTTGACGCTAGCCTTAAATTTAAGATCATAACTGGCCAACTCATGTTTGATCTCACTGAAGCAGAAGTAGCTGAGAAGGGGGGGGGGTTTGGGGAAGGGTAATCTTAAAACGGTACAGGTGAAAGGCCAGAGATCCAGCCATTTGTGAAGAAACTATAATCAAACAAGATGCCTGTACACTATAGGAGCACTGAGCTGACACCACCATATCCTGAGGGGTAGCAAGCTCAGAAGGCCCAGAGGTGTTGCATTAATAATGAGCACAAGTCCTGTGGATTGGCTCTTGGTTCCAACAGACTGCTGAAGCACACGGTCTCAACAGCCCTACAGTCATGATTGATTTGGCGTCCATTATTAATAGATAGAGGTTAAAACTTTGATATGGCCCCTTTATATGCAACAAACAGTACCCACTATACAAAACACGATGCAATGAAGACAAACATTCAGCATATACATTTAAACTGGACAGTAAAGCATAAACCATGAGCAGATCAATAAGTGATCATTTAGTGGGGGGAGGACCCTTGAAATTATCCAAATGTGAGGATATAAATCTCCTGATAAAAACACATAGTAAAATCAAAAGGAAATTGTGTCAGAGGGGCCTCAATGGTGCATGCTCTTCAGGATTCAAGGTTTCAAAACAGTTCTAGCCCTAGAGCTCAAATCAATAAGCCAAGTTCACCCTTTTAGGTTTATACCCATCAGCCATTGAGACAAACCTTGAGCTGCCTCTGAAAACAGAAAAGGAGCTTCACTCCAGTCCCCACTCAACACTGCAGTCATGAAGAACTGTAGATTTTATTGAACATAAGTGATGACAGGTAATCAGTGTACATATGCACAGTGCAAGCTATTCCTCAAACTAGTACCTGAATCATCCGGTTCTAAGGCACAAGAAACTCATGCAGCAACACTTAAATTACAAAATCACCAAGATTTGCCTTTAGAAATGATTCTTTTAAGCAAGTGGCCTTTAATATAGGTGGGGCTTTTGGTCACTGTAGGCCAATGGTACCTTTGTCCAACATTATGATCATGGTTTAGCTTGTTAATTTCAACATGTTCAATAAAAGTATTTTTGATACTGTATTAATCCCCAAGGGCTGCATTTCACCCATTTGAGGAAGTGAACACACCTGGAGCAGTGGTGCCTGGGAAACAGCAGGAAAGAGGTCTTCCTCAAGGGCACTTCAGCTGGTTCTGAAAATAGAACCCACAAGCTTTTGGTTGCAAACCCATTTCATAACCATTAGGCCACAGCAGACCTTTATAAAAGTATAAATTCTAAATAAATAAATCTGGACAGCAGCAAGACATTTAATTTTTTTTTAATTTATTATAATTATATATATATATATATATATAAAAACTTAATCCCATTTCACTTTCTTTGGAAGAAGTGTTTTCTGAATACATATAATAAATTACATTATATATATATATATATATATATATTATATACACACACACACAGATTGCATTTTTAGCAGCAGCAATCTATCTAGTAATCAACTAATCTGAGAGAATGCACATTGTGGAGGTAGAGCTTTATGGAACTGCACTATGTGAACAAAGGTTTGCAAAGTACCAGCATGTTGCATTTCTCCTGCCCATACACCTTCCAGCTCTAGTCTCATTAAAAAAGACAATCATTTTGATCCCTTTGATTTTCGTCCCAAATATCACGCAACCAAATCACGGCCTGAGACCTAGTTTCTAAACAAAGTGATTTAAAAATCTGGAGGTAGGCTACCATTGTCTGACTCCTCAAACACCATCAAGGAAATGATGGCCACTCAGTTCAGAAAATGGGCTATTTGCCAATCTGAAAAAGTCTGTCTTGCACCTGTGTAGAAAATGCCCCATTCTGAAATGAACTTTAAGAGCTCTTCATTAGCACGCTTGGGAGCTCCTGGACATTTGCACGTCCCGTCTCCCCTCAATTCGGTCCATACTCAAATGGGTCCATTTAAAAAGGTGTATTCCAATACTAAAGCTAAAATCTGAAGAAAATCAGCTTCCATGATGATTCAAAACCCTCACTCCAGATTATGCTAAAGCACATTCAGTGCACAACTCTATGTACAAGTAGAAGTAGGAATTCAATACAGCAAGTCTATAATGTACATAATTCATGACATCTCCAGTTACAGTAGAATGAAGAGGAAGAGACTGTGCGGCTTAAAAATGGGGACTGCAGTCAAGATAAGGGGGAGAGGGAAAAGTGCTCAGCTGCAGAAACCCTGTGCACACACACGCATTCTTGCAGGTTTTCAACATTCTCCATGTGGATTCACTCCGTTAGCCGTAATGAGCTCACGCTCGCATGTATTACAGAGTCAAGCGACACTATCTCCAGAAAACGGCCCTGAGAACATGTAGAGAACACTTAAGCCTAACATTTACAATCACCTCAGTGCTAACCCAGCCACAGGGACTGGGCCCAATCCACTAAAACACCAGACTCTACAAAGACCAACTCCACATATCGTATGACTGCACTCTTCTGGCTCGGGGCTGAGAGCAAAAAGAAAAATCACCCAGATCCCAGTAGATGGCAGATTCAGTGTGTGACCAGGCATTCCTGGCATGTGCTTTCAAGAGGTTCTAGAGACACTAAACTGAAGTCTGGTTCCCATCACTGCCAATGAACAGTTCAGACTTGAAACCACCATTAACAGTTTAAAAAATCTGGATGACCATTTCAATAAAGTATTGTTGCCAAAAATGGGACTTGAGCACAGGCCCAGTTGAATGACCAGAAAAAGGTAGAAGTTTGTAGAAAGAGTCATAGTGTGTTCAGTGATGACAAGAACATTAAGAAACTAATTTCTCAATTTCGCAAGTTATGTAAATTTAACACATGCCACAAAACTGCAACGTCACTGTGTCATGAGATGGCAGTTATGGGAAAATAAATCCAAATACATTATCTGATGGTAATACCTATGGTTCAAGAACACAATACCAATCCAAGCACACAAGTGTGCTCTCTACATACTCAAACTCTACGGGTCCTCCTCAGAAACATGACCAATGTGCAGACTTAAAAGGGCAAGAAACCTCCAGGGTCCCTGCATGAAGGACAAACTTTACCAACAGGCAGGTACTGTGCCCAGGTCAGTAGACTGAATTTAAGTGAGTTTGTGCTCAACTGCAGTTCATCACTTTTGATGAGGCAGCTTAATTTCAGGGGAAATTAATAAACATGCATTCTCACACAGCATTTCTCACTGCCACATACCAGAGAACTATCCACACTGCAGACAAGCTTCTTGTTCACCCCAGAGTCACTGCCATGGCCTGTAACCTTCCCATTTTCCCTCTTGACTACATAATCACACCAGCTGCACCAGGGAATGAAGAATGTACTTCACAAAGCAAGAATTTTTTTTTATAGTTACTCACTGCACCATATTTAATCAGCTGCAGCTAATTTCAGCTGCACAATATCTAGCCTCCGACAGCAAGCTACAGGCAAGAGGAAAAGCATTTGACTTGAGTCAATCTGAGAAGCAGAACAGCAAACCTCACTCCTGCATTGAGCTGAAACTGAAGGAACATTACCAGTTCTATATGCAACACCACTGCAGTTATTAGTTGCAAGTGCTGCAAGTAAATAAGCTTACACATTATAAAGCAGATGTCTCAACTAAAGAGCAATGTATTCATACTCCTTTATACAAAACTAAAAAGTCCAGATTTGACACCACAATTAGATCACAGCTATTATTAATCCAATAAAGTTTTTCCCAATTCCCAAGAGAGCTTGTTGATCTAGACATAAACCAGTAAATTTTAAGGGTTGCTGTCCCTTTTTAACTTGCCGCTCATAGCTGGTTGGGTCCTGCTATTTAAGCATTCAAACTGGTCTTAGGACGCCCCCTAGTGGAAGCCTGTGCAAATAAAGATCTTCAAATAACTTCTGGCCTCTTAAGCGACCCCAGAATCCCTGCTTGAGAATCATCACTACAGGGTCATGGCACCAAGACATTAAACCATCAACACTGCACACAGAAATGAGTCAGCATTCATTTGCTTGCTTTATTTTAGAACTAGAATAATCCGAATGAAAAGATCTGCCCAAACATTACATTGCAGTTACTCGGGCTGAACATGCCACCATTTGAGAAGCAGTGAACAAACCGCTGTTTTATTTTTTGTTTTTTAACACCAAGTGCAGTTTGATTCACCCAAAACAGGGCAAGACAATCCAAGACATCTGCTGATTTGGACCCATCTGATTCAAAGGGGACTTCCTGCTGTAGTTGCATTAAGCCAGTGCAGGGAAATCCTCTGGGTCATCTGGGTCAGGAGCCTGAGGGAATAAAAATCTTTCAGCCATGGTGCAATGCACCAATGAAAACTTGCAGATTAATGACAACAGCACATTGTAAATGGTCAGACAACCCGTTAAAAGAATTGCCTTGGGACAGCTAAAGGGTCATTTACCCCAACTACAAAAATTGAGTTTAACCTGTCAAAGAACTAAAAAGGTCAAAGGTCCAAGGAGTCAGTCGTTTTTGTTGCCAAGAATAAAACTAATGGGAAATTTGATACTTGTGCATATTTCAGAATGAAGCAGAAACAACTATCTTCAGCTGAAAACTTTGATAAATGTACCATTTAGAGTCCAATTCAAAGCAGTGCAACTAATTTAAAAAAAAAAAAAAAAAAAAAAAAAAAACATGACCCAAACTTACTGATTCAAGACTTTTCTCAGGTGATCTTTGGGTAGTGGATGCCACCCGGCCACGGCCCCCACGCCCACCTCTTCCCCCTCGAGAGGGCCGGCCTAGACTACCAAAGTTTATGTCCAGCTGAAAGGTAATGTCATTGGCAGGACGTCGAAAGACGAGATCCTCGTTGATACCATTTCCATTCCTCTACAAGTCAATTTGAACAAAAATGAACTGTATTCAAACATGTCTGCCAAAATGACCAATTCACTTGCTAGTGAGCTTATGACTCCAAAAAGGAAAATGGTGAAACTTGCCTCAGAACGTTTGGACTTATGAATCACCATAGCTTTAGAAGGCATCTTCGTGTCAGCCTTTCGAATGTTAAACTCTGCTTTGGGCCTGCTTTGCTCTTGCAGGGCCTTCCATTCATCCAGAGACATCTCTATGGCAACCTCAATCACTTCTTCAGTCTCAAGAGGCCTGAACAAATTTCTCATCAGATCTTTTCTCCAACCAGCAATGTGTCATGTTAACATTTTCTGCAGACTGTCAACTTACTGGTTTTCTCCATCAGGCTCTGCGGTCTCTTGTACTTCCTCACTTTCACCACTTTCGTTAGGTGCTACATCAGCCACTTCACTGAAAGCAAACAAAACGAGAACCATTAAACAAAGTTAAAGCAGAATGCAGTTTAGGCAAACCAGAACAACAAGAATCTTACCTTAAATGATCCCTCATAGACCCCCAGTTACGAGGTCCGCTGCCTCCTCTCTTCTCCTCAGGACGAACACTCCTGGTTGAAAAGTCAACTCAAATTTTAAATTCAGCTAACAAGCTAGTGGCCAACAGCACTGGGCAAACAAGTAGTAAATACAAACTAACATTAAGCATTAAAAAGAGCTTCCAAGATTAGCCATGAAGTGGCAGACTTCATAGTATACATTAACAACCCCCGATCAGAAATTCTGCATTCTTACGCTCGGTCACTACCACTGTGGCGTTCAAACTCCCGCTTTCCCCTTGGATCAAAGCCATCAGTGGACCTGGGATATCCACCACCACGAGCCCCACGCCCCCTTCCACCGCCTCTTCCTCGTCCAGCTCGGTCAAAAAGCTCAACAGGCCTATAAAAGGGGTTCAGACACCAGAAATTATACTGCAAAAAAAAAAAAACTGCTTTTTTCTGCAGCAGTTTATATTTACATACACAAATTAACTCTGCTTGAGCAAAGGTTTAAAGCAGACATGCACTACTCCAAGCATACATCTTAAAAGGAACTTGATCACAAATTGCTGGTGTAAAGTCTGCTTTATATTATATTAAGTCTGAACAATATATTAATACAGTCACAGATTTCGCATGATGGTCTTCCACAGCTGCATTGAATGGCTTCAGACTGAAAAGGCCTTGGTTTGAGAATACAAGTATTCTCAATGAAACTTTACTTTAAAGTCCAACAAACAAACAAACAAAACAAACAAAACAAAAAAAATCAAAAGACCCACTCATCACCACAGCTGTGCTGAACCTGCATAGTGTATGTAAAATCAAAGATTAATCTGCATGTGTGGGGGTAGTAAACCTGTAGAACAAGACCTCAAATAAAGCAATTAAAGGAAAACAAGTCAGTATAAAAAAAAATAACAGCTCACCTTTCAATGGAGTAGCCCAGGGAATCGCCCTCACTGAACTTGGGTTCACTAAAGGCTACACGTCGCTCAGCTCTCTCCTCAGGCTGCCCACGAACAGGGCGCTTCTGGCCTGGTAGTCACACAACATCAAATCTTTTTTGCTTAAAATTTGATTGCTTATATGCCCAGAACTTTCCTACATTTGAATGGCATTAATAAAAATATAAATAAGTCAATAAATTCAAAACATGGCACTAAAGTTGAAAAAATATTTGTCAGGTTAGCTAGTTAGCTAGCCAACAGGAAGCGGAAGTCTTCGCTTACCTGCGATACTCTTACTGTTTACAGCACTGTCACAGTCACCGGCGCGAACAGGACCCTTTCTTTCCCTCTGAGTCTCCCTCTTTCCAGCCTTCGCAGGGGGAGCGGGGGGCTTCTTTGGCTCCTCTTTTTTCTTCTTTCTCTCCTGCTGCAACCGTGCCTGGTACAGGACGTCGAAAGGATCGGTTTCGTCATCCAGAAGCTCCCCAAAGCGGTTCGCCACGGCGCATCCGTACCCAGTGTCCGGCATCTCCTCGATCAGTTCCTTCATCCCAACAACAGCAGCAGAGGACTCATACAGAACTTACACTCATCGAGCGCTTTGCAGTTCAACACGTAGCGACTGTGTTACCGCTTCAGAGAGTCAGAGACCAACAGGAACCATCTTTGGAGAAGTTTTCTGGAACCATGAACTTCGTGAACGGCCACCCAACTCGGTCAGACACGTTACAGTTAACGCGAAACTTAATGGCGGTAAATTTATAAGCAATCAAGCCCCGCCCCCAGGCCCTCCAAAGGATACTGCGATTGGATAAATTGGGCTCATTAATATCGTCGTTTACCAATCAGCGATGGAGGATGCCAATCCAGGAGCCATCGCTTATCTCTTAAAACTAAAAATACTGACTCAGGATCAGGTCAGTGTAGCCAGACAGCCAGGTTTAAACCCAAAGAGTATCCCATTAGAATGTACTTGGCCGATTTGACTTTAAGTCTGAAGTTGTCTGGCTAAAAAAGAATACCCCATGATACAATAATGCAATTCTACAAATTATAGACAATTTTTTATTTTTGTCGACCTTATTTTAAACAGTTTTCCCTACCACCACCAGTCAAAGGAAAGAGAATGGCATCATAGATTACCACTTTGACTCCGGATTGACAAACTAAATGACCATATGTTCAGTTTAGGAAATGGCCACACGAGAGATCCTTTAAGAGTTAAATAAGTATCGGTGACAAGTGAACTAATTAATGTGAAAATGATTAAAAGTCTATAAATGCCCTTCACTTTAAACATAATGCTTCTTTTATTACATGACAAATTTAAACATAAATATATTCCATCAGACTGCAGGGTGTAGACTAATGCTCAAATCAGATTTGTCTTATATTCCTTAACCAGGCATACAGACTTGTTTACAGATGCTTTAGAGTAGTGGTCCCCAACCACCGGGCCGTACAAAAAATTACAACTTAAAAAAAAAAAATAGGATCTCAATACGTAGCATATAAGTCATGGCAGAAAACCCTGAGATCACCACAACTGCACTGAAAACTTATTCTGAAAGGACCGTTTATGTGTTACCATAGCAACTAGAGCACATGAGGGGCAGAGGAGGACGTTACTCTGACCGTTGTTAGCGCATTTCAGAAAGACGCTGCTAATAAAGTTACATAATTACACAGTGGATTTACATTTATTATTATATTTACAAAATAGTTTTTGTTTTGGTCGTATCATTTTTTTATTTTGTTGTTTATCCGCGACACCTTAAATGCCGGTCTACGAAAATATTGTCTGATAATTAACTGCTCTGTGGCACAAAAAAAGGTTGGGGACCGCTGCTCTAGAGACACGTCTGCTTGCTGACATGGATGATGTGTGCAGGTATACGTCACACATGAAAAAAAACCAAAATGCTCAAAGTGAGATAATGACAGAGCTTTATTTGGATCATACAAACAAGCTGTTCTGTTTGACATCTGCAGTCAGAGACTAGCAGGGATGCAACTGTCCATGAACTTGCTTTGGCAGTGTCAGGTGCTTTTCAGCAGAGGCTGTTCCTGCCTTTCACCTTTCTAGGGCAGGGTCAGCGTAACGGTTAGGTAGTCACTCCTCCAATTGGAAGGTCGCTGGGTTAAATGTTAAATGACTTTGAGCAAAGAACTATCCCCTAGAACTGCTCCTACATGAATGGGTCAAGTGCAGAAAGTGGTGCAATGTGTCATAATGACAATCACTCACTTCATTACAGTCAGATGCAGTAAGGGGATTGGCTATAAGAAAGAATGATCATAATGTGTTTTGTCTCAAATGACAGCATCCTGATATAAAACATAAAGTCCTTGACTAGTTAACAGTAAATTATGTTAAATTAATATCCAGCAGGCAAAAGGTAAGTGGATTCTTCTGCATATTTTTGCACTTTTGTTGTGGCTTAGAGTGACATGAAACAAAAAATATGATGAAAACAGATCTGTATTAGAAGTCTAAGACAATGATGGTACATTGTTGCTTTATTATTATCCATGAAATAGTTTTTCAACTGTTTATTTGAGATTTTTGGTTATAGTGGTGAGATGATTAGTGGTCTTTATTTTCAGTCTCAGAACATGGTCCAATTCAGCACCAAAGGTCTGTAAGAACTGTAAAGCTTCACTACGCTAAAGCACTTTTAAAATACAATGTTTTGGAACAGAAGCAGATTATTATTCAGATTGTTCTAGTTTTAGTTACCATACCTGCCTCTTTGATTGAAACGTCAATGCTTGGTACAGCACAAAATTAATAACCCCCTTTAGAAAATACATGAAACTGTTTTTGTTTAAATAATTCATAAATAATTAATGCATTGTTTGAGACATAAAAACAATAAGTTTGCAATCACTGGAGCCCATAAACTGCACCACTGATTCCAGCCCCCAAATGCCATATTTGGGTACCGCTGTAGTTGAAGGTGCTTCCCTCAGTTTGACAATGAAAATTAGATTTATGAAGATTCCTTCATCTACAAACCTCTACCAACAACTAGCATAGTGTCATGGTTGCTAGTGGTGCCCAGGCTGGGACTTGAACCTACAACCTTCTGATCCCAGGGCCAAAGTCCTAACCACTAGGCCACGACTGCACACTATAAAGGCCTTACTTTGCATGCACCAATTCTGCAAGTTGTCCCACTTTTAAAGCTGAGAGTCTGTATTCTGTAATGTTCATCATAGATTCACAATGTAAAAGAATTCAGGAAAACACATTGTATGATTTTTAAGTAATTTATTTGTATAATGGTGCAGAAAATAAGTATTTGGTCAATAACAAAAGTTCACCTCAATACTTTGTAATGTAA
>JBBIGC010000024.1:11014831-11027454 GCA_037576955.1 Lepidarchus adonis
CTTTGCAGAAAAGCAGCCCCAAAGCATAATGTTTCCACCCCCATGCTTCACAGTGGGTATGGTGTTCTTGGGATGCAGTAGTATTCTTTCCCATCCAAACACAGTGAGTGGCATTTATTCCATTTTGATCTCATTTGACCACATTACATTCTCCCAATCCTCCTCTGGATCATCCAGATGATCTCTGGCAAACTTTAGACAGGCCTGGACATGTGCTGGCATAAGCAGGATTTTAATGCATGATGACATAGTTACATAGTGTTACTAATAGTAACCTTTGTTACTGTGGTCCCAGCTGTTTTCAGGGTATTGATCAGTTCCCCCTGTGTAGTTCTGGACTGTTTCCTCACTGTTCTCAAGATCATTTGTGCCCCACAAGGTGAGATCTTGCATTAAGCCCCATGTCGAGGGAAATTGTCTCGTTATTTATTCCATTTTGTAATAATTGTTTCAACAGTTGATCTCTTCTCACGAAGCTGCTGCCTATTGTAGATCGGCTCATCCCAGTCTTGTGCAGGTGTACAATCTTGTCCCTGTTGTCCTTAGACAGCTCTCTGGTCTTGGCCATGGTGGAGGTTGGAGTCTGACTGTTTGAAGGTGTAAACAGGTGTCTTTTATACAGATAATGAGTTCAAACAGGTGCCATTAATACAGGTAACGAGTGGAGAATAGAAGAGATTCTTAAAGAAGAAGTTACATGTCTGTGAGGGACAGAATTCACTTCAGAGTTTGTAGGTGCTAAATATCATTCAATAAGATTTCCTGGATTTTTTTTACATTCTGTCTCAGGTGAAGTGTACCTGTGATAAACATTACAGACATCTCTTATCTCTTAACAATTATTCATTCATAAAATGAATGCTTTTGAAAATGCTTGTACATGGAAAATTAATTATATATTACTAAATAAATGTTTAAAGAATATTCCATAAATATTGTGATATTTTGGTAAATATTGTTGCAATATACATCATTTTACGCCAACATCAAACAATAAATGTGGAAACAAAAATCACTTGATGGTTATTTAAATGATAAATGATGCAAAACCTCTTAAATTTCTTAAATAAATAAAAAATAAAAATCTTTAAAAATCATATTTCTTATATAAAGGAATATTTCCACCCTCATGTAAATACCACCTTGGTGATTAATGATAAAACATATTCGCATGCATTTTTATAAATTACTTGTCATTACATTTCATTTGCATTTTTTAACCATGTTTTTCCCACTTACTCCCACCCCTCATACCTATTCAGGCAAACAATTCTCAAAAGAAAAAAATCTAAAGTATTTTAATATTGCAAAAGTTAATGATCCAGTCATTCCAGACAATAATTTCAGCTCTCTGGGTTTCTCTCACAGTCCTGCCAAATCCATCACAAACAACACCTTCAGTCTATTACAGCTGTAGTAGGGGTTAGCACAATACATCTCATTTTCAGCACACACTGAAGATGAAAAGTTCAGTTCTGGGTGGATTCTTCCTGGGCCTCTGGTGCCTCAGGCTGTGGACTCAGGGGAGGGCTCTTCACCGCAGGTGTGGATGTAATAGGCACCACTCTCTCCTTTTCACCTGGGGAGCTCTCTCGGGGAGCCTCTATCTGCAGCTGGCCGTTATTCAGAGAGCAGGTCACCGCCTCAGGATTCACACCATCGGGAAGGTCAAACTCCTGACGGAATTCCTGGCATCGGTAAGAGTATGATCCTTTTCCATCATCTTGCTTCTTCTCCGTCTTTCCACTCACTCGCAACTTCCTGCCCACTTGCTTGACGGACAGCTCCTCCGGGGAGAAGTCTTTAGTGTCCAGAGACAGAGCGAAGTGGTTCCCCTCTCTTCCCAGGTGGAATGAGATTGGTTTGAATGTTACAGAAGGAGAGACGTGGTCAATCTCATCGAAGATTCTCCTGTGAAGGCGTTCCATGAACTCCAGGTTGTGCCTCATCTCCTGCATGTGTCTCACCATCTCTTGCTCCATTTGAAAGAAGAGAGGCCTGGTCTCTGGCCAGAGGCTGCGCACAGGCCAGTGGAAGTCCATGAACGGGCTGAGTGGAGACTGAAATGTGCTCGGGCAAAGCATCTTCGGTCTGTTCAGTGCTGTCACTCGGTGGCTGTGATCGTAGCTGTGTTGCTTCTGTCTCAGCAGACGCACCGCGCTGCTTTTATACACTGCAGGCTGGAAAGTTCCAGCAGCATTCCTGCTGTGCAGCACTATGTGTCATCCTTGTACCAGAGCGCGATGACTATGTAGGTGCAGTCATGCTCCAAAACAAGCCGCTAGTATTTTTGTGATCTAACTGCCACATGCCACAAGGAGAACATCGTTGTTCTATTTCTGGTCACTGCTAGTGCCGTTCTGACCCTGACTTCCACACAGACAGACTTTGCAGCACAATATGTGTAAACTGATAGGGTCCTTGTTCGGATTCAAGCATTTGCCAAATGCTGTAAAATGTATAAATTATCACTTGTACATAAAAGACAAAGCTTGGCCTACTACAGTAAAGTTTTTTTCTCCCTTGTATTTTTAGTACTGTGTATTCTCTTTACCTTGTATTTTTATTACATTTTATATTATTACCTTTGTATTTTCATTAGTATATGATGTATGTTATTTTATGTCATTGTCTCTATGTTGCAGTCACTACATAAGCAATTTCCTTAGGGACAATAAAGTTTTTCTGATTCTGATAAACAGCAGTACTGGTTGTATGGCACTGTGTGTTGTGTTACACTGTACTAATCAGCGCTCAGGAGGAAATTCCCAAACATTTCCATTCATACTGTTTGTCACATCCTTAAATTTAGCAAGCACAGACACCAGCAGCTGCCCCTCATCTCACTCTCATACCAAATATCCCTACTTTAAAAATAACTGTGACCAAATGCTATGCACACAGACTCACAGTGTAGTCACTGGGATAACTGACACATTTAATGACTTGATGTAAATATATTTTATTTATTTTTCTAATAACTAGCTAATGTACACCCGATCAAAGTCTTTTTGGCAGGTAATTTAATAGTGGCATTTATATGTATAGTATAGTATAGTTTAGTATAGTGTAGTATAGTATAATATAGTATAGTATAGTACAGCATGGTACAAAAGACTACAGTTAATAAATTTATAACTGGTGCTCAAATTTTTTTCTGTCATAACAGACTCTCTCTCTCTCTCTCTCAATCTCTCACTCACACACACACAAAGCCGCTCATTACATCATAAAAAGGTTCCTAATAATAATGTATAAAAGACTAGCTAGTATTTCTAAATTATTACATACTATGTCATAATAATCACACTATCATACTATTTAGCTCATAATATGATTATCATTACAGCATCATTCATTGTTGTAGTTAATACATCATAAGAAACAATATTTGAAAAGTCCCTATAGCATTGGCTTACTGTATGACTGAGAATCCCGTAATTATGAGATATTATTGATACTCATGAGAAACTCGTTATTATGACGTAATGTAAATGGCGGAAATGATAACCTCCACTACAGACTACAGCGCCCCCTGCTGCTGCTGTGCGCCGCCGACTCCGCGTCAACAACATCACAATGATCCCTCCTGTTCAGGTTTCGCCGCTCATCAAGGTAATTTTTTAGCAGTCGAGGACATTAAATTTGCTAGGCGGATATATAGTGGTTTGCAAACCATTTGTTAATTTGGCTCTGCGTTAAACGGTTAGCCTTTTCGTATTTCAAACCTCGGGTCATAGTCATTGAGGCTTAGCAAGTGCCTCAGTACTGAGCTCCATACTGCCCTAGCTGTGCTGCTAACGTTAGCCACCAAGCTAATGCTAAGTGGTAGAAGGTCAGGAATTGCTGGCGAGAAATCTTGTAGTGAACTAGATAAGGTGCTGAGGTGATAAATGAATGAACACTATGTCTGAAAGGAGTCAATGAATTACCTAAACATTTATCTTTGTGTCTAAATAATATTTAGGTCATTAGTTTGTGCTAGTTGGTCTGTAGTCAGTCAGTGAGTGAGGGTCACTGCGCAAGAAATGAAATGTTTAAAAAAGATGTACTGTCCAAAATGAATCTTCTGACACTCCACAAAAACCTTAAACTTCATTTGAAGCTGTTTCAGGCCAGTTAATTCACCATCTTAATGTGGAGAGCTGATCTGGCCAGCAGCAATGTAGTTCCAGGACTAGACAGATGACCAGAAGAGATGAGTCAATAATAGATCCTGCAACATGCCCTCTTTTACTGATTTCAGACTGCAAGATGGTCAGCTTTGCTGGTGGGACTAATCTATGGGAAGCAGAGATATGGTAATGTCCTTAATCAAGAATGTAATGTTGAAATGTATTTAATAGTAGACCCTTAACATTCATTAGATACATTAACAACAATGTGATATGAGTGAGGCCCAGTGCTGCTGAGGTAGTCCATCAGATGCCTGACTCAAATCTTCTCATTACCTAAAGATTACCTAAAGCCCATTGCTGTGGAGGAGAGGCATGTTGAAGAAGCTGAAAAGAAACTGCGGGAGGAGCAAGAGAGAATCTATAAACAATTGGCTGAAGGTATCGAAGCCTTGAACTCTAGAGTAAGCTTTGTGCTGTAGAAACAATTTAGGGTACAGAGGGACCACAGTGATGATCTACACTGTGTTCTGGCAGGTGGTTAGTTATCATTTTCATGGTCAAAATGTTTATTTTTAAAGTTCTGATAGGATTCTTCAATGACTGTAAATTATGTAATCTCACTATGAAATCATACAGTGCCATCATGTGGGGAGCAGGTAGATAACAAATGTACAGATCTAACCAGCACCAAGACTAACTATATCTTCTTTTTTTTCTTCTCCACAGCCAACTCTGATAGTATTCTGCAATGATCTTCACTGCAGTCATTCCCTACACTGCTAGAATGTGAAGTATAAAAATAAATTGTTTATTTTTCAATTAAAAGTATGCACAGCTTTCATTATTTCAGGTATATTTGGGCATGTATGCTTTACTCCAGACTTAGCACGTGTAATAAAAATTTTCACAAGTACTTTCTTTATAGCTCTGGTATTTTTTCTACCTTTGATATCTGTTTTTGCAGCTGTTCTGGTGATAATATATATATTTTTTAAAACATGCTTGAAATTGGTGATTCTGCAAACTCTAATTTATAAATGTCTTTTACTGTTTAGTCTACCCAGAATGCAAATTTGAGTTTATACATTAAAACTAGACACCAGTCAGAAATTTGGTGACAACAGCATTTGTAATACTACAAATATGATGACATTCTTTATCTTTTCATTCATTCATCCATTTTCCAAACTGCTTATACAATTCAGGTTCTGGGGGAGCTGTATCTGATCCCAGTTGACTATGTGCACAAGTCAGGGGCCTAAGAGTACTGCTTCTAACTGGTTCCTTTATATACTGGTCACATGGCTGAGTCCTTGTGTTCTAAACTCCACGTTTTATAGAGAAAGTTGTATATAAACAAAGTTTCATTAGTTCAAATAATGGGAATTGTGAAGCTATCACCCTTGTCCTTCAGTGTCTCTGCACTGAGGGTTAAAGAGGCAGAGCAGTTGTGTAAGCCACACATGGTTTAGCATAAATCCCAGGATTCAGGTCACAGCCCAATACAAGAAAGTGCTGAGTTTGTGCAACACCACTTACTGCAGGTTTTACCCAGCACTGGTCTCAAACTATTTCGTGCACACATGTATTTTGCTAGAACTGAAAAGCAAACTGGAGAAAATAATGAAATGATTCATGCACAACAGGACACAGCAAACCTGAAACTAAAAGTTTGGAAGTTTCCTCTACTGTATATGGAACTTCATAGAGAGGACAGGGCTTGAGATACAGGTAGCAGAGTAACATTAGCAGGATATAGGCACGCAGCCACTGAGCTAGAGGGGTGGAAACTGCTGATAGTTTGTATAAGATAAGAGGCTTTATAAGGGAGTGAGTCACTATCCATAAATGGCTGTGACATTACAAGCTAATTAAAGGACTGGTGGAAATAGAAAATCAAAAATAGAGCCATGAATGCTCAGCTTGGGTTAAATGTTTTAATTAATCATTTTACTCCCACTTAACAGAACTACTGGCCCTTAACCAAACACAACCGAATAAATAACATTTAAAAAGTTCATAAAAATATGTACTTTAATTTTTTATGGAGAGCAGAAACAGCTTTACAAGGTGGTTTATCAAACATGTTGCAGTGGGGCAGTATCTTTAAAGCAATACAATTAAATAATCACATTCAAGTTGAGCCCAGTCTGCATCTGACAAATTGATGATTCGATTTTCTCACAGACATAGACACAAACTAGTATAACATGCACAAATTAAGCAGCAAAATGTAGCAAAAATAAATGGCCATAACTGAGGTGCTTTACAGTGTGTTCCATGCTCTCTTCCTAAAGTTGATCTCTACATGTTTATTTACAAAATGTTGCTGTCCACTGATCTTCCCATAATGTCTCACAGACAGATAATGGAAGAATGGAAGACACTTCCCTCAACCATAAAGATCACACAAAATAGGAGACATTGTACCCATGTCTGAAAACGTTCACGAACTTGCAATATCATCACATAGCTGTAGGGTTGTGGGTTGTGTGTCATCGTACAATAGCTCATTATATGTATGATAACAAGGCCACTGGCATAAGTATTCTATCAAATTATGTTTCATAAGTGGAAACAAGTGCTAGAGTATTTCTCAGCATAGTATAGGTATGGTAGCACTTGATGGAAATTGTGAAAATAGACGTTCAAATTGTAGGACTCTCATGGTCAAAACATAACACGTGCAGAATCTGATAGTACTGACATCTGGTTTTCTTCATTTTTACATTGAGCATTTCATAACTTGACAAAACATCTTGACAATATTCAACATGAGGTAAGAATGATGGTTTGCGTCCAACATTAATATACCCATCTGCTATTGTTACATTTTTGGTCACTTCCAAAGAAAAGTATGTAGAGGGAACAGATCAATAGAAAATGAAAGACTTTCAAATATTGGTAATGCTGTAATCACTATCACAACAGTTAAAAATAAAAGGTGAATGGGAAACCATCATAGGTGCATCATTATTTATTAAAATTAAACTTTTTCTGCAATTATTATCCCTTGTATTACATCCATATTTTGGATTACTTAAGTTCCAGTGATAAGTATTAAATCACAGCTATAATTGTGGATATCAACAGCTTAATACAAACCCCATTTCCAAAAAGGTTTAATTTTTCATAAAACACAATAAACCCAAAATTTGTGATTTGTCTTATACATGTATTTAACTGAAAACAGTTCAAAGAAAGGGTTCCAATGTTTTCACCAAACAAATTCATTGTATTTTGAAAATTATAAACAAAATAAGGATTTGACACCCGCAAAACACTTGGGACAGAGTCATGTTTACCATTGTGTTACTTCACCTTTCCTTAATTTACACTGTTTTACACTGTAAAATGGAATTTTAGTCCAGTCTTGTATTATACAAGACATAAGCTGGTTTTATTATTTAAATAAATGTTTAAGAGAGCTAACCAACCACATATTATTTCTTTTATTGTATTTTATAAAAAATCCATTTCCTGGAAATGGGGTTTGTACATTTACAAAGAAAAAAGAATAACTGCATTGTGATATAGACTAAGTGCAATCACACTGGAACATACACTGACATTTTACGTACACCTAACTTGTATCTCCACTTATTGTACATTTGATCATCTCCACTTACCATATATGCTTATTTTCTCACAGACTGTAGTCCATATACGCTCATTAAGCGTCAAGACCCCTACAGGACAAGTGAGCAGTTGTTATTTGGGCGATGGACCATTCTCAGCACAGGAAGGACAGAGACATCCTGGTAGAATATTGAGGTACAGTAGACTGTACAGTATAGTCGACTAAATGAAAATATCCAGCCATCTGTCAGTTGACCATTAAAAAGGACTAGATGATGACTAACAAACGGGTGCATCAGGTGATCTATCAGCAACAGATTGGATGTGTCTAATAAAGTAGAGATGAGAACAGTCACACACACTTAACATTCATCTATAATGTGTGTCACAGATGCACTGAAGTAAGCAAAAACCAAAGTACTATCTAACTGGTGGTCCCGTGGATGTTCTGATTTAAAAGGGGCTAAAAAATCTAAAGGAGACATCTCTCCGCCTGAGTCTACGGACATCTGCCACTGTTGAGATTTTTCAAAAGAACTTAAACTTGCTTTTAATTGATATTATGTATCGTTTTAGTGTATTTTATTGTTTACTGTTTTCTATACAGCACTTTGTGGTTTTTACCTTTTAAAAATAAAGATTTACTTACTAACTTACCAACAAATGCTAAAACAGATGGACTACAGTCTATAATAATGAAGCACAGATGTCTCAGTGTGTTACAGAAAGAAACAAGGTAGGTGTACGTAATGAAGTGGCTTGTCTGTGAACAATCATCACAAAAGATAGTTATTTCTAAATAAAAATGGGTTTACTTAGGGAACTATGAACCAAAACATGAAGATGATGATAAAAAACAACAATAATAAACTGGAGTCTGTACTGTAGGACTCCAGCTTTAAGAATTTGCTGTCAGGCCCCAGTTGGTCTAGAGCAGAGGTGTACACAGCTCTTTCTCTCATTTAACACTCTAAATTCAACTCATGAAGGCCTTGCTAAATAGCTGTTGAGTTGTATGAAGTCTGTTTCATGAGACTAATCCCTACAGAAACATGGCTCAGAAGTAAGCTAGTTTAACACCCCTGCTCTAGAGGCTTATGATATTATATAATGCATTGAAAAGGTATGTCCCACTCATTCTTTTTCTGTTCTTGGTTGAAATTTCCCCTTTGTTGACTTCCAAATGCTACCTCAGTTTTAACAAATGGAGCACGTCTTGGACCCTGATGAGCCTCCACCAGTGTTGTTGGTAGTAGCTGTAGAGAAACAGTAAAAAAGAAAAAATTTCCAGCCTTCTACTTTGAAGTGCAAATGTACATTTTCTTTAATAAAGACCCTATAAACTTATGAGAGTTTAGTTACACTGACAATTTTCCAAACTGACCGTTTTTGGTTCCTGCAGCCGCCATCTTTGCTTTAGCTGCTTCTTCAGCTACCTTCAGCTTTGCCTCATATACTTCCTGCAAGGCCTTCCACTCCTTCTTGTTGTTTAGGATGCCATCATACATTGGCTGGATATCTTTGTGGAAACGTGAGAACTCCTACACAGGAAAAGTTAACGTTGACTTTTGGACCTTCAAGAACTATTTGCTACTTTGAATTAGAGCGGGACACATTTCATATTTAAGTTTAATCATATTTGTAGCGCACCACCACACAGTACCTTGTAGACAAAAGTGCAGACGAAGTCTATGAAACCGCACTGAAGCTTGGGTAGTTCTCCTGCTTTGTTTCGATCCATCATGGGCTATAAATAAAGCAGAATAAATGATTATAGACACTCAGTATTTACATCAGATTATTCTTTTCTTACTTATATTAACCAACACTGTTGTTCTCACAATCGGTTGTTGTTCAAGGACAGTTCTCTCTAAGTCACCCTGCTCCCAAAATTCTGCTGCGACTGAGAGGGCCACCTGGTGAGAATCGAAGAGTTATGCCTAAGAACACCAAGGCCATGTTGTTCTAAGTTACTCTTAGAAAGTGTCTATCAGAGCTCACCTTGCTCTGAACTTCCCACGGTTTGGTGATGGCCGACAGATCACACGCTGTCATCATCATGGCCCTGTTTTCCAATGTAGCAGTGTTATTATACTGTGTCTGTGAAACAATGTAAGACTACTTCATAGTGTGCAGATGCAACTTTCTGTTATTTACACTCACATTACAATCTCCTTCCTTGTCGTTTCCAGAGACATAAAATCAACCCATTTCTTTTCCTCTTCGTACGTCTCTGAGAGATCCACAATTTTCTGGAACATTGTCCTCTTCCTGTTAAAAATGTAACAGTGATTTTATATATAAACACTTTGTAGGTTGTAAGTTGTATAGCCTCTGAAATATTATTATTTGTTTATTATTATTTATTATTATTATTATTAGTTATTGAAATAATACTATATTATTATTATTTGTATTTTATTATTATTATTTTTTAAATTATTATTATTTGTTTTATTATTATTATTGCTAATTCTACTTCTGATTTATTAATGATAACTCACTTGAAGTACAAAGCAAGGTCAGTTGCGATAATAGCAATGTCAATGAGGTGGAAAACATGCTCTGTCTGTCTTCTGTTGAGGTTTTGGAAAATGTTTAAAGACTGAGAATAAAAAGGGAAAATCAAAATTAGTCATCTGAGGTTTTTTTCTTTAATACTTGGGCATTATTTACTTAAGATGTAAACTCTTACCTCATCAGCAAGCAAAAACTTGCCAAATTCTAAATGATGCCTCTCTAAAATGGAGGAGCCATGTAGCTTTGCTAGTGGATTCTGAGATCTGATCACAAATAGAAAAATACAAAAATGTAAAATTACTTAATGATTGGCTGAATTAAACATATTTAAATAACTGATAATTCTGTTATATGAAGTTGTGCAGAAAAGTGAATAACTCACTTCACTTGGTAGAGATTGTTGGTGCCTCTGTGATCAATGTCATGGAGGAAACCAGCTGTGATCATGGCCATGACTTCCAAATCAGTATAGTACCGCTTCAGTTTCCCTGTCTGACACCGAAAAGAACACACAATTGTATGATTTATGCTATGATTTATGCTTTTTAGTTTTAGTTTTTAGTTTTACGAGAAGAGGGACATACCGTTAGTAGTGTGAACATGGTTTGTCCAACATTGAAGCCATGACGCCAGTTGTGATATGTAATCCGCCTGTAGCCTTTGCTGACTGAATACATAAATCGCACAAGAACCTAAAAGGGAAAAATTTAATCATTACCTAAATGATAAATCATGTTAATTACTTTACATTTTGTCTCACAGAGAGGGGCAGTATCCCACTTTATTTAATATACATACATAATTATGCTTGATTGAAGTCGCTTTGGACAAAAGCGTGAGACAAATGAATAAATGTAAATGTTAATTACTTAGAGGTCATTTGTATTTTGCTGGATAGGAAATAATCATGTAATTTGAAGCAAATTTTTAAAAGATTGTATTTTGTGTATTTAAAATACTAAGTCAAAAATGTAATTCTATTTTTAAATAAGGCAAGAAATTCATCAGTTTAAAAAAAAAACTAAATATAGCCTATCACAGCATTTGGCTAGATGTGCGGCATGTCCAGCACACTTGGGTGAATGTTTACTTTTCCTCCAGACCAGTTACCCAAGCAAAGAAGCTGCTTTTGTGCTCTGGTGAATTGGATTCTAGTGAAATAAGTTTGTTTTTGTTTTGTTTTTTTCACAAAATGTCCTTAACAAGGGAAAAGCATTAAATATCGTGGTTTTATGTTATTCCCCATAGAAATGTTTAAACTGACCTCCTGAGGGATCTGGAATTTCTTGACAACTCCAACTTCATAGTACATTTGGATCCCACACAACACCAAGTCCATTTCAGTGCAGTCGAAGTCTGAAAAGCGGAACTCGTAGATCTCAAATTTAGTCGGCCCTGGAAGTTCTTTTTTCTGTTGAAAAATATTTTAAAGGAAAGAAGACTGTTATTTGTAAAAATGAATGTAATAATTGCAATTATGTGGATCAGTTCATCATTTTTTCTTTTATTGCATTAAACAAAAAAAACTCAACCTGTGTAGTTATATATGAATAAACTACAAGAATTATAAGATATATATTTGTGTACCAGAATTTTCCAGAGTTCATCCTCTTCACAGTCTCTTGGTTCTCTCCCATAAATCTCTCTAGTTTTCTAAAACATAAAAGCACATAAAGTAAACTATTATTATTATTATTATTATTATTATTATTATTATTATTATTATTATTATTATTATTACTATGAGACTTGAACTCACAAGGACATTCTGAATCTCATCATCTCGACACTTGACATGGTACAAGACCATGTCCTGGGCAATATCCTTCCTGTTCTCTAGTTTATTCATTTTGTCGTAAGTGTCCGTGTTGAGTGCTGACCAGCCCAGAAACTGCGTCAAAGCCTTTAAAATCAAGATTGATCACTGAATCAGCCTTACTGCACATAGTGACATTCCTTTCCATTTTTCACTCAGTGATTAAAGCTTTAAAGTACTGGAAAAACATGACACTGTAAACTGAGCATCTTGCTGGTTAAGGAATGTAAAAATCACCTCCATCAGTTGTTCATCCTGTTCATCAAATGGTTTGCCATCTTTTCTGTTATAAAACGTTGCCACCCCCACAATTTCTTCCTTTTTATTTACAATTGGCAGAGACAGCACATTTTTAATGGTCCAGCCATAGTCATCAAGAGGTCCAGTCTATATCACAAGGAGACAAATACTTTATAAAGGCAGAAATATGGACTACACACATATTAATACAATTTTGCATCCCACAGTGAATGACATATTTAGATTTTCTGTAGAGTTCTTACCTGAAAGCTGAACATTTCCTCTGCAGCTGCATTCATGATATTACAAATCTTAAACACAAAACAGAAAATGATATGTAGTTACAATTC
>JBBIGC010000024.1:11031760-11065648 GCA_037576955.1 Lepidarchus adonis
GTGTGAGCTTTGTGCAAGTTACGTGCATCTCCTTAAATTATTAAACTTTATTTATTGTTATGTTGCGAGTAGGACCTAAGTGATAAGAACGAGTGTATTTTAGATCTGAGCAAATGCGACTGTCGCTCTGTCTCTACCTGTCTCTTGATCTGTGTGTGTGTGTGTGTGTGGGCCTGTTTTTGTGTCCAGAGTTGAAGTTAATATATTTGTTAATGTTTTATTTGTTAATGAAGTGCTAGATACTTGAGTAGTTTTTCGATCAGATACTTTTTTTACTCTTACTCGAGTAACTATTGGTATTGTTACTTTTACTCTTACTTGAGTAAATATTTCCATAAGTACTTTTACTTTTACTTGAGTACAGAATTTGGGTACTCTACCCACCTCTGCCAGCGATCCTGTTTCACTCTGCTGCCCGGATCATGGGGAAGCAGACCAACCGTGACATGATGCACCCCCTCACTCCTATTCAGCAGAGGATGTGTTCCCCTTCTGAGCCTTGGTTCTTTTCAAGGTTTCTTCCTACAATTTAGTTTTTACTTGCCTCTGTCCCCTTTAGCTTGCTCATTGGGGGCTCGGACCCGGATTCTGTAAAGCTACGTTGTGACAACATCAGTTGTAAAAAGCGCTAAACACATAAATTGAATTCAGCTTGACATCACGAACAGATGGCCGGACATTCTCCTTCATTCTCATGAAGCAGCAAAACAGCCCCAGACCATCACACTACCACCACCACATGTTGGTATGATATTCTTTTTCTGAAATGCGATGTTACTTCTCAAACAGATGTAATGGGGGACACACCTTCCAGAAAGTTGAACTTTTGTCTCATCAGTCCACAGAGTATTTTGCCAAAAGTTTTTGGGATCATCAAGATGTTTTCTGGCTAAATTGAGATGAGCTTTAATGTTCTTTTTGCTGAGCAGTGGTTTTCATCTTTGCATTCTGCCATGCAGGCCTTTTTGCCCAGTCTCTTTCTCATGGTGAAGTCATGAACATTGACCTTAACTGAGGCAAGTGAGGCCTGAACTTCTTTGGGTGTTGTTGTGGGGTCTTTTGTTACATTTTGGATGAGTTGTTGATGCACTTTTGGGGTAATTTTGGTTGGCCAGCCACTCCTGGGAAGGTTCACCACTGTTCCATGTTTTCGCCATTTGTGGATGATGGCTCTCACTTTGCTTCGCTTGAGTCCCAAAGCTTTAGAAATGGTTTATAACAATACCAGATGGATAGATCTCAATTACTCTCATTTGTTTCTAAATTTCTTTGGATTTTGGCATGATGTCTACTTCACTTTGTCAGGCAGATCTTATTTAAGGTATTTCTTGATGGCAGTAATCAGGCCTGGGTGGGTGTTGCTAGAAATATTGAACTCAGGTGTGATGAACCACTGTTTTGTTTTAACAGCTTTAACAGCAGAAGAAGAAGGCTGTATTGATAGATGTGGCGACCTCAATTGATGATAACATAGGGAAGAAGGAACATGAGAAGCTCAAGAAATACCAAGGGCTGAGAGAAGAGCTAGAAATGTGGAATGTGAAGACACTGTGGTAATCGGAACACTCGGGGCAGTGACGCCCAAACTAGGAGCATGGCTTCAGCAGGTTCCAGGAACGGCATCTGAGATCCCTGTCCATCTCTTTTTTTTTTAAATGTCCAAAGCAAAATTGTCTTCAATAAGAATTGCTTAGTGGTAGAAAAGGGGCAAAGTTTGGAGACCACAGATCTACAGTTTAAATAAAACTGCAATAAATATGCTTGTTAATTAAACCTCAAGGGAAAAGGCAAAGCAAACAAGATCCAGACTCTCAGGTCCAAAGCATCTGTCTGTGGGAGCATGCGTTCAGTCGACTGTAGGAGTTCTCGGCTCTGAGCCTGAACTGTGCACTGCCTTTGTTAAAGGACTGGCTGGGGGCCAGGCATGATCACATGGGGGATGTGGGAGATTAGGCTGCAAGTTTAGGGAAGGAGGCCCATGTGGAGCACAAGAAAAACAAAAAAGTTGTGAATGTATGTCTCCACGTACTAAAACAGGAGAAAGAAAATCTGCAAGAACAGGAAAGAAATGTCAGAACTAGTTTGGAAGAGTTACAGGTAGAAACTATCACACTAGATATCAGCACATCAGTGGTGCCTAAAAGTTTTTAACTCTTTTTAAAGAATGTAACACATCATCTGATTTTCAAACAATGATGAAGGAACCCTAGTTAAACAAACACATGAATTATTGCATTTAGTCATGTATTTATTGAAAAAATTATCCAATAGCATATCTGTGTGTGGCAAAAGTAAGTTGCAATAAACATTTGCAGTAACTGTTGATCATTCCTGCATATCAGCTCGCATACAGAACAGCTTCAACTCATGGATGTTGGTGGGTTTCCACATTTTAATTGGATAAGGGGCAGAATTTTGACCTGTCCATTCCAGAACATTATCTTTATTCTTCTTTAACCAACTTTTGTTAGAAGTACTTGTTTGAGATTCAGTTTATAAACACATTTCTTGATATTTTACAATTCTCTGGTATAGTTCACAATTTATTGCTCCATCAATGATGGCAAGCTGTCCAGGCCAAGATGCAGCAAAACAGGCCCAAGCCAGAGTATTCTTTCCACGTTTCACAGATGGGATTAGGTTCCTATGAAGGAATGCAGTGTTTTTCTTCTCCTTATTTAATATATTTGTCAAACTTTAATGTTTCAGATCATCATACACATTTTTATATTATACAAAGATAATCAGAGTAAATACAAAATAAAAGTTTTAAATGATTTCATTTATTATGAAAAAAAAAACTATCAAACCCTACCTTGTGAAAAAGTAATTGGCCGATCATGAATTAACTGTGATCAACCACATTTTGGAAAGCTGGTTTAATTTAACTAATCATTTTTAATTTCAACAGGAAAATAGTGCCCTCCACAATTATTGGCACCCTTGGTTAAGATGTATTATTTGCCTTAAAATAAATTCAGTTTTTATTCTAGGAACATAATCTCACACTGGAAAGTGTAGAAAAATCTGACATTTAACTCAAATGAATCATTTTAAAAAATCACAAAAAAAATTATTAATAATAATACACTAATGCACACCCCTAACAATTGCTATAAAATTATTGTATTTTAAGCATTTTTGTAATTTCTAGTTTAGTAAAGTTAAAGTAAATAGGAACTTTTAATTAGTAATGAATGACTTCCTGTTTCCCTAGGGTATAAATATGATGTGACAGATTCCTACTGCTCTTAAACACTCTTTAATATGGGAAAGACAAGAGATCATTCCATTCAAGTATGGCAGATGTCTGTCAACCATCTTAAGTAATGGCAACAAGAAAATAGCTACTTGCCCAAACCTGTATGCATCTACAGTCAGAGGAATAAAAACTGCAGCAACAGTGACAAATAAGGTTGGACGAGGACCCAGGTTTATCTTGCTGCCACACACAGTAAGGAGGATGGTAAGAGAAATAAAAAATTCTGCTCGGCCACTTCTGGGTAGAGCAATACGATTCTGTCTGACTGTTAATTGGTGGATTCCAACCTCTTTATAAATAGTCTTGTAACCTTTTCTGGCTCATTGGCGTTACACAACTCTATTTCTGATGTCCTCAGATACCTCCTTTGTTCGACCCATGATACACATCCACCAATGGTTGTACATGTAATGAGGCTTTGCTGGGTCACTGTTTTTCAAAATAAAACAGGGTCTCCCCTCCCACACCCGTCATCACCTAGATTGAAAACACCAAACTCTGATTTCACCTTAAAATATAAATTAAATATTTTTAAATAAAATGATAACCCTATACATGTACTCATATTTGCTGATGTACATGATGTTATTATATATTTTTTCAGCCAGTGTTCTGCCAAAAACATGCAAAGACAAAATACACGTGTGTTGTGCAATGTGCTTTACAAGAATCTAAACTGAGCACATGTCTCTAAACTGAGCATATCTGAACCTTAGACGTTCTGTTTACATGTATAAATATAACTAATGGTTTGAATAATAGCAGCCCAAGAATAAAAGTTCTTTAAATAGAACTGTGCTAATCTTTTCAAAGCTCATCTGCAAATAGACAACATCACTGAACTGTTTATCTATGGCCTGTGCCAGCAGCTCAGACTGTTTGTTTTAAATAAGAGCAACATTGTTTGATATATGTGTACAATATCGTAGCTATGCTTTGAAATGAAATAAATCCTGAGGAAAACTATACCTGTACACTAAGCAACTATCAATACCTTAGGATAAATAAAAACTGGTTATGATGTATCAAGGTGGCAAAGCATTTTGGGACATGCTTCTAATTTGGTAGAGCAATATGAAATGCACTGACAAGATGATTCACTGGAAACAGTAGTAAACCACGAATGGTACAAATGTTCAGCAGCTTATTCAAGTGAGCTCAGCAAACACAAAAAGTGAACATGAACACTGTACATCACATTGTATTGATCTTTTAGTTTCTTTTTTTTTACCACAGTTAAAAAGAACTTCATCTTTGCTAATGGTGACTCAAGGTGGGAAAATTCAGTTCAGTTTATTTTAATTGATAATGATCATTAAGAGACAATGTAGTTTGTCATTCGAATTGCTAAACTTGTCTAGGTCTGAATCTGTGTTAGCTCTAGCATAATGTAATATTTATCATCTACAATCTATAAGATAGGTCATGTGTGGTAAATCAATATTACAATAATACAGGCATAAATGTGTTTTAGAAATTCCATTCTACCATTTAAATTATGTTAACCGTTATCTAAAAATAAAAGTAACACAGCATGTCTAATAAGAGATCAAAATAAAACAACAAAATATCATAACAAGAAAAGCTGCTTTGGTAGCCATGTAAATCTCACGTATATCTCATTTAAACTGGAATATAGAGCCATTTGCACTGTCACATCACAGTACCTCTGTCAAAAACACAGAGCACTGTTAGGTCTTCAGATAGCAAGCAAAGATAAAAGTCACTGAATCAGTGTTTACTGGTTTTGAGTCTACTCAAAGATAGCATAGTCAATTCTGAGCAGACATGATGCTGCAAAAAACGTCTGCAAGGCAATGTTAGTCAAGACTTTGGATCAGACATTAAGACATGTGACTTGATTTGACTGGCTAGAACAAACTCCAAAAAGAAAAAAAAAACCTAAAGAGAGTTTTAAAGATTGGCGATTTATAGAGGATATTTGTGTACCATCCAGATGTTACCTCAACAGCATAAGAATTCAAGTCTAAGCAACATTTTTGCCTGTATTAAACAGCTTTATTTGGGATTATCCAATATCCTCCTATAATGAAACATAATAACGGATGCTGGGGTTCTCACTAACAAGAAACCCCTCTGCCTTGTAATGGACATGTGCAATGTGTTACATCTAATAAGCTCTATATATGATCAGTACATTCTGACCCAAGGTTCGCTTGCGATAAAGGGATGATCATGTTTATTTACAGTTGTCATCAGAGCCTTTTCATTGGGTTTAAACTAATACTATTCTTTGTGTTATATAAAGCCTTAATTGTTTTTACGACAAGCATTGGAAGGTTCAACGAAGAAGCCAGATTACACTAAGGATTTCTACAACCGGATTAACCCTAGCTTTAAGCACCTTATTTAGTTACAAGAAGTGAAAATAATCAATAAGCCCGTCTGTAGAGTTGGTATAAAGAGGCCCAGTTCTGTGGAGACATCAGAGCCTGGAGGAGAACCGCAAAGAGAGTTCCTACACCACTGCTTTCCATTTATTCCTTTAACACCAACCAACATCAGAACAAACAGGTAAGTGCTGGCATTTTTTTTGCTGACCTTTTAAAGGATTAGGTTCAGAACTGACAATACCATACATTGTAAATGTTCGATTTTCTAAAGATAATCTCATACTGTCACTCATAGGAATCTAATTTCAGCAGTAAATTAGAAGACTGAAATGTGAAATACATAGACAATGAATGAAGCAGAATGTGTGGAAACGAGAACGACTTGAATTCCGTTGTCCTTTCTGTGCCGTTCAGAATGGAATACTTCAAGTTTGCTCTGCTTGTGGTCTTCTTGTCCTGCATCGAGCGCTGTTGGTCGTCTACTTGTTTGGTGGACAGTTTCACAGTCAAGCAGGACTTTGACCCAAAAAAAGTGAGTGTAGAGAATTTAAAAGAGTGAGAGTGAAGACCTGAATGGCAATGTGTTGGGTGAAAATATCCAGTACATATATAGCTAGCTGCCATGGCTAATGTGTATAAGGCCCATTAAACTGAGCTTATCACTCACAGTATGCAGGAAAATGGTACGCCCAGCAGAAGAAAGATCCTGAGGGACTCTTCCTCCAGGACAACATTTCTGCAGAATACACTATTGATGAAGATGGCACCATGACTGCTTCCTCCAAGGGTCGTGTTACTCTGTTTGGGTGAGTTAAGAACAGAGTAGTTAACAAACAGTACAAAGTATTACTAATGAGGAATAAGGACAAAATGAAAGCAAGTCTTGACACTGAAATAGAAAGTAACTAGTGTGAACTGTCCTGTTGTCTTCTAGATTCTGGGTTGTGTGTGCTGATATGGCTGCCCAGTACACTGTGCCTGACCCCACCACCCCTGGGAAAATGTTCATGACCTACCAGGGCCTGGCCAGTTACCTGTCAAGTGGAGGTCAGTTAAAACACATTGAAACAGCTTCATACATTAAAAAAGTAGCTTACTTAGCATCAGAATTGCATTCTTCTTGATCCATATCACAACATAGTTCATTCATATACTATAGGTGACAACTACTGGGTCATTGATACTGACTACGACAACTACGCTATCACCTACGCCTGCCGCACCCTGAAGGATGATGGCACCTGTGATGATGGCTATTCCCTGGTTTTCTCTCGTAACCCCCGTGGTCTGCCCCCTGCCATCCAGCGCATTGTACGTCAAAAGCAGGACGAGGTCTGCATGGCTGGGCAGTTCCAGCCAGTGCTACAGTCAGGTGAGGCTAAATGTATGAGTTTCACAGGGAGACGCACTCTCCTTAACTCTGTAACCAAGCAGTTAAGCTAAAGCACTTATTCCCAGTAATCTTCTAGTTCCATTGCATTTTATAGTAGAACTGTATGCACAGCAAAATCCAAGACATAAATAAATACACTACATGTTTAAGTCAATGTAGTAATTGGTAAATGTTTAAGAAGGTCAGAAATGTGACTTTTCCCCTTTTGGTCCACAGGAGCTTGCTAAACTGAGAGAGGTTCTTTTAAAACCTGAGAAGAGACACGTGGAGGCATCTGATAGCAGCATTTAATTCAGAGAACAAAGAAGACATCAGAGACAAACTGTTTGACCGTCACCAAGGGAAATCTGTGTATCTGTGAAAATAAATATTTTTTAAACAAAACATCTGTATTGAAGTGTTTAAATAGAATGGACATGTGAGAGTTAAGACCTCAGTACAAGTGCTAATATGTTTTGTGCATTGGTATTGATAAATCTATTGAAATATGAGGAGCTAAACTGTTACTACACTACTTTGTTGAATAAATCACACTTATTTGTAATACCATATAGCACACTGGTAGCCAATAAAACTGAAGTAAGGTGAAAATCTAATTAGGAACAAATCTGAGAAAGAAGACAATCCTTCCCTCAGTTGTCAGTAGTTTGGTTTTTATGTGTTATATATTTTTACATTTTACGTTATACATTATACGACTACAAGTTACCACATGACACATTGGTATGGGCTCCAAGGCACCACATATCAAACTAAACATATTTATTATTTTTTAAAGTATTATTTTGGGACTATGTTGTGCAAAAAAAGAGAGTATTTCATATTACCCTGTAAATACCCTCAAGACACTTCCATGTAACTGCCTTAATGCTTGAGAAATAAAATACAGCAATATGAAATTTAAAAATCTTGAAGATATTATATGTTATGTATGTTATTGTCTACATAAAATATTTTATATAGATCAGAAACAGTTAATTTCAGAAATATACTGTGTTAACAGTTTGGCTGTTCCTACCCTTGTGACAGCAGGAGTCTGAGTGTATGCTTGCTTTGATTATTGTTTTAGCATAAGAATATTAAAAAAGTAAATTTAAATAAACTTCTCAATTTGGTTTGTGTGTAGTTTCACGCAATCTGCTTTGGGGATCTTACCAAATCTTATAACATTCTACTGTTGTCCAAAGAAAACCATGTGTCTCTATTTTTTAATTTGTACTTTTTTAATCATTTTGGCCGAGTCCAACCAATGGTCACATGATGCACTGTCTCAAATCTGGAATAATTGTTGCATGTTAAACTGTAAAACAGCCTTATTACCATTATTACTGAAAACAAACAATAGCAACACTAAACTCTATTGTCAGCACTTAATTATTCAGTTCTGTAACAATCTGCCAAAATGCAGGTTAATAATTATAGCTTTTAACTTTGAATATATCCATCAAACTTCAACAGACAGCAACTTCAGTCTTACTGATGCATGAAAATGAGGACAATAAAGTTCTTATTCTGTAGAACAAATTCTCTTGGCAGCTGCCAGTTGATCTTTTCTGCAGACAACAGATTGCCTGTGCAGGACTGATGAGGGCCTTTCCTGAAGAAATCTGTTTCAGACAAGCCAGGGTTAATGATTTAAGTGGCTTTTAAGGGTCAGTTAGTCTTGGTTGCTAGGGTAATGTAACAACATGGAAAAGTACAGACATGGACTCTGACACAATTTGACACACTACTTTAAATGGCATATATGCAATAGTAGAAAACATCCAGTCAATTACACCATGGCTGCTATTTATATATATTTTGTATAGAGACCATGACCTCAATAATTTCTTGCACCCCTACCCCTTGTACAGATTAGTCAGAGGGTTAGAAAAAATCCACTTTTTGGTAAAGTAGCTTCATCTTACACTAAAAACTGTAAATAAATTCACTCAAAGGTAAACATATCCTTCACCATTTCTTTTAAACACAACTACCACAATTATTTAGCCTTCTATTTAATATTTTGCACAATTCCCATTAAAAATAAAGCACTGATACTTCTTCTATAACATTTTATAAGGTTGGCGGATACACATCAGGGCATCAGAGACCATTATTCTTTACAGAATATTTGATTGTTTATGGTCCAATGCCTTCTCTTGTGCACTCTCCTCTTCATTTCAAACCATGGGTTTTCAATGGGGTTCAGGTCAGTGGACAGAGATGGCCATGACAGAAGCTTGATTTTGTGGTCAGTTAAGCATTTCTGTATTGATTTTGCACACAAGCTTCTGATCATTGTCCTGCTACAGGATCCAGCTATGACCCAGTTTTAGTTTCCTGAAAGAAAAGGGCGGATTTTGATTTAAAATGTCTTCATAGAGTCCATGATGCCATGCACCCTAACAATGTTTCCAAGACCTTTAGATGAAAAACAGTCCTACAACAACATAGACTCAACAGCACATTTTACAGATGGAAAAGGGTTATTTTCATTATAGCCATCTGTCTTTTTCCATCTGTCTTGCAAATTTCCCACTTGTGGGACAATAAAGGATTATCATAGCTTATCATTTTACACCAAAAAACACATTGAGTGTTCCTGCCAAAAAGCTCAGTCTGTGTTTTATCAGATCATTGTTTGTTACAAAGTTTGTAACAATTACAGTTCATGTTTTATTATTGGCCTTACAGTAGAAATAGGCATTTTCAAGGGTAGATATTGTTTTATAACCTAAAATATTAAGGTCAACACACTTCACCCTCATTTATTTTATTCTTTCCCATGTTGATGGATGACTAAAAGAATTTGGCCTCAGTGTCATGTTTATCTCAGTTTATCAGGAAGTCATTAATTACAGCTTAAAAGTTCATACACACTCCAATCAACTTGTACAATTTAAATGGGAAACATACTTTTAATTACATTGTGCTCACAATAATTTCAAGGGCTGCCAGTAATTACGGCACATGTAATTTCATTAACAATAATTATAGTACAGTGCAAGTATTTTTAAACAGATAACAAAACTCAATGAATGTTAAAGAAAGTTTACCATTTTTCACCCAGGCCTCATTGATGATAAAGATGATGATAAAGATGATGATGATTAAATGTATAATTCAAAATTATTTATAAATGGCTTAGGCAAACTACACAAATTGATTTAGAGTTCAGAAACACACTGTTCCTCTGGAGATGGGACTGGATATGTGGCAGTACTGACTATGTAAGTGGTTGTTATGTATTTGAACAATTATATGTCTGTGACACCCTTACTGGCAAAGTCTTACTGTTTACTGTGTGTAATTTACAGACATTTAACAGTATGCAGATTTTGTTGCAAAGCCAGCCTTAGGTTACTGTACCATTACAAATCACTGAAACCTATAATTTCAGATTGCAGACTTTCTAGAACAGACTTTCTATTACTGCTGTTTCTAAGACTACGACACTTGTGCTTAAAAATTATTTATATTTTTTTGCATTTAACATTGAAATTAAGAGCAATGGTGTAACAAGGTTTAGTCAGTTGAGATGACTAAAAGAATAAAGAATTTTAACTAAAATAAATATGGAACAGAATCTAACTTTTATTTTTGCATTATATTGATTCACAACTGTCAACATTTATATGGCTAAAAAACAAAATTCATTTAGTGTCATTTGTTCCAGACACTTTTTTTTTTTTTTTTACTTTGACTAACTTTATTTGTCACTGACCCATAGATAGTGGTGTGAAAATTGTTTGCCCTCATCCTGATTTCTTAATTTTTCCAAGTTTTTCACACTTAAATGTTTCAGATGTGTCAAATACAACACAAGTAAACACAAAATGCAGTTTTTAAGTCAAAGATTTTATTATTAAGGAAGAGAAAAATCCAAACCTACATGGCCCTGTGTGACAAAGTGATTGCCCCCTAAACCTATGAACTGGTTGGGCCCTTAACAGCAACAACTGCACTGAAACATTAGCGGTAACTTGCAATTAATCTTTAACAGCTGTGGAGGAATTTTGACCCAAACTCATCTTTGCAGAATTGTTGTAGTTCAGCCACATTGGAGGTTTTTCGAGCATCATTGTTCTGCTGCAGAACCCAAGCTTGTTTCAGCCTGAGCTCACGAATGGCTGATGGCCCGACATTCTCCATCAGGAGTTTTTAGTAGACAGCAGAATTCATGATTAATTTATCACAGCAAGTCTTCCAGGTCCTGAAGCAGCAAAATAGTCTCAGACCATCACACTACCACCACCATGTTTTACTGTTGGTATAATGTTCTTTTTCTAAAATGCATTTCTACTTCTACGCCAGGTGTAACGGGACACGCACCTTCCAAAAAATTTAACTTTGTCAGTCTACGTATTTTCCCAAAAGTCATGGGGATCATCAAGATGTTTTCTGGCTAAATTGAGACGAGCCTTGATGATCTTTTTGCTCAGCCGTGGTTTTTGTTTTGGCACTCTGGCATGCAGGCCATTTTTGCTCAGTATCTTTATTATGGTGAAGTCATGAACTCTGACCTTAACTGAGGCAAGTGAGGCCTGAAGTTCTTAAGATGTTGTTGTGGGTCTTTTGTGACTCTTGGATGAGTTGTCGCTGTTCTCTTGGGGTAATTTTGGTCGGTCGGCCACTTTTGGGAAGGTTCACCACTGTTCCATGTTTTCGCCATTTGTGGATAATGGCTCTTACTGTGCTTCGCTGGAGTCCCAAAGCTTTAGAAATGGTTTATAACCACACCAAATGGATAGATCTCAATTTCTTTCTTCCTCATTTGTTCCTGAATTTCTTTGGATCTCATCCTGATGTCTAGCATTTGAGGATCTTTTGTTCTACTTCACTTTGTCAGACTTTATTTAAGTGATTTCTTGATTGAGAAAAGCTGTGGCAGTAATTAGGCCTGGGTGTGGCTAGAGATATTGAACTCAGGTGTGATGAGCCACTGTTAAGTGATGTTTTAACAGAAGGGGCAATCACTTTTTCACACAGGCCCATGTAGGTTTTGATTTTCTTTCTCCTTCACTTAAACACTGAATTTTGTGTTTACTTGTGTTGTCCTTGACTAATATTAAAATTTGTTTGATGATCTTAAACACAAGTATGACAAACATGGAAAAAAAAAAATCAGAAAGGGGTAAACATTTTTTCACACCACTGTATATCATTATTTTTCAAATCTGATAAAATCTAAACTTGGGACAAATGAATAGACAGCATTTTGAAGTGAAACATTTATATATATATCTGTCTGTCTTACCTTGCCACACTACTGGAGTTCGAATCACAATGTTTTCTGCACCCTCTGGTGGTAGTTCCTTTTTTCCTTGGGTAAGCGGAACGTCCAAATGCAATCACAGAAATGTCAAGTGCTCATTATTGTAACAGATATGCATACATAGACACCACTTTCATATAGAAGCAATATTAGTCTTATAGGTTTACATACACCTTTTCGGATTTTGCAACAATAAAAACAGGATAATAAACCCAAATTACTCTGTGAGTTACATGTTTTGTATCTTTTTGGTGTCTCAAGCCCACACTGCAAGACTAAGATTAAATGTTGTACTCTATATGACCAAAAGTATGTGGACACCCTTCCAAATGACCAAGTTCAGCTGTGTAAGCCACACCCATTGCTAACTGGTTTATAAAATCAACCACAGTTCATTCCGTCTCTGGAGAAAAAATCTTACAGTGAAATGGAACATTCTGAGCAGCTCACAAGCTAAATGTGACACAGTCATAGGATGCTAGCTTTACCAAGGTGAGTAATTTCAGAGATCTGCCCCAGGCCACTGCAAGTCCTGGTATTGTTAAATGAAAGTGTCTAGGAGAAACCACAGCTAATCCAGTAAGCAACCAAACTCAAACTGCACCTGAAACTAGATTATCATAGCAATTGTGTGAGTAGTTTCATGGACGGCTGAGCAGATGCCCACAAGCTTATGATCACTATGGGCAATGCCAAACATTGGCTGGAGTGATGTAAAGCATGCTGCCACTAGACTCTAGAGCAGTCAGATAAATCCTGCTTTAATATCTGGTGGATGAATCTGGTTTGGCAGATGCCTTAAGGAATGTTAGTGCCAACTGAGACCTTCACAATATAAGATTGTCACTATAGAAGTATGCAGATCAAAAGAGTTTACAATAACACAATTAGTGTGATTTTATATATTTAGCTTAAATTTACATAAACATAGCAGCAAAAGAACCTTTCTACTACTTAATTGATCTCCTGCATGGAGACAGTTGCATGGATTGCTCAGGTATGATTTTCAAATCCTGAAGGTTCTGTGGTTCCCTTCTATGAACACTGAGCTTTAGTTGTTTCTATAGATTTTCTATAAGATTCAGGTCAGGTGATTGGCTGGGCCATTCTAGCAGTTTTATTTTCATTTTCCAAAAATAATTGAGAGTTTCTTTGTCTGGATGTTAGAGATCATTGTCTTGCTAAAATGTCCACCCTCAATTCACCTTCACCATCCTGGTAGATGGCACATTGATGGACATTCTCCTTCAGGAGTTTTTGGTAGACAGCTGAATTCATAGTTCCATTTATCACAGGAAGTCTTCCAGGTTCTGAAGCAGCAACACAGCCACAGACCATCACACTACCACCACCATGTTTTACTGTTGGTATGATGTTCTATTTCTGAAATGCGGTGTTACAGATGTAATGGGACAAACACCTTCCAAAAAGTTCAACGTTTGTCTCCTCAGTTCACAGAGCATTTTAATTGTTGGGAATCATCAAGCGTGCGTGCGTGCGTGCGTGCGTGTGGTGTGTGTGTGTGTGTGTGTGTGTGTGTGTGTGTGTACGTGTACGTGTGCTAGTGAAAGGTCTATGTTCCACTGTGTTGTTTGTACACGTGGGTCCCATTTTCTACACCACCTGCCTTGAGAAAATGTGACAATCATGTGTGTGCCTGAGTAATTGAATGATGCAGGTTAACCATGGCAAGCAAGGTAGAAAGCTAATGTTAAGCGAACAGTGTTGTAACAGTAATTAACCTTTGTCCTTGTCCCAAACTACCCAATGTTGGGTTCTTGAATTTTAGGATGTTGGGGCTGGAAAGAAAGAAAAAAAAAAAAAAGGAAAATATTTCAAATGTTTTATAACAACTTAAATGTTATTATAAAAAAATCTAAATTTAATAGCTGCTCTTCGAAAAAAGTTGGAAGACAGTCATGTTAACCATGGTGTTACATCATGTTTAATCTTTTGAGAACTGGGGAGATTAGTTGTTGCAGTTCTGCAAGTTAATTTTTTGCCCATTCCTGGTTTATGCATCACTTCCGCTGCTCATCAGTCCATTGTCTGATTTTCCTCCTCACGATGCTCTATACATTTTAAATTGTAGATAGATCTGGACTGCTGGCAGGTCAGTCAAACACATGCAGTGTCTATGAAGCCACACTGTTGTGTATAGAATGAGGCCTGGCACTGACACGGTCTTGCCTTGTGTTGACACCGCCTTGATGGTAGAATATGTCTCCCTAAAATCTCAAAATGAACCTCTGTGTCAATTGGATCTTTAAGATAAATATTGAAAACACTGGACATCTTTTCTTTGACCTGTTATTAGGCAAAATAAAAATAATTAGGTAATGAATAATAAACAATAAAAGAGAATGAACAAATCACACATTCTTGTTTTGAAGCATTAATTTTTTAAATCCCAACTTCTCCCCAGAAATGGTGTTTGTATTCATAAAGAAACCTTCTAACTCTGAGTTTGATCATAATCCCACAAAGGAGGGCCAATAAATAATAATTTGCCGACACTGTTAATTCTGCTAATTGCTTGCTGCAGTCCATCCACAACATGCTTAAAGTCACAGACTCTTATCAACTAACCCTTGCACTTGGACATAAATTCACTACAACCTTATAATATAATAAGTAACCATACCTGGATAACTGCCAGAACATGAAACATTAACAGGTATGTAACGCTGAAGCATTTATTCCTCCTTAAAGTATGACCACATTATAATTTTCTAGGCAGTTACAGGCTGAACAAAGGTAAATGTGTCAGATACTGTAGTTTCGGGCGCTTAGGCAGGCATGCATTCTGCAGCATATTTCAGAAATAAACAGCACTGAAATATGCAAGGCCTTCCCTGAAAAAGACATTGTCTGGATGGAATCATATGTTACCCAAAAACCTGTATCTACCTTTCAGCATTGATGCCTTTCTGCCCATTCCAGTACTAATGCACCCCCATACCCTCAGAGATTTAGGCTTTTGAATTGAGCACTGATAATAAACTAGATGGTCACTCTCTTTAGTCTTTAGTTTGGAAGACATGACATACATATTTTCCAAACAAAATTTTAAATAATATTTTGGCAGACCAAAGAACAGTTTGCTTTCTTGAGTTTCCTCAAGAAGAACAGTCTCTTCTGAGCTTTCTTCACCAGGTGGGTGGTGTTAACTGTCCACTTCAGGTTCTTTGTGATGTGGAGCCCCAGGCATTTGATATCATCCATCCTCTCTACTTCCCCTCCATTAATATCGAGGGGGAAAGGGGTCGTTTTCAACAACAATCTCCTTTGTTTTAGATGTGTTCAGGACAAGGTTGCTGTCTGAGCACCACTGTACCAGATGTTGAAGCTCCTCTCTGTAGTGGGTCTCATCTCCTCCTGTTATCAGACCCACTATAGTGGTGTCATCAGCAAACTTCACTATAGTGTTGTTGGAGTGGATGGGTGCACAGTCATGGGTGAACAGGGTAAATAATGCTGGGCTGAGGATGCAACCCTGTGGTGCTCCCGTGTTCAGGGTGAGAGTGAATGATGTGCAGTTTCCCACCCTGACATTTTGTGGTCTGTTGTTCAGGAAATCTAGAATCCATGAGCAGTGAGTGGTGGTTAGTCTAAGATTGTTGAGCTTGTTAACCAGTTTGTGCGGGATTATAATATTGAAAGTGGAGCTGAAGTCAACAAATAGCATCCTCGCATATGTGTTGGGATGCTCCAGATAGGACAGGGTAGCATGAAGTGTAATTGAGATTGCATCCACTGTTGATCTGTTCCCACTGTGAGCAAACTGGTGGGTGTCCAGATCAGTGGGAATGCTGTCCTTGATGAGCGTGAAAACGAGCCTCTCAGTAATCTGATTTTCAGCCTTGTCCCTTGTGCACAGAGAATTTTCAAAATTCTTGGAATCTTTTGATGTGAATATGCACTCCATATGATGTGAAAAGTTCTCAATTTTATGTTTATTCTGAAGTATTCTAACATTTGTAGATGCAGTTTTTGTGTAAACTGTTGATCTGCCCATCTTTAATTCTGAGAAACTCTGCCTCTCTAAAATACCCTCCCAGGTGTTTTTTTTAGTACCGCTTACTTTTCCAGCCCCTTGCTGCCCTATCCCAATTTTTCTGAGATGTTTATCATCAAATTCAAAATGATCTCAAATTTTTTACTTGTACTAAATTTAAACATTTAATATGTTCCCAATTAGGGGTATAAATTATGATTTAGAGTGTCCTCAAGATTCAGATCTATATAGATTTTTTAGCCATTATTTAGCAATGTCCAATACACTGGTCTGCAGTCAGTATGAAATTTGATGGAATAATGAATACCATCATAATTTAAGCAGTTTGACAACTATAGGCTAAACAGCAGTTAGCTAATACAAACATGAGATGTGACTCATCTCAAGCACATCCTTGCAATAAGTGACTTGGTCAGTTACTTACCAGGATATGAGTAAACATTTATATGTAAACAGGTTGGGCCTGAGCTGTGTGGTTAATATGTACATGACATGTAGGTTGTGTGTGTTTAATTCTCTGCATGGCTGACAGCAGTGTGTCTGAGCAGGAACAATATGTTTTAGTTAATGCTAAAAATGAACAGAAACAATATAGAAAATTTGTTGCTTAGTCTTTGGAAGGAATAAAAAACACCCGTGTTAAATACATGCTTTGTGTTATATAAGAATAATTTCAGAAATTTGAACAATTCTACAGCACTGTTTGCTAGAACTTATTATATGATCGTAGTAACAGTAGAATGTAAGCCAGTCTCCCTTAAATGGGCTTTGAACAAAAGACTTTTCATTATGGGGCACAAGTCTGTCTTTCAACAGCACTGCTGAGCAATCAGTACCATCTCTATAAACTGCATATCATGTAAAAAAGGACCCCCAGTGTCATGAAACATTCATTTTCTACAGAGACATTCACCCATTTATGTTCAGATATTCTCAGTCATGACTGTGGGAGGCACTGTTTCCATAGTGACAAGCCAGATAGCCCACATCTCACCCCTCCCCCTTCTCTCTCCATCTGTCCTGGATTGGCTGCCGGTGTGGAGACCTCACTAAGAAGCGACATTTTTTCCCATCATCCCTTGCCCCATTCAAAGCAAGCTAATCCAGCAGATGCACAGCAGAAAATCCAGGAAGCAAGGCATGGCAAATGTATTCTGCACTGTACTTACTTGCTCTTTTGATGAGGGTGAGTTGCTCTTTGTCTCTGGTTCTATTTTGGCCCTTCACTGCAGGCTTTGTCAATGACAGATTCCCATGTATCTGAAGACACATGGAAGACCTGAAATCAGAACAGAAATTTGCTATTTGGATGAAAATGTGGAATGGATCTTGCTCATCTTAATCTGTATATGTCTATTCGTAGTTTACATATATTACATTGTTTATGGGATTAAAAAACGCAATATAATCATGTTAAATTATTTAGAGTATTATACCAGTACGGTTAGTATGGTTAAATGATTAAATATACAGCTTGGATTATTACATATTACATATTTATACAATCAGTAATTCTCTCATTGGTTCTTATACAAAGACACTTACCCTATTTTAAATAATCTGAACAGCAATATAAAATGATGACAGATTACTAAAACTGACAGTACTGAGTAAATGAAGGATATACACCACTAATAGACATAAAGGCCTTAGTCAACAAAGTGGAGCAGTACAGACTAATACTCAAGAAAAGACTTGGAACAAAAAATAATGTCGCTGAAACATCAATTGGGCACAAAGGGCAACAAATTACTATTATTAAATGCTAACAAAAGCACTCTACATACAGCATTTCCAGGCTATGTCACTGAGGCGTTGTGCCATTCGCTCTTTTTCGTTTGTGTTGCGTTGTTTGGAAACTTCATTATGGCTTCATTAAGCGTAAGGCCGACTCTACAGTTACGGTCAGGAACTGTTTCACTTCATTACCACTGTGTATGTGATCCATGTGTTTATTTTACCTGCACTCTCACTGCTAACAAACTACAACTCCCAGAAAGCATCTCTCCTTCCACCTCTTTTCCACCTGTATTACCCACCTGTTTTCCCACACCAGACACTACGCAGGCCACAATGCATTGCTCCCCATGAAATACATCACATCCCACAACAAACGCCTATGAGAGAGACTTGTGTTAGCTATATGTATGCTACTCATTCATGTTTAATTAATATTTGCCATCATTACATGCATGAGTTTCGACATACAGTAAAATTCATGTTACGTTGCGTTCAGAGGAACGGAATTCCACATAACTGGAGGACCCCCATGTATGTATGCAAAACCTATTTTTACACTCTCAGTGACCTGATTCACACCAGCGGTCACAAGACAAAGATCATTTTATTTGGTTTTAACATTCATTGACTTGCCTTCAGAAAAAAGCTTGCTGAAAACTTTGATGTGATTGATATAATAATAAATTAGGATTCATACTTTCTACCCTTGAAACAAAATATATTAGACAAAATTAACCTAGGGCATTGAGAGGGCATAGATGATTGTTTAACTCAGGGCATAGACATGAGCAACATTGGGTAAGAGATGAAGAAAAGTGGTTAATAAGTAGTTAAAACGTTTATGTGTGCAATCTTAAATAACAGGATGCACAAGTTAAGTAGCAGGTTGGGATAGTAATATGTGACAATCGTGAGCCAGATGCTGACATTTAGTTGCCCCTTCAGGTAAGGTACGCAATGTGAAGAACACAACTTGAATAGACACTGCATGGATGAGAGCATTCAGTGCAAAATGGACTGCACCCTTTGCCCTGATCCTGCTGATGTTGCTCAATGCAGGACTTGACAACCTACTATCACTATGGCAGCCCCACCCCTTGTGCTTTCAGCCTATAAAAACGGGCAATATCTTACAAGCTACTGCCTTTATGTTTGTTATATCATGTGTGAACACACTTGAACTCTTTAAGTGTTTTGAGACAGGCTAGGCAAGGTGACCAGGGGAATTTTATGTATTTTTTCTTTGTTTTTATTTTTTCTTTTGACGAATAGAAGTTGCCTTTAAACATTATGATCACCTGGATCTGATATACCACTGAGTTACCTTCAAATTGCATTTTCTGGGTGAGTGATTTTTTTCTGTAACAAGTTTATTATGTTATAATAGTGCATTTCTGCATACTTTGCAGACATGGGGAGGAAAAAAAGAAAATCTAGCTGGAAGCATGGTACAGTCAAGGTTTAGATCTAGAAACAACTGGTTTGGGTTAAATAGGAGTTATATATTATCTATAGTTGATCTACAGATTTTCTAACATATTTCATGCCACATCCATTGGTTGGAATATTTTTAATGGTTAAAATAGTTCAAACCTCCGGAGACCCTACCTAGATTTGACTTGGTTTGGTTAGAATTATTAAAGTGTGGTGAGGTAAATATTTTAAGCAATTTGTATGTACATTCATGAAATGGTTTATTCCATATGAGATGCACAAATCCAACAGTGTACAAGTTGTCTTCAGGCTCAGCTTTCATTTGCAGGAAGGAAGCGCGAATCAGAACACATCAGTTTGCTTTAATGACATAAAGATAGGTTAGTGTGATACAACTTCACACATTGTTTACTCTTTCATGTTTTAAGGATATAAATGTTCATTTCTTGCTGTACATTTAAGAGGTTTGGGTATTGTGGGTGAATAAATAAATATTCTCATTTTTTCATCTATTATTACTGCCATAAAAACAAACAATTAGTTCATGCTGACCCCAGTAAATGCCTCCTATACCTTGGATACAAAGTTGTGTCAATAAACTTCAAAACCAAGGTCAGTAATAAATTAAAGGTTATGGTCTTACGGCAATCCTTTGTTGACTAGGTCAGTTTAATAACTTCTATCATAAAACAAAGGAGTATTTTTAAACAGCTGTTAAATAAAATCTACAAGAAATTTTGAACCATTAATTCTATAAGCATAAATCCATATCAGTCACTTTAAATTCTCATTAATAAACATAATGACCTTCTGATAACGTAATAAAATACATTTTTTGCCTTTATTATTATTTTAAAGTGTGACCACAGTAGTGTTATTGTGGGTGTGTGTGTGTGTGTGGGTGTGTGTGTGAATTTTGCATCCCATATGTATCTAATACATTTCAGTTTAAGCTTGTAGTTAATGAGTGCTCTATTTAAAGTAACAACCAAGTCAATAATAATTTTACAAAGCTTTTAAATCAAGGGTCTGTTTTACAAGTACCATTTTAGTGTTGATTACTTGTTTGTCTCTTTTTCAACTTTCAGGAAACAATATAACAGCCTCATCAGGACATGGGTACATCATCACTGGAAGTCATGGAGGATGTAAAATCTCTACCCATGAGCTCTTTGGAACGCAAAGCTCGACAGAGAAAAAGACCACTAGACACTATTAGGACCAAACTGTACCGTCAGCTTTCTTGTTCAGTGCCCAAAGTGAAGAGTACACTAACAGGCTTCTTCCCTGTAGTGCTCTGGCTGCCAAAGTACAAGATAAAAGAATATATGTGGGGTGACCTGATGTCGGGAGTCATAGTGGGGATCATTCTTGTGCCTCAAGCCATTGCTTACTGCCTATTGGCAGGCCTGGAACCTGTTTATGGTTTGTACACCTCATTTTTTGGAAATCTCATCTATTTCATCTTGGGCACATCCAGGCATGTATCTGTGGGTATTTTCAGTCTGATGAGTTTAATGGTGGGGCAGGTTGTAGACAGAGAGGTATATTTGGCTGGCTTTGATTTGAGTGATGAGAGTAAGCAAAACTCATGGAACATTACAGAAGACTACAGCCAAACTGCAATTAATCTCACCACAAAGGCCTTTAATATGGAGTGTGGAAAGGAATGCTATGCTATTAGCATAGCAACAGCGCTAACATTCCTTGCTGGAATTTACCAGGTACTATATTTTCTTAGACTTTAACATTAATAAAAGTACATATGTTTACTGTGTAGAGCTAATTATTTGCATTTTCTCTCCAGGTACTGATGGCTGTGTTTAGACTGGGTTTTGTGTCCATTTACCTCTCCGCTCCAATGCTGGATGGCTTTGCCACTGGTGCCTCATGCACCATTCTAACTGTTCAGGCTAAATATCTACTGGGTCTCAAACTCCCACGCCACCAGGGCTATGGAGTAGTTGTGGTGACTTGGATTAACATATTCAAGAATATACACCAGACCAACTTCTGTGATATGATCACAAGTGCCATCTGTATTGCTGTGCTAGTGGGAGGGAAGGAGCTCCAGGATAAGTACAAGAATCGTCTGAAGATGCCACTGCCCACAGAACTTGTAGTAGTGGGAGTTGCTACCATAGTGTCCCATTTTGCAGATCTCAATGGGCAGTATAGCTCTAGTATCTCAGGTGCCATTCCTACTGGTTTCATTCCCCCCAAGCTCCCAAGCTTTGAGCTGATGCCAAGAATAGCATTTGATGCCATTCCACTGGCTGTGATCAGTTTTGCCTTTACTGTTTCCTTGTCAGAGATGTTTGCTAAAAAGAATGGATACACAGTCAGACCAAACCAGGAGATGTTGGCAATAGGGTTTTGTAACATAATTCCGTCCTTCTTTCACTGCTTCACTACAAGTGCTGCCCTGGCCAAAACTATGGTGAAAGACTCAACAGGCTGCCAGACACAGGTTTCTAGTGTAGTGAGTGCCTTAATAGTGCTGTTAGTCCTTTTATTTTTAGCCCCATTTTTCTACTCCCTGCAGAAGTGTGTCCTTGCCTGCATCATTATTGTAAGCCTTAGAGGTGCCCTGCATAAATTCAGAGATGTTCCCAGGCTTTGGCGTCTCAGCAAGATTGATGCAACTGTCTGGATAGTGACCATGCTTTCTTCTGCTTTAATTAGCGTGGAGCTTGGTCTAGTGATCGGGGTAGTCTTTTCCATTATATGTGTTGTGGCTCAAACCCAGTATCCTAAGGTGTCACTGCTGGGCCAAATTGAGAACACTAATCACTATGAGGACATGGGTGACTACAACAACCTTTTGATCATTCCCAAAGTTAAAATTTTCCGCTTTCAGGCTCCCCTTTATTACGCCAATAAGGAGTTTTTCTTAAAGTCGTTATACAAAGAAGCTGGACTTGAGCCATTCCTTGAAAAAACCAAGAGAAGAAAATTGGAGAAGAAAGCAAGAGCTTCAAAGAAGCCTGACAAGAAAAATGGCGATGTGAATGTAGGGCTCATTACTACGGAGTTAGATTTCCATACCATAATCTTGGATTGCTCCTCCATATCATTTATTGACACTACAGGAATGAACACCTTTAAAGGATTGTTGAAAGACTATAAAGAGGTTGGTGTTAATGTAATCCTAGCTTGCTGCAACACACGGGTCATAGATTTTTTGAGGCGAGGCTCTTTCTTTGGACCTGATGATAAAGAAATGAACACATTGTCATTCCACACTGTTCATAGTGCAGTTTCCTTTGCCACAGATGATGGTGCAGCATTAGTAGGTGCATCATCTGTGTAAAATGTCTGTAGGCTTATTTATCAAGCTGGCCATAAAAATTTAAACAATGGAAAGACGTGTTTAATACATAGAAATACATCTCCACTAACACTCAGTGTATAACTTGTTACTGACCCATACTTCTATTTGATTAAAAATAAAAAAAATAAAAAATATATACAAGCTGTGCTGAAGAAGAAAGGGACCTGGACATCATGAAGATGTTTTTTATCAACACTGCAACAACAGTGATGTGGCTTTTGTTATTGTGCGTATTTAACTATCTATTAAGTACTATTAGATGCCTAATATGAACTTATTTTTGTATGAATTAAACAATATTTTCTTTTTGTGTAGTTGTGCTGTTTGATCCATCTAAAGGCAAACAATATGTTAATAGAAACTTTTACTGAAAATGTAGTTTAATCCTGCTTATAACTGTAATTGATGACTGATCTCTGTTTATGTCTGTTGTTTATCCATTCATTGTTTAATAATGGTATATACTATAAGTGACGACTACATTTATTTTTTGAATATACAATAAACCATCTTTCTACTTTTTTATATTGACAATTAAAAGGACAACAGTAAATCTATGGAGATTGCCCTTCACACACACATACACACACGCACAAATAAAAAAACAAAATCACTCAAACCCAAAAGACTTGGCGAACCATAGTAGCAAGTCTACCGTCACCTTTGTGATGTAATTCCATCATAAAGAGAACAAGGATGCCCCTGCATTTCCCCTTTAAAAGGATTGATTAACCCACAAAATGCATTACATGATCATGATTCCTTCCAAAAGACAAGTAAGCACTTAATAATCAGTTTATCATCACCTGCAAGGACTAAGACCTGAAAAGTTTTTACACATAGCTGATAGGCTTTGCGGTACTAAAAAAATATTGTTAAATTAAACCATTTGAAAAATGTTTTATGCTTTTTTCTTTGATTAAATATTTAAATAAAATAATAGATACACTGTTTTTAAAGGGCCCATATACTATTTTTTCTTGTACTGTATTTCTTTCCCAGAGGTCAACTTCTAAATTGTGTCTGTAAAACTGTTTTCTCTGTATTGTGCTTCATTCAAAAACTGAATCGGCAAACCCATTAAAGTTTAATCACAAGACGCGGGTCCAAAATAAGCTTTTCCTGCTTAAGTTGCATGTATGTTTTGAAACTAACAGCATTTATGTATTACAACAACCTCTTATTTTACAAGCCCCATTTCTGAAAAAGCTGGGATTAGACAAGGGTGTGTAATACATCACCTTTACTTTTAATTTATGTTTAAATTGTTTGGGAACTGAGGAGACTAACTGCTCAACGGTCCATAGACCTCATAGTCTGATTTTCTTCTTCCAAATATAAAAAAGACACATATGGACTGCTGGCAAGCCACTCAAACACAGGCTACACTATTGTAGTGACTGCAGAATAAAGCCTGGCATTGTTTGCTGAAATAACCATAGACTTCTGTTGAAGAGACACTGCTTTGATGCCAGACTATCAATGAGACCTTCACACCCATGCTGTGGGCACTGGCACCCACCAACATAGAATTACAGACGTTTTTGCATGTTTCACTAATAACAGTCAGGAAGATCAATTTCATTTTTGGGATAGAAAGTTTAAAGTAAATGATCAGAAAACAAGGATGAAACATAAACTATCCAAAGCATCTGATAAAAACTCAGGTCCAGAGAACTTAGTGGTGTTGAAGAATTGAAGTTTAGCTTTCCCTTTGCATAATATCGTTTGTTTGCATTTCTTGAGGTAGTTGTAGACTGTTAACTGATAGGTTTCCAAATTAGTTGTGAGCCCATGTGACTATATATTTACACACGGAGTCCTCAACTTGCTACAGGGTTCTGTTCCTTAGCATGTGTCATAAGTCAAATTTTGAACGTGTGTAATTCCCTGGGGCCATTCATCTGTCAATCCACCAGAGGGAGACATTCACCCACCTGAGGCTCTGTTTAGCCTTTTTCTGAGCGTTTTATTATGTTTACACAAGTAGACAAAATTGTTGGTACCCTTTCCATTACAGAAAGATAATCACTGAAATAACTTGAAACTGACAAAAGGAATAATCCATAACAATTTACTGAGAATTAACAAATGAAAATCCGAAATGGCTTTTGAATTGGGGTCCAACAGAATTATTCTAAACAACAAACTAATAAAACTGGCCTGGACCCCTAACTTAATATTTTGTTGCACAACCTTTGAGGCAATCACTGCAATCAAGCAATTCCTGTAACTCTCAATGAGACTTCTGCACCTGTCGACAGGTATTTTTGATCCACTCTTCATGAACAAACTGCTCCAGGTGTCTCAGGTTTGAAGGAAGCCTTCTCCAGATGCATGCTTCAGCTCCTTCCACAGATGTTTGATGTTCAGAATAATCAAACGTTTTCTTCTTAGCCATTTTTGGGTGTTTTTAACTGTGTGTTTTGGGTCATTATCCTGTTGGAGGCCCCATGACCTGCGACTGAAACAAAGCTTTTTGCTCCAGAATGACCTGATAGTCTCAGGATTTCATTTTATGTTGCACAGTTTCAAGACTCTGTGCCAGACGCAGCAAAGCCCCAGAATATAACTGAACCTCCCCCATGTTTCACAGTGATCTTTTGTTGGTTTACTTCATTTTTACATCTGTGAACATAGAGCTGATGTGACTTTGCCATAAGATCCAGTTTTGTCTCATCAGTCTGGGACATTCTCCCAGAAGCTTTGTGGTTTGTCAATATGCATTTTCGTAAATTCCAGTCTCACTTTTTATAATTTGCCTCCAACAGTGATGTCCTCTTCGGTTGTTTTCCATGAAGTCCACTTTGACTTAAACAGAGACAGATGGTGTGATCTGACACACCTCTAATCTCTTTGGAAGTTGTTCTGGGCTCCTTGGTTACCATTCACATTGTAGTGGTTTTCTGGGGAGAAGGAACTGCCAGCAGGAAACACTCACACACAAGGTTATGCTTGAACAAGCCAGATGCTTGCCAGATTTATTTACCAGCCCTTAACAGGGCTAACCTGGTACCTGTGCGCCCCCTAGAGTCTAGGATGCACACGAGCATGAAACCTGTGAGCGAGGAATGGAGATGGATGATCAGACCGGCCGAGTCACTAATCTCTATACTTGTTATGTCTATGGTAGGTCTGATCATCCACCGCCAGCTCGCTCACACAAACACACACATTAACCATACATGTGCAGCAAGGATGCTCTTTCTCCTGAAATGCACAGAACATGAACAATAAGCATAAACAGTATGCATCTCCCCAGCTCCCATGATGCACCCCTGCCAACAGCTAATAGCAGCACCCCAGGGCCATTATAATATGATTCGCCTCTTCAATTTGTCATCAGTTTTCTTCTTGTGGCCTCGTCCAGGGAGATCGGCTACACTCCAATGGACCATAAACTTCTGAATAATATGTGCAACTGTTGTCACAGGAACATGAAGTTGCTTGGAGATGGTCTTAGAACCTTTTCCTTTAACATGCTTGTCTATAATTTTCTTTCTAACCTCTTGAGACAATTCTCTTCTTCACTGTCTGTGGTCCATGTTCAGTGTGGTGCACACCATAATACCAAACAGCACAGTGACTTTTCACCCTGTAAATAGACACTGACTGACTGCAAGCTTGAAGACACATGTGATGCTAATTACAGGACACACCTGAGTTTAACTTGTCCCTCTAGTCAAATTATTTTCAGTCTTTTCAGAGGCACCATCGTTTTTATTTGTGTATTTATTTGTTGTTTAAAATAATTCTGTTGGACCACAATTAAAAAGCAGTGATTGTTAATTGTCAGTAACTTATAAATTATTCCTTTTGTCAAGTTTGAGGAAAACACAGAATAAACTATCATAGCTACACTGATGATACACAAATATACATATCTATGGAGTCAAATGACACGAGTCCGCTAAAAAAACTCACAAACTGTATATAAAATATCTTTAATTGCATGAATAGCAATTTTCCAAAATTAAATGAAGAAAAAAACTTGTAAAAATTTGTATAATTGGCAATGCATTAAAGAAAGGGCATGTTTTTAAATAATTAAGAAACTTAGCTCTATAATTAAAAGAGGAAATTAGAAACCTGGGTGTACTCTTTGACTCCACTTTAAGTTTCAAGTCACATATAAATAAAATAATTAAAACAGCTTTCTTCCATCTAAGAAATATATCTAGAGTCAGAACTTTTCTCAAACAGCAGGATGCTGAAGTCTGCTCCATGCATTTGTTTGCACAGTTTTTTTCACGGCTTGACTACTGCAATGCTTTGTTCACTGGTTTACCAAAAAACACCATCTTGCTTTTATGCTTTTATATTTTCCATTTAACCTTGAAAGCACATTGAATGACCATGTGTATGATAATGTATATAAATGAACTTGCCTTGCCTAACAAGCTTTTCGTGGTTCTGGAGCAGCCTAGCCAATCTCCGGATCCTCAATCGAATAGAGAATCTGTGGAGAGAGTTGAAAGTCTGTGTTACCCAGCAACAGCCCCAAACATCACTGCTCCTGAGAAGATCAGCATGGAAGAATGGACCAAAATACCATCTACAGTGTGTGCAACCAGAAGGAATTCTCTTCTATAGATGCACAAGAAAGCCTGCAGACAATTTGCTGAAGACAAGCAGACTAAGGACATGGATTACTGGAACCATGTCCAGTGGTCTGATGACACCAAGATAAACCTATTTGGTTCAGATGGTGTCAAGCATGTGTCGCGGCAACCAGGTGAGGAAAACAACAATAAGTGTGTCTTGCCTACAGTCAAGCATGGTGGTGGGAGCGTCATGGTCTGGGGCTGCATGAGTGCTGCCAGCACTAGGGAGCTACAGTTGATTGAAGGAATTAATGCCAACATGTACTGTGACATACTAAAACAGAGCATGATCCCCTCCCTTTAGATATAGGGTCACAGTATTCCAACATGATAACAACCCCAAACACACCTCCAAGACAACCACTGCCTTGCTAAAGAAACTGAAGGTAAAGGTGCTGGGCTGGACAAGCATGTCTCATCCCAACTTCTTGTGCAGGCGTCAAGTTTTAAACTTGTTGATATTTACAAAACGCATTTAACTTGATCAGTGATTTTTTTTTATGTGAGTTATGTATCACACATTCTTGTTTGTACTACATTTTATAAAAAATATTTTCTGGAAATTGGGTTTGCAGATGTAAAACAATTTTCTCCAGGTGAAATGGGCTCTTTAACTTTTGCAATGTTTTGTGAATTGTGTAAAGATTCTTTTTTCATTATTTCTATCTGTAAAACTTTGAAATAAAAATTCAAATAGTATATATCAATATATATTAATATCTCCCATTTGAGGAAGTAGAGAGTGTTTCACATAGCCCAGTCACCTTCTTTTTGCAAAGAAAATAACCACAGAGAATAAAAGTATAAAATGTCTGCATCCTTCTTCCGCAAACAGCCAGCAGAACCAATCGGACTGGCTTTTCTCAGCTGGTGTGTACAGTTTACACAGAATAAAATATCGTTGTACAGAACTTATGACAAGAAGACCTTGTTATGATTCATAGGCAGAGGCTGGGAGCTAAAAAGCAACAACAAAAACAATGTCATCATGTTTCTTAGCTGAGACACTTGTTTTTAGGCTTGTGTGTACTTGAAGCTGTGGTGAACTTTAAAATACTCACCACAAAGGCTTAGGAGAAATGGAGCTGACGTTAAAACAGGACAGGGACCATTATATTTTAACGTACATTTGCTTCCTTTCTTCTTGTATATAATGCTGTGAAATAGCAGACAGTAATACTTTAATAGTTTTCGTATGTGTGTGTGTGTGTGTGTGTGTGTGTGTGTGTGTGTGTGTGTGTGTGTGTGTGTGTGTGTGTGTGTGTGTGTATGTTTTGGGGTTTTTCAACAAGTGAAGTTATGGGCGACATGTAATATGTAGCTAGCTTACAAGCTATCAGTTAGCTGTACTCAGTCAACCCTGAAAACATACAATTTTTAAAGGCTTTGAGTACCCTAGCATATATAACATTGCTTTTTGGAGGGGTGTTAAATTGGGAACAATAATGCTTACAGATAAGGGACCATCATCCTGTAACAGCAAATTTCGACAGAGATGAGCTTGTCACGAAAAAAAAAAAGGAAAAAACCAGCCAATCTCCATATAAATTGGAGAAACATCTCAAACGGCAAAACACGTCAAACCGAGAGCAACAACAACCGATTAGAGCCCACAGACAGGCACGCAATGCTGTTTTTCTTTCCAGCAGGCGGCAGTAAACACAGCATCCTCTGCTCACGATTTCAGGAAGCTCTAAGGAAGAGACGTAATTCAAATTTTAGCGCCCGTGTTAGCGTGTGCTGTTCTCCTTTAGGGTGATCGATACGGTTATGTTTTTCTTCGGTTGGTACTGAACACCCAATAAACATAGGTGGCGTGTACAGCAATGGGAAGCCGAAGAAGGTAAGTTTTGGCTTCATATACGATAGGAACAGCGGAGTTAGCTGGAATTGACGTTAACAGCAGCAACAGTGAGGCGGGCTAATGGCTAAAGTTCTGTTTGGAGTGTTTTTTTCCCGAGTGGTCTGTCATTTTATTTTATACCCGTGTTGAACTGTACCTTCTCTAGCTCCTGTAATTTTAGTTCGAAACGTCTGTCAGCGTGCTGAATTGTAGTGCTTGGTGTTTGTGGTAAGATTGGTTCTCAGTTCAAATGTTGGTTCAGGTTTTGAATTTGCGTGACCGTTATTTTGCGAGCGTGCGCGAGGCGTTTTTCCTGTTTACAAAAAATCGTTAACATTGTACGGTTGGACATAATGAGAGCGATTAATCCCATTAAATTAATGCAGAACGACGGGTAGGAAAATGCAACGCTATGTGTCTTAAATGGCATACTGTTTTTGAATGCTTTCACATTGGATATCTATCTATTTTATTCCTTTCTATTTTTAAATCGATATGCGCGCTTTTTCATCAAGCATGTTTGTCTTTTTCTGTTTTTAACTCCGATGTCATCTTCAGATCAGAATGTCATTTTCTGGATTTTTGCTCATTCCAAAAAAAATGTTACATTTTATATAGTGCTAGTCTAAAAGCTTAGGTTGCTATTTAAAAATCACATTTTTTTTATATTTAGTCAGGCCCTAGCTTCCTCACTGTTAAGTGAAATAAACCATGCAATGGCAAGATTGGTGGACATATGGGACAGTATTGGCATCATGGAAGATCAGAGGATTGAACGAATGCAGACCGCGAAGAAACATATAGAGGTGAGCGGCAGCTTTTAGGCATGTTTTTTAATGATGTATGTTGGATTTCCACGCACTTTCCAGTAAAAAATCCTCATCATATTTCACACAGCGTCTTTTGACTGACATGATCACTGAAGAGGATTCCATGAGGCATCGGCTCAAAACCAGTATCATAACTACTCAGAAGCAGATAGACACCTTGTGCCTTGAGTTGTCTATGGAACCATACAAAGTATGTTTCGTCATTGATCCGCAATCTTTCTCAACATCTTAAAATCAGTATTTAACTATGTTTTCACTCATTACAGGTTGAAGAAGACCTGACAGTCCTGCAGGTGGAAAAGAGCCTCCGTTGCCGTTTGGAGGCCCTCCTCAAAGAAAAGAGTGAGCGGTTGAGGGAGCTGAACGACCTGAGGCAGAAGGATGAAGAGCTCTGTGTCACACTGTGTATGACACCATACTATATTCCCAGCGGCAGCATGCCCTCTCGCCTACAGATCCAAGAGCTCCAGGAGCACATCAGCAAACTGAGTGAAGAGAAGGTAGAGAAACACTTCCCTAAAGCTTTTAGCTGGCTGGCTTTCCTTTGTCTCATTTGCTCCTCTAGGGGTTTGGAAAGCTTTGAGCTTGAGTAATCATCACTCACCACAGGATCTTGATTATTAATCACTGTTGTCGCACCATCCCATCTGTTGGCACAGGAGCGCAGGGTGAAGGTGTTCTCTGGTCTCCGGGAGGACATAAAGAGACTAATGGATGAGATGGGCCACGAGCCTGAGACCAGCTTGGAGAAAGAGACTGTGTTTTCTGATACAGATGTGTTCCTTCTTACACACGAAAACATCAAAGGCCTGAAAATGCTGCTTAATCAGGTCTTAAATTATGCAGATTTTAGTATTTCGAAATAGTTAATTAGTTTTATGTCCTTTTTCTTATATTTATAACACAATTGAAGCATTCTCAAGTAGAGTTACAATATGTAATTTATCTGAATCTGTTTCTTCTACTGTATAGCTAGAAATGAAGAAGGAATCCCTTATTTTAGCTCGAGACAAACTCAAGGATCGGGCTACAACCCTGTGGAATCGTCTGAGTTGCCCAGAACAGGAAACTGTGGAATTCAAACAGGAAGCACTGAACATTCTCTCTGATGACATTAGAAGGGTAGGAACTTCACAATATCAAATAAATCTAGTTAAACAGGATGCTGACTCAGGGAGTTTATCTCTCATCCTAAATAGAGTTTGTCTTTGTAGTGGCAGAATGCAGTAGATCGTCTTGAGGTACTTCAGAAGGCTCAGCTGGAAGAGGTGATAGACAAAATGCGACAGGAGCTTGTGGTGCTCTGGGACAAATGTATATTTGCAACAGAGCAAAGAGAAGCATTCAATGTACACTTCTGTGATAGTAAGTTTCATTATTGAGGTACGTCATATTTTACCCGATAATTGATTAAAAGTCACATGGACTTAGAGTAAGTTTGTGTGCCATTTATTTAATATTTAGTATTTTTATTTTCCTCTTGTTCTGTTAAACAGATAATTACACAGAAGAGCTGCTTTCTCTGCATGAACATGAGCTGCTGAAGGTGAAAGAGTTTTACGAGACCTCACGCCCATTATTGGAGAGCATTGAGAAATGGGAGAGACAATGGGCTCTCTTCCAGGACTTTGAGGTGCTTGCAGAAAGCATTCTGTAAAATGTATTCTGGTAAAATGGTGTCAGCCATTACCAATTTAAGATGAATTGTTGCCTTTGGTTCCCGTTTTATTTAGAGAAAGGCTGCAGATCCGAACCGCTTTTCCAACAGAGGAGGTGCTTTACTGAAGGAAAGCAAGGAGCGGGCTAAAGTGCAGAAGATGCTTCCCAAGGTACAGAGTATATCTTCGCACTAGAACTGTAAAAATGCTTAGATGTTTGGGTGGCACTTCTGGAATGTTAAAATCAATTATTATAATGAACTGTAATAATTCACTGCATGCTTTCATTTGTTGGACAAAAAGTTTTCTAGCTGTTCAGAAAACGTTCATTGTAAAAACACAACGTTGTTTCCAATATCTGTATTTGCAATTGTGTAAGTGGCGTCCCCCAGACAGGTTTGTGTATTTAAGTTTGTGTTTTTTTTTAAAGATTATTTAGAGCCATGTCAAAATAATTGAATAATAGTAAAGTGTGCGTTTTTAATGCACTGTACTCTTTCTTATAGAAGAATCTTGGTTAAAATTGAAAAATGTGAAATTTACACATGTCCCTGGCACATTCTGTTAACAGGAGGTCAAGTAATCAAGTGAATTACACCTACAACTACCCTCATTTGAATGTGTGCTTTTACTGTCTGCAGTACTGAAGTGTTTGTTTGTATGTGCACTTTCAGCTTGAAGAGGAGCTAAAAGCGCGTGTAGAAGCTTGGGAGAAGAATCAGGGCTCTCCCTTTGTAATAAAAGGACAGAAGGTCATGGACTACATTTCAAAGCAATGGGAAGAACATCGCTTGCAGAAGGACAAGGAGAAGAATGACCGTGTGAGTCCTACGTTTATTATAATAACATTTTATGGCTAAATCAGCACTTTTTAAATATTTAAAATTCTGCATGATAACTTTATTATTCATGCTGGCTGAAAGTATTTCTCACTTATGCTGTTCTGTGGTTCCATTCATTATTGTATGTACAGTGAGTACGGAAAGTATTCATACCCCCTTAAATTTTTCACTGTTATATTGCAGCCATTTGCTAAAATCATTCAAGTTCATTTATTTCCTCATTAATGTACACACAGCACCACGTATTGGCAGAAAAACACAGAATTGTTGACATTTTTGCAGATTTATTAAAGAAACTGATCACATGGTCCTAAGTATTCAGACTCTTTGCTGTGACACTCCTATATTATACTGGTGCTGTCCATTTCTTCTGATCATCCTTGAGATGGTTCTACACCTTCATTTGAGTCCAGCTGTGTTTGATTATACTGATTGGACTTGATTAGGAAAGCCACACACCTGTCTATTTCTGTAGCACTTAAGGTTTCTAAGAGCACAGTGGCCTCCATAATCCTTAAATGGAAGACGCTTGGGATGACCAAGTCCCTTCGTAGAGCTGGCTGTCCAACCAAACTGAGCTTTCAGAGGAGAAGAGCCTTGGTGAAAGAGGTAAAGAAGAACCCAAAGATCACTGGCTGAGCTCAAGAGATGCAGTTGGGAAATGAAAGTTGAAAGAGAAAGTCAACTATCACTGCAGCCCAACCAGTCGGGGGCTTTATGCAAGTCACATAAGTCTGCAGAGTTACTAAATAAATAAGATTCTCTGGTCTGATGAGACCAAGATAGAACTTTTTGGCCTTAATTCTAAGCGGTATGTGTGGAGAAAACCAAACACTGCTCATCACCTGTCTAATACAGTCTCAACAGTACATGGTGCTCAGGACCTCAGACTGGGCCGAAGGTTTACCTTCCAACAAGACAATGACCCGAAGCACACAGCTAAAATAATGAAGGCGTGGCTTCACAACAACTCTGTGACTGTTCTTGAATGGCCCAGGCAGAGTCCTGACTTAAACCCAATTGAGCATCTCTGGAGAGACCTAAACATGGCTGTCCACCAACATCTACCATCCAGACTGACAGAACTGGAGAGGATCTGCAAGGAGGAATGTCAGAGGATCCCCAAATCCAGGTGTGAAAAACTTGTTGCATCTTTTCCAAAAAAGACTCATGGCTGTATTAGAGCAAAAGGAGCTTCTACTAAATACTGAGCAAAGGGTCTGAATATGTAGGACCATGTTATTAGGAGTCCAAGCGAAGCTTGGATGAGTTTTGTTTTTGTTGCGATTATTATTATTATTATTATTATTATTATA